>JAODAL010002792.1:0-187254 GCA_025379985.1 Phyllomedusa bahiana | reverse complement strand
TTTTAAAATAGGGAAAAAAAATTAAAAAATTTTTATTAGTGCCCCCAAATAAACCCTAATGCCAAAAAGTTGAAAAAAAAAAAAAAATCCTTTGATACAGTTCAAGAATAAATATTCCTTATTACCCAATTCAATTCCTAAAGGTTGCAATCAAAAACGCTAGCGGCACTGGATTTTCAAAAAAAAAGCCCCCGTATTTAGGTCCTTATCCCGAAAAAACCTGGTATAATATACAAAAGGGCACCAAAAATATAAAAATTTGGTAGCTCCCAGCAAATAAAGATCCTTAGAAACATCACAGAACGTCCCATCTCAATCTGGATGTTCCCCCTGTCGGTCCTCTTTGTTTTTCTGACTACATTACTCTGTTCTAAATTTTTTTAAAAACACAAGGATATATCCCTCAAACAACTTTAAACTGCAAAGTTCTTTGTTATATATGCATCAAATGCATTGTCACTCCAATATGTGGCAGAAGCCGACCCAACCTCCCCTAAATGGCCACGGGCCTGCTTTAAAAAAGAGGTGCCTTTTAACCGTGTGTCACGTCATTTTAATGAATCATCAGAGAGTTTTTTAATTTTTAAAATACCCCAACCCCTTTGATTTTATTCCCCGAAATTTCCCAAACGTTTTAAGGGTCTCCCGAAAAAAAAAAATGTTCTGGATTAAGATTTCAAAATCTGTCCCCCCAAAGGGCCTCAATGATGCCCCCGAGTTAATTTATTAATTCTTTTTTTCCCGTTCCACTCTTTTTAGAAGATTTTTTTGTTTTTCTTGTTCTTTTACAAACAAAAAAACAAAATTATTATTTACCAAATAAAAAGATTTTAATAAAAGGTTAAAATAATCATAAGACCACAAAAAGGTATTAAATTTTATTTTTAAAATTTTAACTTAATTTTAAATTTTTGGAACATACCAGTACATACTGTCTTATTGGCTTTTTATTCGGCTCCTTGAGTCTGTAACTAGGAGGTTTTAATAAATCAAACATTTGTATTGCTTCCCGATTTTTTATTGATTCGTAATGTATATATAATTTCGTATCCATTTATTTGTGGCACTCATTTTCAATATTGTTCAAGATGTTAATTCACTAATCTGTTCACATTTAGTCACCATAGCATCTGCATCTACGGGACCTACGGTGACGTTCTTCTTTCTTCATTCATTTTCCCTCTAAGCTCAATACTTTATTATCTTCACCGAGTATACTCCTTCACCCACTAATTCCCGGTCCCAAGACCCAGCTACTGAGTCAATATTTGTCTAGCTGCATCGGTCACTAGCTCCCATGCACTTCTCTATGTAATTTGCCATAGAGGAGTAGCTCCCTTTCTCATGTTAATTCACAAACTATACGGTATAAGTCCCTGCCTATCAGTGATGTTCATTTTTATGCAAACGAATTGGCCATGTTAATAGTACCCACCAATAGTATACCTATCACCAGGACGTTCTCTATATTGGCCTATCATTGGTTCATTCAATTTTTACCTCTCTCACCTCAACCAATCATATGTATCTATTCATATATGAAATGTTTTAGCGCACATTTAAGTCTCTTATATAGCGCAATCCTTTTTTTAACTATTCCCTCACTCCCATTTTGGGTCCATTTGTATTCACGCCCTTCTTGCTATTGGACACTTCTTCTCATTCACCTTGCTCTATCTGATGTATCTCTAATTTTTCCTCGACTATTTTTTCTTTATACCTAGGTGGTGATTAAATCCTATCCTCACCCACCTTTAATATGCTTTCCCCACCTACCATTAAATACATATACAACAATTCAATTTTATTTCTATCTTTATTATCGTAGCACACATCTACGTTCAACATATGCACGGGGTTTCCCCGATATGACTCCTCGGGTCTTCCTGTCTCTTCTCTTGCTCGTCTTCATTTTGATTGACAACCTTTTTTTTCTTTTTTTTTTTTTTCTCCCCCAATTGTCTTCCTTTTCTCTCACCACAGGTGTCTCCACGTCACTTACCTGTAAATAAGTTATCATCCAATTACATATACCATGTTAGCACATTATACTATACTCTATGTTTAGTTATTCTTTACTTCTGATTGACGCGCGGGTTACACCCGGCGCGGAAAACGCGTAAAGTCTTTATAGAGTTCCTATGTTTTTATTTTTGTCTCGGCTAACGCTCGCGACATTTTTTAAGAATAAAAACTTTTAAATGTGAAGCCTTTAGACTTTGGCTTTTCTTACCTACACCTGACTAAGTGCGCCAGTCATTTTTTTCTTTTTCCTACATTTTGTCGGCTTTTTCTCTAACGGTCATCCGAGCGAGCAACAGAGGACCATCGGCTGCCGGTAGTAGGGCTACGGGGTATAAATAGCCCTGACAAGCGCTTATGAGTGTTGGGGCCTCTACATTAGGTCTATGTGGTATCACACTGTATCATTTGAGAAAAGTGCCGAGTTCAGGCCACGAATCGCGTTGCATGTGTGTTTCAGTTTTATGCTGAGGTTAATACTTTTGCATTTTATATGGAATAAACTTAAGTTTTTATTCAACGGTAACCTCCACGGGATCTGATTCAAAGACGGAGCGCCAGTCCATCGCATTTGTTTTTAGTAGTGTGCAATTATTCTACGTTGTACCCGTCCCCCACCTTTTGGATTCGTGGAGAGGACTAAGCGGCTGCCGTTTTCTCGAGGCTCAGAACAGAAGCTATGTAATATTCATATGAGTGTTGTGCCTCTAAAATTACTTTGCACACTAGAACAAAGTTGAGCACTCCTAATAATTATTTAAAGTGTTTTTAAACAGCTATAGACGGATCTTCACATAGAGCGCCATCTATCTCCCCTTTTTTTATTCCTTCATCTACATTAAAAGCGCAACACTAGAAGGTGAAGAACATTTTCTCTACTTTTCTAATTTTCCAGGTGGCAATGTAACGTATTGTGGCGCCCCCTTTATTTTCCTTTTGCATAAGACATTTTTATACACAATTACTCACCACAGCTCATCACTACAGGTCCGTTATACATATATGCACAACCACACAGCTCTACTACCACACACGTTATACAACTATAACACACACAGCTCTACTACACACACGTTTATTACACAATACACACAAGCTCTACTACATGGGCAACGTTATACACACAATATCACACCAGCTCTGCTACATGAACGTTATTAAACAATCACACACACAGCTCGTGCTGTACATGCCGTTATCTACACAATTAACACACACAGCTCTGCTACATGCACGTTATAAACAATACACACACAGCTATGCTACACGCAAATTATACACAAAACACACACAGCTCTGCTACACGCACGTTATACACAAAACACACAGCTATACTACACGCAAGTTATACATAATACACACACAGCTCTACTACACGCACTTATAGGATGAATACAACACGCTCTGCTGCACGCAACCGTCATACACAATATACACACAGCTCTGCTAACAAAACTAGCACGTCATACAGACACACACAGCCCTGCTACACGCACGTCATACAGACACACACAGCCCTGCTACACGCACGTCATACAGACACACACAGCCCTGCTACACGCACGTCATACAGACACACACAGCTCTGCTACACGTACGCTATACCACAATACACACAGCTCGGCTACGCACTAGACTACGTTACTTCACACTTACACACACAGCTCTGCTACATGCACGTTATATACAATAGACACACAGCTCTGCACACACACGTTATACACAATACACACACAGCTCTACTACACGCACGTTATACACAATACACACACAGCTCTGCTACACGCACGTTATACACAATACACACACAGCTCTGCTACACGCACGTTATACACAATACACACACAGCTCTGCTACATGCACGTTATACACAATACACACACAGCTCTGCTACATGCACATTATACACACACAGCTCTGCTACACGCACGTTATACACAATACACACACAGCTCTGCTACACGCACGTTATACACAATACACACAGCTCTGCTACACGCACGTTATACACAATACACACAGCTCTGCTACATGCACGTTATACACAATACGCACACAGCTCTACTACATGCACGTTATACACAAAACACACAGCTATACTACACGCACGTTATACACAATACACACACAGCTCTGCTAAGATGACCAAAAAGCACGTCATACACAATACAACACAGATAAGTCTCTGCTAACACGAAGTTATACACAATACACACAGCTCTGCTACACGCACGTTATACACAATACACACACAGCTCTGCTACACGCACGTTATACACAATACACACACAGCTCTACTACACGCACGTTATACACAATACACACAGCTCTACTACACGCACGTTATACATAATACACACACAGCTCTGCTACACGCACGTTATACACAATACACACAGCTCTGCTACACGCACATTATACACAATCACACACGCTCTGTCTACCGCACGGTTATACGGCAATACACACACAGCTCTACTACACACACGTTATATACAATACACACAGCTCTGCACACACACTTTATACACACACAGCTCTACTACATGCACGTTATACACAATACACACACAGCTCTGCTACAAGCACGTTATACACAATACACACACAGCTCTACTACACGCACGTTATATATAATGCACACACAGCTCTACTACACCCATGTTATACACAATACACACACAGCTCTGCTACACTCACGTTATACACACACAGCTTTGCTACACGCCCCTTATACACACACAGCTCTAGTACATGCAAGTTATACACAATACACACAGCTTTTCTACACGCATGTTATACACAATACACACAGCTCTACTACATGCACGATATACACACACAGCTCTGCTACACGCACGTTATACACAATACACACAGCTCTACTACATGCACATTATACACAATACACACACAGCTCTACTACACGTACGTTATACACAATACACACACAGCTCTACTACACGCACGTTATACACAATACACACACAGCTGTGCTTCGCACTTGCGACGTTTTAACAGGATAACACACAGCTCTACCTAGCACGCCACCGTTATACACTCACCAATCACACAACATGCTCTACTACAGGCACGTTATACGTAATGCAAACACAGCTCTACTACACGCATGTTATACACAATACACACACAGCTCTGCTACATGCCCGTTATACACACACAGCTCTGCTACATGCCCGTTATACACACACAGCTCTACTACACACACGTTATACACAATACACACACAGCTCTGCTACACGCACGTTATGCACAATACACACACAGCTCTGCTACATGCACGTGTATAAGCAAAACAGCTCTGCTAACCGCACGTATAGAGAGACCAAACAATAACAACCCACCAGCTCTACTACTCATCGCACGGTTATACACACAGCTCTTTCTTCACGCACCTTATACACAATACACACACAGCTCTGCTACACACACGTTATACACAATACACACACAGCTCTGCTACACGCACGTTATACACAATACTCACACAACTCTACCACACGCACGTTATACACAATACTCACACAGCTCTACTACACGCACGTTATACACAATACACACACAGCTGTGCTACATGCACGTTCTACCACATATCACAAACACAGCTCTTACTACATGGAACGTTATACACATTACACACACATGCTCTGCTACACGCAGTTATTACGCAATACACCACACAGCTCTTACTACACACACGTTATTACACCAATACCACATGTACATCCGCCTTACTACACCACACGTTATACACAAATACACCACACAGTCTGCTACACGCATGTATATAGATAAATACACACAGCTCTGCTACACGCATGTTATAGGCAATACACACACAGCTCTACTACACACACGTTATACACAATACACACACAGCTCTGCTACACGCATGTTATACACAATACACACACTCTACTACATGCACGTTATACACAATACACACACAGCTCTCTAGACACACACGTTATAACACAATAACACACAGCTCTGCCTACACGCATGAATTACCACAATAACAGATATTTACTAGACATGCACGTTATACACTCAATACAGCACACAGCTCTGTACACACACGTTTTTTACACAATACACAACACGCAGCCTCTACTACATTACACGTTCAATAATATACAATACACAAACAGCACTGCTAACGCACGTTATACACAAATACACAACAAGCTGTGCTACTCGCACGTTATTATACACAATACACACACAGCTCTACTACATGCACGTTATACACAATACACACAGCTCTACTACACGCACGTTATACACAATACACACACAGCTCTGCTACACCACTCGGTTATACTCACAATTTCACAACTGCTGTGCTACATGCACGTTATCCACAATACACACACAGCTCTACTACATGCACGTTATACACAATACACACACAGCTCTGCTACTCCGCACGTTATACACAATACACACACTTCTACTACACGCACATTATACACAATACACACACAGCTCTGCTACACACACGTTATACACAATACAACACAACAGCTTGCTACACGCAATGTTATACACAATTACACAACTCTACTCTACATGCACGTTCATACACACATACAACAGCAGCTCTTCTACACACACGTTATACACAATACACACACAGCTCTACTACACGCACGTTATACACAATACACACAGCTCTACTACACGCACGTTATACACAATACACACAGCTCTACTACACGCACGTTATACACAATACACACAGCTCTACTACAAGCACGTTATACACACACAGCTCTACTACACGCACGTTATACACAATACACACAGCTCTACTACACGCACGTTATACACAATACACACACAGCTCTACTACATGCACATTATACACAATACACACACAGCTCTACTACACGCACGTTATACACAATACACACAGCTGTGCTACATGCACGTTATACACAATACACACACAGCTCTACTACACGCACGTTATACACAATACACACACAGCTCTGCTACACGCACGTTATACACAATACACACACAGCTCTACTACAGGCACGTTATACACAATACACACACAGCTCTACTAACGCCTACATTATACACAATACTCACCACAGCCTCTACTACAGGGCTCGGATATAACAATAATACAACAGCTTACTTACACACACGTTAACACAATACACACACAGGCCTCTGCCTACACGCACGTTATACACAATACACACACAGTCTACTAACAGTGCACGTTATACACAATTACACACAGCTCGTGCTTTGGCTTTCCACACCTTAGATAGATCCAGAATGCAGTTGGTCGCTCTAAGACGCCCTTCCTTTTGTCAACGTGGCGGGTCACATGGTGATGACATCATGGAAGGTCCTTGAGCTCAACAGCAGGTAGTGGCAGTAACGGCCGCTTATGAGGCAGCAGGATGACACAGTCCATAGTTGTGCAAGGTGAGTGACTGAGCTCAGGGTGGAACACTTGCCCGGGGTCGCGCATATTACGGGGGGTCAATGCTATTGTTTGCTCTTGACCCAGAGAGTGGTGCAGTGTGTGGTTAGACGTGGATGTACACAGTAACGTGCTTATCACTGATCATCTACAACAGGGCAGATAGAGCGAAACCACCAGTATGAAGCAGGCAGCTTGGCCTTGTTGCCCATAGCAACCAATCAGAGCCCAGCATACATCTGCTGGTAATGGGAGCAAATCAAAGATATGGCGCTGATTGGTTGCTATGGGCAACATGGACAGTTTTACTATTAGCGTGGATAGACCTGCTCATCCAGGGGGTGCAGGCCTAAACAGTTCTGTCCGCCTTTTAACCATTCTGGACATATGACGGTTGGCCCGTACCATGAATATTAACTAATGAAAAGTTATAACTGAGGAAGTGTTTTCTCCTCAACAGATACAAAGTTGAACCTTTTCATATGTGGAAAATATTAAAGGGGTTGTCTCGCATACAAAAGTATTGTTTTGTGTGAATAGATCTTGCAAAAAACAAGTCACTTTGCAATATTATGTCCATTAACAGTGTCCTACCTATTCCTAGATATCCCCCTTTGTATGGGCTGCATCAGCATCCCTACAGCGCGCTATTGACTACTAGAACTATGGTTTGGATACTCTCCTGATTACGGGCTGCCAGCACTGGTTGCTATAGCTACAGACCTGGCTTCTACTACAGACTAGCAGAAGCCAGTAAACACGCCCCTGAATTCAAAATGAAACCAAGAAAATAGAACTGAGGTAAGATGAATCAATGTAGTGAGATAACCCCTTTAATGGGGTTATCCAGAGAAAAATAAACTGCTGTCCTTTCCTGGACAGGCCATCAATCTGGGATCGGTTGGGCGCTGTGGGTCAGCGCCGCTTCTCAGGGCTGTGGAGTCGGAGTCATTCTAAAATGGACTGGCTCCCAAATCATAATTAACTGGTCCTGTTAGTTCAATGTAGTGCAAAGAGGAATTGGGTCCGGCCAGTGCTACTGCTCCCTTTTCTTCAGTCTCATCACATGTGTAGTGTAATTGATGACATGGATCAGGCAAAGCATTGCCGCAGGGGAGAAGATTCCGCTGCCATGGCAAACAGATTGACCAGATTTCAGCAACATTTTTCACTTGCTTTCAAAGAAGTAGAAGAGTTCAACCGTTCATCAGAACTGATTGTGGCTGAGGCAATTCCTTTATACCCTGAGATTGTTAGAGATGTTGCCCCTGTGGTCACCACTTTCCCCCAACCCAAGTTAGTGTAGAGAGGCCGTTCTCTAGCCTGGAAATAATGAGATCAGATGTGAGGTCATGTATGCAGGATCTGACTGAGGCAAAACTATTTCTCAGAACAAATTCTTAGACTCCACAAATGTTATTCAGGACGTTTTTGTTGAAAATGTTTTTTCCCACTTCCTGTAGTGTTTTTCATATTTACAATTTTTTTAAGGTTTTTTGTGTTCTAAAGTCATATCCTATAAATATATTTTACACTGACAATCAAAACGGTAACAATGTTTTGAACTTGTGACTACCATCATTTTATAGACAATTATCTTAGTGATTTTATACATAACTTTGATCTGCAATTATTTAGCATCTGCTTAGTTCCGCAGATTTTTGTCATATAATTGCATTGTTCTACCAACGGTGCAAAACAGTAGCAACCTTTTTCTTCTTGTTAACTACAAATTACAACCTGTTCTAACATTCCCTAATAGCTCAGTGTGTTATTAGGCTGATTCCCAAGTGAAAGGTCACTGGTTCAAGCAGCCATGAAGAAGATTTCCCAAGAAAAGAGAAGCAGGATCACCCAGCTCATTGATAGCGATCTCTGGGCCAAGAAAATTGCTGGAAGAATATGAAATGAAGTCCATCCATCCATTCCAAAGCCAAGAGGTGAACGTCCAGGCAAAATATCAGTCAACAAGTCGCTCATCACCAGATCTATCAGTTCTTACGCGATGGACATGGCAGTGGAGGGGACTCGTAGGCTTCGTAATAGTGAGATCACAGACATGAAAGCACCGTGTAACACGCATTACACAGGTCTGGAATGAGGGCCCCAAAAAAAGGTGAAAAAAGCCGCAACTTCAATCTCATCATAAGAAGCATTGGCTCGAGTTTGCAAAAAAAATGGAAGATTGGAAACAGATGATTTGGAGCGATGAGATGAAAGTCAATAGACCGGGCTCTGATGGGGGCAAATGGGTCTGGAAGAATGGGGCTAATGGAACCAGAAAATGAAGAACTTGTTAAATAAAGGAAGCTTGATGATATGGGAATGTTTTACAGCCAAAGATGTTGGATACTTGACCAGGATCAATGACCTGAAGCATACATCAAGGTTGGGAGAAAGAATGGTTCGATGACAATGAAGTAGAGTTGCTGTATTGGCCTCCACAGTCCCCAGACCTCAATACAATCCAACACTTGTGGGTAGAGTTGGAGAAAAAGCTGTATTCATATCCAATTCCAGTCTGCACCAACAGTGAGAACATGTAGAAGAGACCTGGGATCAGATTTTGAGATGCTTAAATCTGATCTAGAGCCCAGAAGGTCTCAGGCAGTATTGAAAGCCAAAGGTGGATTTAACAAATACTAACAAAATAATAAAAATTAACATTTTGATTTTTAGAAGCAAAACAGTAACAATGCAGTTAAATGGCGAGTATCTGCAGAACTGAGCAGATGATAAATACTTCCAAGTCAAATTTATGTATAAGATAGCCAAGATGATTGTCTATAAAATGATGGTAGCCTCATGTACAAAGCTGAAGTGGATGGTGAGATATGGAGCCTGAAAGTCAAAAGATCAAAACATTGTTACCCTTTTGCTTGTCAGTGTATGTTCTACCTAAATAACTTGATTATTTTATCATAAGGTCATGACACCTTGGCTGGTTTTGAAGATGGTTTTCGATTTTGAAAGCCATCTGCAAACCGGCAGACAAACTTTTACACGGACCTCTATGGAAAATCCATGCAGCGGTCCCCACTTTTTCTGCCGGACAGTTTTTTAGACCGCCGGCGGTCTGAAAAACATTAAGCATGTTCATTCTTCTGCCCGTTTTTTGGGCAGAACATGAACATTTTAATGCGGAGAAGGAGGGCTTTTCTCTGCAAACCGCGGAGAAAGGCGTCCCCCAGCGGCCGTGTACACGGCCCCAAAACAGAGCAAATATCGGTCGCAAAATCCAACCGGTATTTGCTCTGTGCCATGGGGACATGCCCAAAGGAGATAAAAAGCTTGATGTTATAATTTTACTACATTAAAGTTATCACTTAAGCATGTGCCATGTATGAGGGAGTCAGGGAAATTGGGAAGTTGGAGCCTTGGCTTACCGACTCCACAGGCCTGATGGGGAGTCACCCATTGTTCCTTTATAGGCCCACCATTAGTTAGGTATATAGGTATCCTCCGTAGGTATATAAGCCCCATTAAGTAGGGAGGTATATAGGTACCCTTGGTAGGTAGATATATAGGCCCCCTCTGTACATAGACAGGTACATAAGGCCCACTGCAGATAGTTTATATATTCCCCTACAGTAGAAAGGTAGAAAGGACCTCCCCCGAAAGAGAAATAATAATAACAAAATAGGTAGGTATATAGGCCAGCATGGCAAGTGTAGGTTTTATGGGCCCCCAGTAATTTGTTAGGTATATAGGGTCCCCAAGTAAGTTGGTAGTTATATAGGGCCACCCAGTATGGTAGATATATAAGTAATAGATCCCCCTGTATGATAGCTCTATAGGGCAAATTGAAAATAACCTCTTTCCTGTTCTCCTGTTGAAGCTCTCGCTGCTACCGGTCTTCCCGTACAGTGTGATGACATACTCAAACTGCCTGTGCTGAAAACTCCAGAGGACCACAAGCCTGCTTGTGACCCACCGGAGTACTCCGTGGGGCAGACACTTGAAGAGACCGTAGGCGCTTCAGGCCCACAGCAGCGGATCGGAATCCAGCAAACTCAGGCTTAGGGCAGCGCGGTTTTATCCCTGACGTCGTCATGCCACGCAGGCAGCGTGGTCACACACTCATGCCACCTGTGCTGGATACTCCAGAGAGCCGCAAGCCACCGGAGTATTCCTTGGGGCAGGGTGCTCTCTCTGCTCTGTGGCAGCGTTCATAGGAGGTACATACATTTGAAGAGACCGTTGGCACTCTGGGCCCTCAGCAGCGGCTTGGAACCCAGCAACCTCAGGTTTGGGGCAGCGGGACAGGCCCTGAATAAAACTACTTAGTGAAGCCTCTTCGCACGGGCCAGGAGTAATACAAAATTGAAATTATCTGCCAGTCCAAAACTTCCTGCATGGGTGGCAAGAGTTTGACACACCTAATCTACATGGGGCTCCTAAGCACACTGTGAGAGATTTAGGGAATGTTCACACGACGAACTGATTCCGATGCAGATTCTGCTTCAGAATCAGTGTCCAATCTGCCTGCAATCTGTCTTACACTCTTTCTGATAGAAGATCAGCGTCATTCACACAACGCTGATTTTTCTTGGCACTGATTTCTTTTCAAAACTGAAAAAGTATTGACTTCAATTCTTGAGTCGGATTTTGTGCTGAATCCTCACTTCACATGATGGTATATAGTAGGCTGAAAATCCTTGTCAAATCCTCGTCTGAAATCGGCACTTACAGGAGCAGAGTTTAGACAAGGATTCAGCGTGGAAAATTTCAGTGTCCAAATCAGCCATGTGGACATAATTAGGGTGAATGCACACAGGTGGATAATTTTCCAGAGAAAATATGAAGGTAATTCCACTTGTAAAATCTGCAACAGATTATACAGATTTTGGTGAAATAAAACAGTCAGTAAAATTACAATAGAACTTGGTATGCCATAGATCCGCACCACAGGTACGTCATCTGCTACGGACTTTCGAGGTATACAATAAGGATCTGTCTAGACGGCAAGCATTTCTATATATCACAGAGTTCAGCTTCTCTCCTCTATCATATAACCCTATATATCACAGAGCTCAGCTTCTCTCCTCTATCATATAACCCTATATATCACAGAGCTCAGCTTCTCTCCCTCTATCATATAACCCTATATATCACAGAGTTCAGCTTCTCCTCTAACATATAACCCTATATATCACAGAGGTCCGCTTCTCTACTCTATCATATAACCTTATATATCACAGAGCTCAGCTTCTCTCCACTATCATATAACCCTATATATCACCGAGGTCCTCTTCTCTCCTCTATCATTTAACCCTATATAACACCAAGGTCATCTTCTCTCCTCTATCATATAACCCTATTTTTCACTGAGGTCAGCTTCTCTTCCTCTATCATATAATCCTATATATCACAGAGCTCAGCTTCTCTGCTCTATCATATAACCCTATATATCACAGAGGTCCGCTTCTCTCCTCTATCATATAACCTTATATATCACAGAGCTCAGCTTCTCTCCACTATCATATAACCCTATATATCACCGAGGTCATCTTCTCTCCTCTATCATATAACCCTATAATCACGAGGTCAGGGTCTCTCCTCTATCATATAACCCTATATATCACAGAGCTCAGCTCCTCTCCTTCTTTTCATATAACCTTATACACTCCGGCCACTTTATTAGGTACACCATGCTAGTAACGGGTTGGACCCCCTTTTGCCTTCAGAACTGCCTCAATTCTTCGAGGCATAGATTCCACAAGGTGTTGCAACGATGCTCAATTGGTACCAAGGGGCCCAAAGAGTGCCAAGAAAATATTCCCCACACAATGACACCACCACCACCAGCCTGAACCGTTGATACAAGGCAGGATGGATCCATGCTTTCATGTTTTTTGACGCCAAATTCTGACCCTACCATCCGAATGTCGCAGCAGAAAATCGAGACTCATCAGACCAGGCAACGTTTTTCCAATCTTCTACTGTCCAATTTCGATGAGCTTGGGCAAATTGGAGCCTCAGTTTCCTGTTCTTAGCTGAAGGAGTGGCACCCGGTGTGGTCTTCTGCTGCTGTAGCCCATCTCCCCTCAAAGTTCGCCGTACTGTGCGTTCAGAGATCCCTCCTTCTGCCTACCTTGGTTGAAAACGGATGGCTATTTGAGTCACTGTTGCCTTTCTATCAGCTCGAACCAGTTCCCGCCCATTCTCCTTTGACCTCTGGGATCAAAAGGGATTTCCCGCCCACAGGACTGCCGCTCCCTGGATGTTTTTTCTTTTTTTTGGACCATTCTCTGTAAACCCCAGAGATGGTATGTGCGTGAAATCCCAGGAGATCAGCAGTTTCTGAAATACTCAGACCAGCCCTTCTGGCACCAACAACCAAGCCACGTTTTAAAGGCACTCAAAACACCTTTTTTTCCCCCTACTGATGCTCGTTTTGAAACTGCGGAGATTTTCTTGACCATGTCTACATGCCTAAATGCACTGAGTTGCCGCCATTGTGAAATTTGGGTGATTAGAAATTAAGTGTTTAACGAGCAGTTGGACAGGTGTACCTAATAAAGTGGCCGGTGAGTGTATATCACAGAGCTCAGCTTCTCTCCACTATCATATAACCCTATATATCACCGAGGTCATCTTCTCTCCTCTATCATATAACCCTATTTATCACAGAGCTCAGCTTCTCTCCTCTATCATATAACCCTATTTATCACAGAGCGCAGCTCCTCTCCTCTATCATATAATTCTATATATCACAGAGCTCAGCTTCTCTCCTCCATCATATAACCCTATATATCACAGAGCACAGCTTCTCTCCTCTATCATATAACCCTATATATCACAGAGCTCAGCTCCTCACCAATATACCTCTATATATCACAGAGCTCAGCTTTTCCCCCTCTATCAAAATTAACCCTTTTATATCACAGAGCTCAGCTTCTCTCCTCTATCATATAATTCTAAAATATCACAGAGCTCAGCTTCTCTCCTCTATCATTTAACCCTATATATCACAGAGCTCAGCTTCTCTCCTCTATCATATAACCCTATATCTCACAGAGCTCAGCTTTTCTCCAGGCCCCGTTTACATGGCAATTATCCGGTTTGTGTGCCGTCCCCACGGCCGCGGGATGGACGGCTTTTCTCCACGATGAGTGGAGAAAAGCCCTCCCCCCCCTTTTGAAGTACATTTTCCGCCCGGGAAAAACCGATGAAGAATGTGCAACCCAAAATGTTTTTTGGGGGTGGCCGCAGTTTTTGAAAAAGTGGGGACGTGCGGGGTTTTTCCATAGACCCCGTTTGTGTCGTTTGCGGCCTTTTTTTCAGACGGTCTGCAAAACCACAAACCGTCCAAAAACCTTTTGTCGGGGGAATCCCTTATGGGGCCCCCAATGTATAAAAAAATGTCTGGGAAAAAACCTTCTTTGTTGCCCATACAAGCCTCACTTTTTTTCCAGACTTTATATAAAATGAAAAGGCGATCTGATTGGTTTTTTCTATGGGCAGAAAAAGTTATTTTTGCCTAAAAAGTTTTCATACATGAGGCCCACAGAGTCCCTACCTTAGTGGGTCAGAGCTCAATGTTAGACATAATGATGTATCTTCTTGTCCTGGCATCATAATAGAGCGGGTTTTAACCCTACAAAATTTTTTAAGACAAGTCTCTGTATCAACATAATAGGTTTGGGACTGGATCACTTATTTTCCATTGCTTTTTTTCTCCCTTTGTTTTTCCCCGAAAAAAGACAGCCTTACATTCTTTTTACCCCCAAAAGTCCCACTTGTCTTACTTTGGGGGTATTTTATATTGGCAGGTAATGGCCATACGCAGGAATAGGCAGGATATGTCCCCATAAGCAGATTATGGGCGGTATAGCCCCAAGGGGGTATAGGCCCCCCATAGGCAGGTATAGGGCGGCTGTAGGCGGGGTTAGGGCCGGGCTGTGGCAGGGTAAGGGGGGCTGTAGGAGGTTATAGGGGGCTGTAGGGGGGGATAGGGCCGGCTGTAGGCAGGGAAAAGGGGCCGGCTGTAGGCAGTGTATGGGGCAGGGAAAATAGGGGGGGTTTTTTAGGCA
This sequence comes from Phyllomedusa bahiana, assembly GCA_025379985.1. NCBI lineage: Eukaryota > Metazoa > Chordata > Amphibia > Anura > Hylidae > Phyllomedusa > Phyllomedusa bahiana. The sequence goes on along the minus strand of JAODAL010002792.1, from coordinate 171,729 downwards.
GGTATAGGGCCCGGGCTGTAGGGGGGTATGGGGCCGGTGTGGGCAGTGTTTTTTTTTTTTTTAAAGGGAGGGTATGGGCCCCGTGTAGGCAGGAATGGGGCAGGGGTAAGGGGGCTGTTTTTAGGCGGGATAGGGGCCGGCTGTGGGCAGGTATACGTGTAGGAGATAGGGATTTTATAAGGGCGGGGTTTAGGCAGTGAGGCAGGTATAGGGCGGGTATAAGGCAGGTATAGGCATGTGACAGGTATGGGGCGGGCTGTAGGCAATATACAAAAAAAAAAACAAACAATACTTACCGGACCCCCGTCCCCTCTCCCGCTCTTCCGCTCTGCTCTTCTTTTCCGGCAAAGGGGGTACATATAGGCTGCGCACGCACGTGAGACACCGCTGCCTTTTGCAGGGAGCCCGGACGCCACTTTTGCGCTCGCTCGGCCCCCGCGGGGAAAATCCCTTCACTATATGCGTTGGGAAAAGGAGTCGCAATGGGTGAAGGAATCGCGGCAGTGCCCGGGCCACGCACCCCCGGAAACGTGCGCTGTACCGGCTTCCATATGGCCCTCCCGAGGAGCCGCATGTCTGAAGCACCCCTTCGGGGGCCCGGGCCCCACGCAGCCCCAGCGCGAAACTTACATTTACTACGTCTTACTTTCGGGTACGTCTTACATTAGTCGGCCCTAAACTCCCCGTACGTCTTCCTGGGGGTTGTTTACTATCGGGGAAAAGGGGAAAATGAAAGTTGGGATAACCCAAAAGTGGATGCACATTTTTGCATATGGCTTTGGGCCATGTTCACACACAGAATTCGGGATGTATTTCGCCCCGAATTTAAGCCGGGGTAGGGGGGGGGCGGGGCCCAAATAACTCATTTTTTGGGCGCGTTAGGTTTTTTTCGAGCGGGGAGAAAAGACATAATCCATATTCTTTAGAACTGTGGTTTTCCGAAATGATGGGACATATCTCGCCCCGTATTTAGCGCAGTACAGCGCGAAATACGGGCCGAGATACGTCCCATTTTAAGCTGTGAGAACATAGCCTTTTTTTTTTTTTAACAATCAGAAACGAGTCCCATTGATTTCTACTTGGTTTTGGAAGCGGATCCGCATTAGAAACCACTTAACAATGTTTTTGGCACATTTACACTAGGTTTTTAGCCATCCCTATTGACATCAGTAGTAATATTTTACGCATTTTCTGATGCAAAAGAAAAAAAACATGTTCAAAGTTTTTTTGCGGCGAAAACAGAGCACCAAAAATACACGTTTTGTATTATCTTTTGAGGTCAATCACAATGGTTTACTTTAGGCTCTAGGGGCGACATGTATGAACCTTGCCGTGTCGGGGCACACGTTTTCGCAAGATTTCAAGCGAAATTTGCGCCTCATGTTTGTCGGCGCCGAGGTGTGCTCATACATGCAGTGAAAAGTCCACCTCCCCAGAGTGTGAGGCGCAGTGCGGAACTTGGGCGCAGTGCGGGACTGTGGGGCCAAGATTCGCCCCCTAAAGGGGGTGCGCCCTTTTAAACCGTGAAAATCCCCGCGCCTCCCAGAGTGTGAGGCGCAGGCGGGACGCGCCCAAAATTCGTGCCCCCGGGGGGGTGCATTCATACTGCGGGGAAAATTTTCCGCGCCCCTTGCCAGTGTGTGGGCGAGTGCGGGAACCCTTTGGCGCAAAAAAGGGCTGCGCCTAACATGTATTTCCCATTTTAGACCCGGGGAAAAAAAAGCGAGAAAAACATTTTAAAAATTTAGTGAAACGCAAAAAGAGTTTTTCTTTCAAATAATGAATAATTGAAAAATCAAAACTGCTAAAAAACATTAAATGTAGTGAAAAAAAAGGGAACATTTTTAAAATTAAAGTGAAAATATACAGTATAAGACGCTCAAGAAATAAATCTCACTTCAGTTTCCCTGCGGGAGGAGTATGAATCCCAAAAAAAATTTTTTTATTTGGGTAAAACATTTTCAGAAAAGAGCTCAAACCTTCTAAAAAAAAAAAACAAAAAATAAAATACTTTCCCAAAAAACAAGAACGGGCAACATCGGAATTTTGGAATGAAAAAGCCGGGAAATACAGTAAATTTAAATTCTGTAAACTCTTCTCATTGGTCAGGGGAAAAAACCCGCCCAATCGAAAGGGCGACTGAACCATTATAACCTATTAGTAGTATTGAGTCAATACTATTGACCATCAAAAAAAAAAAAAGCGGGGGCAGTTCAAAAAATACAGTAAAAAAAGGGGAGGAAAAAAAAAAAGACAATTTGGTTGAAAATAGCGGGGGCTTGGCTATCCCAGCCAATCATGGGGAAAAACCTTTTTTCCCTTGTAGTCTATGGACAGATGGGGGCTGAAAAAAAAACCAATCAGAATAGGAGGACAGTGACCTTATAACCTTGGAGAAGGGATTGACCAACAAAGAAAAAGCGGACAGTTTTCAAAAAAAAACAGAAAAAAGGCAAAAAAAAAGACTGATTGAAAATAAACAAATAAAATGAATTCAAAGAATTATTTTTTTAAATTTTTTTGTTTCCCCATTTATTTTTCTTTTTTTATAAAAATCTACAACTTCGGGGGTGTTATCATTTGTTTTTTGCCATGTACGTTTTTTTTATAGATTGCATTAGAAAACCCATAAACGCGCTCGCTTCCCTTTTGGGCCAAAAAACCGCGCCTTTTTTAAAAGCCGATCACAAACAGAGCTCGCTTGCCTTTCTTTTTCCCCCTAGAAATCTGAATAAGTCTCAACCACTGATTGGCTAAGCAGACGACCCCTCTTCCCAAACCAATCACATACTAGAAAATTTTCCCATAACAGTAATAACTTTAAGGGGTTTTTTTCTTTGGTGTTCGTGCTGTTCTGCCAATTTTTCTTAGATTGAGTTTGAAATCCGGGGCTGTCTCTTCTGTCAGCAGGGGGGTCGCTCCTCCCCGGAGGGGTGTCTCCCCTCACTGAAGAACTGTGACATCCATTTTGTTTTTTTTTTTTTAAAACAGGGGATGCAAAGTTGTCTGGATATAAGCTCTGTTGCCTCCTGCCTGCTTATTCTGCGCCCTTTAGGCTCCACGGCTGCAGCAAGCCCTATTATTTCTCAATTTAAAAACAAATGACACTGAAAGCCCGCAGCTTTAAAAATTTTGTTTAGTGGTGTTACCCCAATTGTACTGAAACAGGGAGAGATCTTTAATCAACGCAAGGCAAATGTCGCTTCAATAAAAAATCTTGCTTGCTGTCAGTGACATGTGAGTGAAAACAATGGGGAAGAGACATTCAGCTTTGAGAGAATCAGCCCGTAAAAAAAGGGTGGGGTTTTTCAGCGGGTTTAGCATTTTTTTACAAAAGAAGGGGTTTTTGGGGTTCTAGTCCCCCCAGGTTTTTTAAAATTTTTTCCCTCCCAAATTCTACACATAGTAAGAGACCTAAAATATATATGCAATCTCTAAAATGAAAACTACACAAACATACTCCCCCCCATTAGTCTATCCCCCCAGGTATATGCTTGTATCACAATTTGGAAGTGCTTGGGGGACAATGCGAGGGGAAGGGGCACTCACTTTTCCAAATTTATTATGCAAAAAATATTTTCTTTATTTTTAAAAATTATAATTGAAAAAACAGTAATTTTAATTTTCCCGTCATCAACTTTTGAGTATAATTTGAAAGGTTTTTTAACAAACGCCTTTGATAACGTATTAAATTTTAAAGAAGAAAAAAAAAAAAATCAAAAAGCTCCCAAAAGAATGTTCACACTACCCCCACTTTATTAGGTATACCAATGGGGTAAGAACGGGTTGGGGCCCCCTTTTGCCCTTGAAAAAGCCTCAATTCTTCGGGCATAGATTCCACAAGGTGTTGAAAACGATGCTAAATTTGGTACCAAGGGCCCCAAAAGAGTGCCAAAAAATTTTCCCCCACCATGACCCCACCCATCAGCCTGAACCGTTGATACAAGGCGGGATGGATCCATGCTTTCGTTTTACGCCAAAATTTCTACCCTCCCAAACCGAATGTCGCAGCAAAAAACGAGATCACAACCAGGCCAATTTTTTTTCCAATTTTCTACGTCCAATTTTTGATGAGCTTGGGCAATTTGGAGCCACATTTTCCCGTTTTTAGTGAAAGGATGGAAAACCCGGTGTGGTCTTCTGCGCTGACCCATCTGCCCCAAAGTTCCCGTATGTGCTTCAGAATGCCTCTTCGCCCACCTTGGTTGTAAAAGGGTGCAATTTTAGTCACTGTTGCCTTTCTATCAGCCGAACCAGTCTGCCCCTTCTCCCTTTTTTTCCCCTGGATCAACAAGCATTTCCCCCCCCAAGGGCTCCGCACACGGAGGGTTTTTTTTTTTTCGCACCATCTCTTAAACCCCCAGGGGTTGTGCGTAAAATCCCAGGGGTCACAGTTTCTGAAATACCAACCAGCCCTTCTGGCACCAAAGCCATGCCCGTTCAAGGCACCCAAAAAACCTTTCTTCCCAAGATGCTGGTTTGAACTGCAGGAGATTGCTTGACCATGTCTACATCCTAAATCACGATTGCCGCCATGGATTGGCTGAAAATTTTGAAATTTAATGTTTTTAAAGAAAGTTTGGCAGGTTTTACCCAATAAAAAGGCCGGGGAGTGTAAATTATTTTGCACGCAGAGTTTTCAAACCTTTTCATTTTTATAACAAACCAAAAAATGATCATTTGTGAAATTATAAGAGCATTAGCAGTTATTACAAAATGAACATCAAACAGTTTTCAAGTCCAAAACTTTATTCTCGGTGTATGTTACATGTGCACATAGGACCCCTCGTTCGAAATGAGCTCTGAACTCTCTCGCCATTGAATTATGTCATGTTTTGGATGGTTACTGCTTTATTGTTTTCATGAGGACAGAATACACCTCCCAGACTGTTGCTTAGATGTGAACTGCCGCCCGCCATCATAGAACACTCCTTTTGATGATGTCCAGTAGGTTCTCAATGGGGTTGAGGTCAGGGGAAGCAATGGGGGCCACACCAAAGGTTTTCCCTTTATGCCCATAGCAAGACAGAGATGGCAGATGTGTTATTTGCAGGGCATGAGACGTGCATTACATGCATGAAAATGTGATCTATGCTGTCGAATGCACGGTTCTTCTTGCGAGAACCATGGCAGGAAGTGCTGTTTGAGAAATCTCCACAGTACATTGATGAAGTTCATCTTACACCTTCAGGATCCTAAAGGGGCCGACAAACTCTCTCCCCATTATTCCAGCCCAAAAAATTACACCACCTCCTCCTTGGTAGCCGTGTTTGCATGGGGTGTCAATCAACCAGCCATCCTCCACTCCATCCATCTGGACCATCGAACATTGCACGGCACTCATCAGTGAACAAAACAGTTTTGCAGTCAGTCTTCATGTATTGTTTGGCCCACTGGAGCCATTTCTGCTTGTGTGCAGAGGATAGAGGAGGTCGACAGGATGGCTTACGCACAGCTGCAAACCTCTGAAGGACCCTGCATCTTGTTGTTCGGGGACGTTGGAGGCACCAGCAGCTTCAAAAACTTGTCTGCTGTTATGACAAGGCATTTTTGCAGCTGCTCTTTTAACATGACGTAATTGCCTGTTGGAAAGAGTCCTCAATTTTCCCTTATCAGCACACCACTGTGTGTGCTGTGAATCAGCTACATACTTCTTGATTGTGCAATGATCACGATGAAGTGTCTTGGCAATGTTGATTGTAGTCATTCCTTGACCTACACACTCCACAATTTGTTGCTTCCGACACATCCTTTTTCTATCCCATTTTGGCTGTAAATATAGGCTGCTTAATAATGTGGGACAGCCTTCTTAAGTAGTCTTGCCTTTAATTGGACACACCTGCCAAACTAATTAGCACAGGTGTCTGCAATGCTTTCAGTGATATAAAGAGCTCTGACACACATCACCATCAATGAGTTTAACTGACAAACAAAACAATTCTTACCTTATCACTCATAAACACTTTTTGCATAATAATTTGTAACACAGTGTATATAGGGGAGATTTGTGTGTGTATATGAATAAAATTATAGATGTCTACACATATATTTTCATATATTTACATATGTGTACAATTTATAAAAGAAAAAAAAAACTACTGATGGGGCTTGAACTCCTAACCGCTGTCTTGCAGAGCTGATCACCTAAGCACTGCACTAAACAAGCAGCTTATACAGACACAGTGTTGAATCCTTATGTTATACACTACAGATGATGACGTCATAAGGAGGCGGGGCTTGCATTAGATCTGAGGAACAGAACCGCCTCTTTTCAAAGTAGCAGCTTAAGGACTGGACCTGTGAGGAGGTGAATCAACCTCTTGGCAAAAGCCCTTTAAACAGCCAGTAATTGCCCAGATCATCATCCTAGAGCTGAGAGATGTACATAGAGCCAGCAGACCTTGGTTTCACTATCGATTTTAACAGCTCAGAGGGGAGTAAACACAGAGTGTGCAGGCAGCCAATCACAGCACAGGGGGCGTGGCCGGGGCATTTCCTGTCTAGGGGCGTATCCCAACAGGCAGAATGAAATGTGAGCCTGCCAATCACAGTGCAGGGGGCGTGTCTAGGGAGCGGGAACCGTCTAGGGGGCGTTCCGACCAGCAACAGCAGAAATAGAACACAGATTTATAGAGAAGCTCATATCTGCTAAACCAAGTGACAGAGGTAAGACAACCCAATTACAAAAGTGCTTATTTTTACTGTCCCCATAATCTGAGACATGATCTTTTTAACGATAAAACCCCTTTAAGGGCGCCCTTCTATCGCACCCTTCTTGCTCCACTCAAAATAGACGCACTACATATGATTGGTGGATTCATATCTGCCGCCTGGGCTCAACCAATCAGCTCTTTTCTGCCTTTTTTACTGTATTTTAAACTGTCCCTCCTTTTCATTTGATTGGTCCATACTTCTCCATAGTTTATAATGGGTCACTGGCGCTCCTATTCTGATTGGCTGGTTTCTGCCGACCAATGAGAAGAGCTTAAAGAATTTTAATTACTGTATTTCCCGGCAATTTACAATATCGCAATTCATTATGTAGCGCCGGTCTCGGCGACAAACGCGTTGTTGGGGATTTGATTGATTTATGTTTCTATAGAAGGTTTCAGCTCTTTTTCAGATAATATTTTACACCTAATAAAAATGATTTTTTTAATCATACTCCATGCCGCACGGCGCTGAGAGACGAGATTTCATTGCCCCGATCTCTCCATTGACTACAATGGGACAAAGTAGCTCGCGCTCTGATTGGCCGGAATAGCCAAGCCCCCGCTAGCACAACCAATCAGCTCTTTTCTGCCTTTTTTACTGTATCTTGAACTGTCCCGCCTTTTCATTTGATTGGTCCATACTTCTCCATAGGTTATAATGGTTCACTGTCGCTCCTATTCTGATTGGTTGGTTTCTGCCGACCAATGAGAAGAGCTTACAGAATTTGAATTACTGTATTTCCCGGCAATGTTCTATATCCCAATTCCTGATGTAGCGCCGGTGATGGCGGCAAACGCGTTGTTAGGGATTTGATTGATTTATGTTTTTAGAAGGTTTCAGCTCTTTTACAGAGAATGTTTTACACTTAATAAAAACGATTTATTTACTAATACTCCATGCCTCACGGTGCTGAGATTTCAGTGCCCCGATCTGTCCATAGACTACAATGGGACAAGTAGCTCGTGCTCTGATTGGCCGGATAGCAAAGCCCCCGCTAGCTCAACCAATCAGCTCTTTTCTGCCTTTTTTACTGTATTTTGAACTGTCCCGCCTTTGCATTTGATTGGTCAATCATAGGTTATAATGGTTCACTGTCGCCCCGTATTCTGATTGGCCGCGGAAAATAGAAGCCCGTTACAGAACTGAATCACTCTTTTCTGCCTTTTTATTACGCGTGATTTTGGAAATGTGATTTCATTTGATTTTTCAATACTCTTCTCATATGTTTAATAATTCAACTGTCGCTCCTTTTCATTGGCCGGGTTAGCCAAGTCCCCCGCTAGCTCAACCAATCAGCCTTTTCTCCTTTTTTATTTTGTATTTTGAACTGTCCCGCCTTTGCTTTTTGATTGATCAATACTACTTCAAGGTTATAATGGGTCACTGCGCCGTTTTCTGTTGGCTTTTTTCCCCCGCCCAAATGAAAGCGCTTACAAACTTGAATTACGTATTTCCTGGCAATTTCCAAGACCCAAATTTCCCTATTAGCGCCTGGATTTTTGGAAAGTGATTTTATTTTATTTTTTTTAGGTTTGAGCTCTTTTTCTGATAATGTTTTACACGTAATAAAAACATTTTTATTTTAATTCAGACTCCATGCCGCACGGAGCCGAGAGCTGAGATGGATTTCTTTTGTGATCTTCTATGTTTCCTCTCATGTTACGTTCTCGCTTCACTTCGCCTCCTCCGGCTCATTTAGACCAGAATCAACTAGGTCTGCCTGTCGGAGCTGGAGAGCGCTGCAATGCGCCGCACTTTGCCGAGCCGCGTCCCGCCCCTTCATATTAGGCGCGTCCGAAAGTGGCGAAGGCTGCGCCTAACATCGCATCCCTGCGTCTGACAGGGGATTCAGATCGGTGAGGCGCAAATCCCGATCATACATGTCGCCCTAGATATGTATTTCAAGTCAGAATCCGTGCGGGTTGAAATACTCATCGCGTGGACAGAGCCTTATGTTCCGATTGCTGTGTGCAGGGAGGTCACTGTTCATTGAAGGTTTTGGACTATGAAACTAGATGGTGCTGAGTGAAAATCACATTTTACCTGCTGTCAGCATTTTATTTTGGTAACAAGTGCTGTGATGTGAATGGCACATCTGAGCAGAATGTGTCATGGTCTGGTAGCAGCATGTGGGAAGAGGTGTAGTGCAGAGATCCAGAAGTGCCAGAACAGTGCAACACAACAAGGCCAGAGGGTATCATTGGAGGAATGACCAGTAACACATTGCGATCTAGGTTTAGGGTGAACACCAGGCAGCTTCTGCTGGACATGTCCATTGGTTGTACATTTTTTCTTCTTCTGTTCCAGCAGACCAGGCATCCATTTAACATACATGCCTTTGTGTGTATATAAAACAAGGATCATACACATGATGTGAGCCCAGCCTCAACCAGCTGAGAAGTGTCCATGGGGGCTATGTGAGGTTTTAACCCAGTGTGGAACTTTATCCATGAGCGCCATGGTCTGTATGTCGCATTCATGAGGAACCAGTGGAACAGAGAGACTGAACTGTACATTGTTAGACCAATGGTCTCCGGCAAATGGTAGAACGCAACTATCCTCTTGTATAATGCAAAGACAGTTGCAGTCAAGTTGCAAGTTACAGCCAACTGGTGTTATATCAAAGGAAACATGTCATGTGGTTTATGCTGCCTTATCTGAAAGCAGAATGTGATAGCAGAAGAGAATCTGAGCTCTGTGATTTATAGGGTTATATGATTTTGAGCAGGATAAGTAAAAAGCAGAGTAAATCCTGACAGGACTACTAGAAGAGACAGTGATAGTCCCATTTGGCACGCCCACATACAGTCATTGACCGTTTTTTCTGTACACCCACTGTTCCAGGAGATGCTGTCAATCCCTGAATGTGGGTGGGAATCCTGACAGGATTTACTGTATTATATTCCAAATTCCTTCTCAACAGCAAGTGAACCTTTATATCACAGAGCTCAGCTTTCTTTCCTCTATTATATCTTGGCCTCAGGTATAAAGCAGGATAAAATGGCGGGTGTATCACTATGAGAAACACCTCGGCAGGGGTAGCCTCTGAGAGATTCATAACTGTACTGTTGGACAAGTAAAAGCCTCTGGCCCACGCTATCCATAAGGTAAGTTGATCCTCTTGCCTCAGGTGGCTCTTTGCTCGGACTGTAGGGGGCAGCCCTATATTTCTGCAAGTACCGCACACACTGTGACTTGTGGCTAAAACCATGACAAACCACAAGGTGCAATTATCTCTTGGCATAGAGTATATAGGGAAGTCCCTATGATTGGCAGATGTGATTAACATGACTGATCAGCTGCTCCTCAAGACCCGAAATCTAAACATAAATTGGCCTGCGGTGCATATCTGACATCTGCTCATGTCAATTTGTGTTGCAGATACTGTGCAAGTTTATTACTGATTTTTCTTTATAATTTTTTCTCCTTTTACTAGAAAGCCAAAATCCACAGTTGCTGCAGATTTTGCTGTGAAAATGTGTCTTCACAAAATGCCTTTAATTTTTTTAAGTATATTCTGCTATCAGGGATACATTGCTGTTTTGACTTTTCTTCGTTTTAGAGTAGGAGAGGTTCTTATCTCCAGCTTGTGTACACAAGCTTATCTAGGTTACCAACCATCTCTCTCTGTTCTCCTTGGTCAAGCTGCCCTGTCTGATCATGGCTCTGTCCTGTGTCTGATCAGCAGCACAGGATCTTGTTTAATCTTCTGCCCTGCTGTTTAACATATTCTATCTCAAGGGCTTAGCTGGTAATAGTAGAGCTGATATGTCGATCACTGCTGTTGAACTGCCCACAGCCTGAACAGGAAATGTGAGTTTGAAGTTGGCTATGAAGAGCAGGCTGTGTGAAATAGCATGGTGAGAAAACCCATTAAGTTAAAGGGGTATTCAGACATTCATCTGTCTGTGCAAGGTGAAAAATAGAAGGCAAGAAGAATGCTCAGCTCCTGGAAACTCTTGTTCCATCACCTCAGCGGTCCCGGTGATCCAAGCTGTACTTGGTCGTTCGTCGTTCACGTGATAGGTGCAACCAGTCGCAGACCACAGCTTTCACGTGTAACCAACATTGCCTTTACGGTCTGCAACGTTTGACTGTTGTGTAGCATTTAGGCTGTGTTCAAACAACGTATTGCACCACGATCCTGTGCGCACCGCAATACGCCTGCTGTTGAAAGTACACACTGGCCAGCACATCATTTCAAAGTCACTACAGCCCGGCCTCTTATCACTTTAGTTTTCCCTGGCGCCTACTTGCCTGAAATAAGGGAAGCAAGGCAATATGTTGCAGTGCAATTATGCCACGAGGTATGCCCCGCAAATACGTTTTGTGAACATACCCTTAGCGTGTCCAGCTTAGAGAACCATTCTGGGTTTTTAAAACCATTGCACCATACGTTGTTAAAGAGAAGCCCAGTAACCAGCCCTTACACCCTACAATGCCCGCTAACACATACCTAGGTGAATGTGCTGCAATAAACTGTAGTAAAAAAAATAGTTCTTTATGTCTGCTGTGGGCAACCCCTTCATATCATGTCTTGTTAGAGAATGAGAAAATGTTAGTGGCGGCTCCTTCACTTTGCTCCCATTGTAATGCTTTATTCCTTATTCCTCACACTTCTGACCTGCTTCTCCCTTCAGTAACAGCTGATCATTGGACTATTACTGCTTTGTAGAGTATGCTACCTTACCACTTACCATTATAATTATCTTTCCAGTCGGTCAATGTGGAAATCAAATCGGCTGCAGGTTCTGGGACCTTGCTTTGAGAGAACATGCTACAGTCAACAAGGTAAAAACAATGTAATGCACACATGATACACCCTCTTAAGGACAGTCCTCCAGCTCAATTTGTCAGATTCCCGTGTATACGTGATCTTCCACTATGTCACTGTAAGTGAAATACAAAAGATCCAAGACATCGGAACTTCAATAAAATTTCCATGTTTATTTCAATCTATTAAAAAGGACATGCAACCTTCTGGCCGTGCAGGCCAAACACATATATATAATATATGTATATATATATATATATGAGAAACAGGGAAGAAAAAACACAAAGGGGGTGCACAATAGGGAAATAAGTTTGGAAAACAGACAGATTAAAACAGATGTGGGTGTGATCACCTCTTGAGGTTGCGCTCCTATTTTAGAGGCACAACTCTCATAAGCGCTTAAAAGGTTTTGTGGTGCCGTAGCCCTTATCACGGCAGCCACTGGTCTCGTACAGTACGGCGCTCGGATGAACGGCGAATCGATTTGGAAGCAGGAGAAAAAATGGCGGACCCGGCGCACGTGCAATTCCAGTAGAAACCAAGATTGCTGGCTAAATTTTAAAAATGTCCTTTATTCTTAAAAAGTGCAGGGGTGATATGCCCTGGCACTATTAAAAACATAGACAATAAAACAATAAAACCCACCGCGTTTCTTGCTGAACACCAGCGCTCTCTCACTCGTATATACGCCATTTCTTCTCCTGCTTATATATATATATATATATATATATATATATATATAAATAAATATATATATACACTCACCGGCCACTTATTAGGTACACCATGCTAGTAACGGTTGGACCCCCTTTTGCCTTCAGAACTGCCTCAATTCTTCGTGGCATAGATTCCACAAGGTGTTGCAACGATGCTCAATTGGTCCCAAAGGGGCCCCAAAGAGTGCCAAGAAAAATATTCCCCACACCATGACACCACCACCACCAGCCTGAACCGTTGATACAAGGCAGGATGGATCCATGCTTTCATGTTGTTGACGCCAAATTCTGACCCTACCATCCGAATTTCGCAGGCAGAAATCGAGACTCATCAGACCAGGCAACGTTTTGCCAATTTTTCTACTGTCCAATTTCGATGAGCTTGGGCAAATTGGGAGCCCCCAGTTTCCTGTTCTTAGCTGAAAGGAGTGGAAACCCGGTGTGGTCTTCTGCTGCTGTAGCCATCTGCCTCAAAGTTCGCCGTACTGTGCGTTCAGAGATGCTCTTCTCCTACCTTGGTTGTAACGGGTGGCTATTTGGTCACTTTTTGCCTTTCAAATCAGCTCGAACCAGTCTGCCCATTCTCCTTTGACCTTGGGCATAAAACAAGGCATTTCCGCCTACAGGACTGCGCTCAACTGGATGTTTTTTCTTTTTCGGAACCATTCTCTGTAAACCCTAGAGATGGTTGTGCGGGGAAAATCCCAGGAGATCAAGCAGTTTCTGAATACTCAGACCAGCCCTTCTGGCACCAACAACCATGCCACGTTCAAAGGCACTCAAATCCCCTTTTTTTCCCCATACGATGTCGGGTTTTAACTGCAGGAGATTGTCTTGACCATGTCTACATGCCTAAATGGACTGAGTTGCCGCCATGTGATTGGCTGATTAGACATTAAGTGTTAACGTGCAGTTGGACAGTGAAAATAAAAAGTGGCCAGTGAGTGTTATTTATATATATGTGTGTGTGTGTGTGTGTATATATAATAATATATATATAAAAATATAATATATATATTATATATATATATTATAGGTGTGGTAATATATGTTTGGGGTGTTGTTTTGTGTATATATTATGTGTGTGTATATATATAATTATATATTGTGTGTTGTGTGTGTGTATATATATTTTGGGGTTTTTGTGTGGTGTGTGTTATATATATAATTTGTGTATATATATATTAAATTATATATATATGGTGTGGATGTATAATAATAATATAAAATATATTGTGATGTGTGTTGTATAATGTATGTGTGTGTGGTGTATATATATATACTAATATATGTGGTGTTTATATATATTGTGTAATAACTAAAAATATATATAAATAAATGTTTGATTTTATAAAAAAAGTGTGTGGTGTGTTTAATATATATATATATATATTTTTTTTATAAAAATATATATATATGTGTGTGGTGTGTATTAATATATATATAAATATATATGTGTGTTTTATATATAATAAAAATATATATATAATTGGTGTTATTATAATTACAAAAATTTTTATATTATTTTATAAAATTTATATATTTTATATATACACACAAAACACATATAATATATATAAAATATATACACACTATATAATATATATAGAAAGCGTGTGTGTATATATATAATATATAATATATAATATATAATTATTATATTTTGTGGTATATATAATATATATATATAGTGTGTGTGTAAATAAAAATAATTGTGTGTGTTGTGTATAATATATATGTGTTGTGGTGTGTTAAATATTAAATTTGTGTGTGTGTGTTTTATATATATATATGGTTGGTGTGTTTGTGTTAAAATATATATTTTGTGTGTTGAAAATATATATTATTATATATATAATATATTTTGTGGTGTATTTTATATATATATAATATTGTGTGTGTGTATATATATAAATATATTAATTTTGTGTTATATATATATTTTGGTTATATATATATATATATATATATGTGTGGGGTTTTATATATATATATATATATATGATATTAAAATTTTGTGTGTGTGTATAATATATATATGGGTGTGTGTGTGTATTTTATATATTTTATATAATATATTATTCATGTGGGGTGTGTGTATATAATATATATATATAAGTGTGTTGTTTTATATATATATATATATATATATATAATATGGTGTGTGTGTGTATAATATATATATGTGTGGTGTATAAAATATATAAATGTGTGTGTGTATATGTATATTATATATAGTGTGTGTGTTGTGTTAATATATTTTTATATATATGTGTTGTTATATATGTGTTTATATGTGTGTGTGTGTTTATTTTTGTGTGTTTAAATATGTGTGGGGTGTATATATATGTGTGTGTATATATATATATTGTGTGTGTGATTAATATGTGTGGTGTGATATTATTTAAAATTTTATATAGTGTGGGGTGTATATATATAATAATTTATATATATTTGTTTGTGTAATATATAAAAATGGGGTGTGTATATTATATAAATATATATATATATATAATATAGAGGTATGTTGTATATATAAGTATATAATATATATGTGTGGGGTTATATATATGTGTGTGTGTATATATATATGTGTGTATATATATATGTGTTATTATAATAAAATATATATATTTGGGTGTTTGGTATATATATATATAAATGGTGTTGTTGTATTTTATATATATATATAATATAATTTGTATATGTGTGTGTGTGTATGTATATATAAATATATATTTGGTGTATGTAAAAATAAAATATATTTTGTGTGTAAAATATATATAATAATTTTTTATAAAATATATATATATATAAATAATTTTGTTGTGTGTATATATATATATATGATGTGTGTTGTATATATATAATATTGTGTGTGTGTATTTTTTTATATATATATATGTGTATATGTGTGTGTGTGTGTGTTTATATATAATGTGTTATATATATATATATTAATGTGGTGTTGATATATATAATTTTGTGTGTGTGGTATATATATAAGTGTGTGTTATATATATATATTTGTGGTTATATATATTGTGTGTGGTATATATATGTGTGTGTGTATGTAAATATATATGTGTTGTATGTAATATATATATATATAAAAATATATATTATTTATAATATATATAAAAACATATATATAATATATATGTTTGGTGAAATTTTATATATATATGTGTGTATGTATAAAATAATATATATGTGGTGTGTGGTATATATATATATAAATAATATGTGTGTGTTGTGTGTTATATATATAAAATATATATTGTTGTGTATAAATATATATATATATATATATAAAATATATGTGTGTGTGTTGTTATATATATAATAATAAATATATAAATATAATATTATATAAATGTGTGTGTAAGATAGTAGAAAAGATATTGTCAAGACAAAATGTATGTAGTGTTGTTTGTGTGGAATTTTATATATATAAATATATATATATATATTTAAATATTATACATACACATAATACACCCATATCTATCTATATTAAGATGGATATGTAGATAAATGTAATGTTGTTTGTATTTATTAAGGCCTTGCACAGTGCTTTGGATCTTCTGTATCTGTGACATGTATGAAATGCTCAATTACTAATTATTTTTGCTTGTAATACCTTGATCAGGTCATAAAGAATTTGGGCCTTAATGGAAAATAAATTTTGTACCGTTGTATCAGAACCCTTTACAGAACGTCAACATTTCAATTTTAGCCTACTGCAGCACATTTAAAATGAAAAGTTTTCTCACCTCCATTGCGCTGCGCTGTCCTTACTCCTCCGGTAACTCCTTTCTTCTGCCGATCGGCTGCAGGAGTCGTATGCCAACAATAACTGACATCACCATTCGGAAGTGAGCTGTCGGAGCATTGAAGTTAAGCAGTGACACGTGACTGCTGCAGCCAATCAGAGGTTACAGGGGAGAGTCAGGACAGTGCAGCCCTGGAATAGAGGCGAGTATACTTTTTTTATTTTAAATGTGCTGCATTAGGCTAAAATTAAATGAAAATCTTGAAGTGGGCAACCCCTTTAAAACATTTGTTTGCCACACTAGCAGTTAAAGGGGTTTTAGGTTATTAGGTTGACTCTTCCATAAGGCCTTAGGCTGGCATAGGAACAGCTTTTGTAAGCTGACCTCCTTGGATGCTGTCTCTCATTCCCCTCCCTGCTACTATTTCTAATACTGAGAAAGGGAGCTGAATCCAAAGCACAAAAACTGCAAAGCCATGGCAGAAATCCGACGTTCTGCCTCAAATGTCTCCCAGGGATACCATGACAGAGTTGATAACCTGCTGTTACTATCCAATATTCAGTGTTCGGGAAAATACTTTGGGAAAGTATTTTAAATACAAAATACTTATGTCTGAAGTATTTTAAATACAAATACTAAATACTTTCATCCCGAAGTATTTTAAATAAAAATACTAAATACTACTTCAAAAGTATTTTCAGAATACTAAAATACTTGAAAAATGTAAACAAAAAATTTTATAAAAACAAAAAATGGATCAGAGGTCCTTTAGCCCACTAGGATTAGCATCTACCCTGCAGATATGTCAGTGGTCAGGATTCATTGTGTCCGACTCCTATAGAAGATGTCTGTCACATGGAGGAGAAGATGCTACAGTAAAGAGAAACATACAGGTACCTTCCTTTAGTTACTATGCCTATTAATGTCAGGCTTTTGGGGATATTAATTTAGTTTCAGTAACTCCATGTTCTTCACATTAATAGCAGTTAACCCCATCATGTCCCTCATATTAACCCCTGTGTGCCTTATATAAGGGTTACTAATATGTGAGACACATGGGGGTACTAATAAAGGACCTTAATTATGAAGATACCTAATTATTGCCTCCATGTCTCTCACATATCAGTAACTCTTATTTGAGGAACACAGGGGGTTAATGTGAGGGACATGATGGGGTTAACTGCTATTACTATGAGGCACATGGAGTTACTAAGCTGTAATGCACATGACCAGACTTTTTATCTGCAATGGTGGATTTCCCCCCCTCGGCTTATACTCGAGACAATACGTTTTCCCAGTTTTTTGGGGTAAAATTAGGGGCCTCGGCTTATATCCGGGTCGGCTTATACTCGAGTATATACGGTAATTTTACGGAATGGATTACGCGATCGGGATGATTAAAAACTAAAAATAAATCACGCTTCACTACAAGGTGGACGTGCGTTGCTGGAACGCGCTGGAATTTTCCCTCCTCTCGTCGCACCTCGCACGAGATACGAGAAACGAGAGTGATGACGTGACTCGCGCTGTTGTTTTTACTTTAAGTGCGGTGAGGCGGGTTATTTAAATTACAACATTTGTTTTGAATTTCGAAAGTAATTAAAATACTTAAAATACTTCCTAAGGCCGTGTTCACACGGCTTATTCACGGCGGATTTGTGCGCCGTATTGAGCACACAAATCCGCCGTGAATACGGGGCGGGACGGGGGCGGGGCCGGAGCGCGGCGGGGGCGCCGCTCCCGGCCCCATAGACAATGCATTGTTTACGGCGCGGACGCGCCGTAAATAATGTGCATGTCACTTTCTCCCCCCGCGGCGGATTTGCCGAGCGGGGAGGAGCGACGGAATCCACTGTTCTCTATGAGAGCAGTGGATTACCGTAATGACTCCGACGGATTGGTGCCGTATTGAAGCGCGAATACGGCGCCAATCCGTCGGCAAATAAGCCGTGTGAACGGGCCCTAAAAGTATTTTAATTACAAATACAAAATACTGAATAAAAAAAGTATTTTGATTACAAAATACAAATACCTGACAAGTATTTTAAATACTATTTTAATTACTTGTATTTTAAATACTCCCAAACACTGCCAATATTTCTTTGGTATATAGAAATTATAAAACAGAAGGATAGAGTGAAATTGGTGTAGTTGTTATACCTTAAAGGGCACCTGTCAAATTGAACATGTTATAGAGCAGGTAGAGCTGAGCAGATTGATATATAGCTTTGTGGGGGAAGATTGAGTAGAACTTGTATTTCATTCATTTAAATCCCTGCTAAGGAGTCCAGTGGGCGGTCTTAGCAGTGATTGACAGTTTTTCTTATATGAGTATGGATAGAAATGGCTGTTGATCAAGTTCTAAAGAATCTTTTCCCACACAATACATCAGTGTATTCAGCTCTTACTGCTCTATAATTTGCTACCTGCAAATCACACAGCATGTTCAATGTGACAGGTTCTCTTTAAAGGCGATTTGCCAAGAAGTGCCTTATCTGCTAAGAAGCAAAAGTAAACCAAGCGCTGAGCTGAGAGAGATGGACAGAGGACAGAGCCATGTATACGTGATCGTGTGAAATGTTCACTCAAATAATCACACTACAACTAGTGGATTCTGTATACAAAAGACAACATATTTCTCCACAGCCCCTTGAAAGCTCCTTCACGCTCCCTCTCATCAGATAAGAAGTGTGCTCTGTGCAAGCAGCCAGTTCAGCTCCTGTCACTCTGCCTGGTCGTATCTAATGCAAGCTTTTAAAGGGGTTTTGCCACGATGTAATGTTGACGTGGGATCCACCCACATGGGGATTCAATCACTTGTCTAAATATATGTGATTGCAAAAAGTGCAGCCTGTGAGAGCTACAGGCTGCCTTACCTGCCCTTAGTTACTTCAAAGCTTCTATTAGATACGACCTGACAAGAGCTGCTGGCCGGGCTTGCACAGAGAACACTTCTCATCTGATGAGTCTGAGCTGCAGAAGCTTTCAATGCACCGGGTAGAAATATTTTGTCTTTTTTATACAGAATCCACTAGTTGTAGTGTGATTATCTGAGTAGATCCCTGCTTTATCTGATGACAGAGAACATGAAGGAGCTTTCAAGCTGCTGTGGAGAAAAGGTGTTGTCGTTTGTATACAGAATGCACTAGTTGTAGTTTGATTATTTCAGTGAACATTTCACACGATCCCTTATGCACGACTCTGTGCTCTGGCTGTGTCTCCTCCTCTCTCTCTCTCTCTCTCTCAGCTCTGTGGCTTGTTTACATTAGCTTCTTAGCAGATAAGGCACCTCCTGGCAAAACCCCTTTAAGTAACTAAGGGCTTATAAAGAAAGCTGTAGCTCTCTCAGGCTGCAATTTTTTTAATTACATATATTTAGAAAAGTGATTAAATACCCATTTTGGAGGATCCCACGTCAACATTACATTGTGGCAAAACCCCTTTAAGGCTTGTACATGTATCTAAATAAACTAAAATGAATTTTCTCTTCCAGAAAGGAATATATGATGAAGCCCTTTGCAGCTTTTTTAGAAATGTCGATACAAGGTATATTTTAAAGACTGTACTGTTCCTTTTAAGATTGTATTTATCACAAATGACAATAGTAAAATAACAAGAATGCATTTGAATTGGATTTCACATGCCATATAACTAAAAGTTTAGGAATGTTATTCGCTTTTTCAGGGACAAAATCTTGAGTTAAGTTTTAGTCTGTGGTCTCGATTACTGATCATTCAGTTTACAGCCTGCTCCTAATTTCAGACTTTTCTAATATGGATGGGTCCTCCTAGTAATACATGCTGAATTTTGGGTCTGTGTGTTTAGAAGTCTGTAGTTTGCAGTAGATACTCTGCGTTCTCTGTACACTCATACAGTCTTATTGATTCTACCCCTATAAAATGCCATGTGCGTGCTTTTTTCCCTACAAAGACCCTATGTGGGCTTCTCTCTTTGGATGCTCTTCCTGCTCTTTACACCCTGATCTGCTACTCCCATGAAGAGAGCTTGTTCGGTTACAGCCAAATGACAGTTGTAAAATGCCGGTCTGATTCTGTTTAAGAATCTGGCTGTTATTTTTTCGTCTTTTAGGCTATGTTCACACGGCTTAACTGCGGGGTGTAATTACGCCCCGCAGTTACGCCGTGGGGGCGGGAGCGGGGGAGGGAGCAGGGGCCGGCACCTCGCCGGCCCATAGAGAATCACTGCTAGCGGTGCGTATACGCCGCTAGAAAGTGACATGTGAATTATCTCCCCCCTCAGTGTATTCGCCGAGCGGGGAGAGGAGACGTAATCCATAGTTCTCTATGAGAACTGTGAATTACCGTAATGAATGGGCCGTTTTCAGCCCATAATTTGCGCACTTCGGCGCGTAATTACGGACCGAAATACGGCCCATTTTAAGCCGTGTGAACATGCCTTTATCGTTTTGGCTGTCTGTTCTGTCCGCAGTTTGTGGATTTGGAACTCTCCCTTAACCATTAAATAGCACCTTCCGTCCAAAAGCCGGGCAGAAGATTGTGCACCCTCTGAGTTTTTTTGGAACGCTGGTGGTGTGAAAATCTGCTCAGTAGAAAAACCGTGCAATGTAGACTACTGAGTGGATTTTCTACTACAGTCTGACGATGGTTGACCGTCTGTTTTCAGAGCTCAAAACCGTCTGAAAAAACGACTGAAAACCCTTGCCGAATAGGCGTACCTTTAGATGCAGAAGTACTTGTGACAGATTTTTTGTGATTCAGCCACACCATCATCTAGGTGAAGGACGTCTACAAACGCCACAGCAACAAAATGCTAAGAAAGTTTTAGGGGTGTTCCCATGAAGCGAAGTCTAGTGCACAGGATGGCTCTTGGCTTGCTCTGAGCCGACCTTGCATGTGAATGAGGAGTACGGCGCTTGTGGCTGTCCTCCTGATTCACTTCTATGAGAGTTCCGAATATAGCCAAGTGTGTGCACCCAGCTATATTCGGAACTCCCATAGAAGTGAAAGGAGAGGACAGCCACAAGCGCTGCCCTTCTCATTCTCATGCACAGTTCAGCTCGCAGCAAGCCGAGAACTGACCTCTGCAGTAGACTCTGCTTCACGGAAACAACCCTTCAATGAAGATTATTTAGAGAGTTGCTTAACCCCTTAACCCACCCTGACGTACGGGTACGTCGGGGTGGTGTTAAGGAGTTATGTAACAGGATCGCAGCGCGGCTAATTGCAGCTAACACCCTGCGGTTACAGCGCGAGGGGGCGGGGCTGCCTGCCCGCGCTGTTTAACCCTTAAGACGCCGCGGCAAACATGGCCGCACCGTCTAAATGAATGAAGAGCGGTGCTGCGCACCGTTCTGCAGTCCGTTCGGGTCATCAGCGATAAGATAGCCGAGTCCCTATGCTTGGACATGGCAGCTGGGAGCCTTGTGAAGGCTCCCATTGCTGTCACGTTCCCGTTTGCCCCACTTCTGGCTGCAGGCAAGAAGTGAGGAAAAACGCCATCTTGGTACAGTCTAATGCATTGTCTATGCAATGCATTAGGCTGTATTAACTATTGCGCCCCCTAGTGGTTAAGCACCATGGGGGGACTCAATGTTAAAGAAAAGAAAAAAAGAAATAAAGTTTTAAAGTGTTAAAAAAGTAATAATATATAATAAATATATATATAAATATATATATATATATATATAATACTATATATATATATATATATATATATATATATATATATATATATATATAACACTATATATATATATATAGTTCAAATCACCCCCCTTTCCCTATTTTACAAATAAAAACAATAAAATAATAAAAGTTACACATATATGGTATCGCCGCATCCGAAAAGGTCTGATCTATAAAAATATAACATCATTTATCCCATACGATGAACACCGTAGAGGAAAAAAATTCCAAACGGCAAAATTGCGTTTTTTTTGTCATTTTAATTCCTTTAAAAATTGGAATAAAAGTGATTTAAAAAGTTGCATGCATTCCAAACTGCTAACAATGAAAAGTACACTTCAGCCTGCATAAAATGCCGCCTCACTGACGTCCGTAGGTGTTAGTACAAAAAAGTTATTGCGCTGCGGCGCAAATTTCAAATATAAAGAATGTTTGGAATTTTTTAAGGCCTCCAAAACATAACGGAAACCCTACATGTTTGGTATTGCCAGATGCGTATTAACCTGTAGAATACAGATAAGACATAATTTTTACTGAAGATTGAACGGCGCAAAAACAAAACTCTCGTAAACATGGCGCAACTACTTTTTTTTCACATTTTGCCCCAGTTAGAATTTTTTTGCCGTTCCCCAGTAGTAAAATGTTTAACACCACTGGAAAGTACATCTTGTCCCGCAAAAAAAAAGCCCTCATATGTCTATGTAGGTGGAAAAATAAGTTATGGCTTTTGGAAGGCAGGGGAGGAAAAAAATAAAGAGTAATATTTTTGGGGGGTTTGTGTTAAAGGGTTAATTTTGTTTTTCAGAAGCAAATGAACGGTTCATTGCAGTGATATCTATATATATACAAATACACACAGACTCATTTTAATGGCTGTATTTATTGTGACAGTGATGTAGACTTTAGGTGACCCTAGTTCCCCAACAGACTTCTAGACAGAGTGCCCGGAGTACACGCTGTGACCCCATCACGCTAACAAGTGTTTATTGTGGGTTTGTATCTTCCAGCCCTTTTAGAATACCATATTTAGCTGAATTCTCTGCATAATGTTGGCTGACTGACCTGTCATTGGTAAATGCGGCCTTACATTTACTCCTTATTTATTTCTGTTATGTATATAGCAGAGCACCAATGAATATAATTAGTTAAATCCCTTACTGAAGCTCCAGCCTATAGACAACCTCTTTAGGTCTGTTCACACTATGTATCTTTATGAAGATTTATGTGGGGGAAGTACAGTATGTACTAAAATTCTTGTGAATTCCACTTATAACTTCATAGAATTAAATTTACTGGAAATCTGCACTGTAATTTATATGGCCAGTGTCCAGGTCACACTCCAACTCTGCAACAGGGCATTAGGCAGTCTATAAATGACTTTACATTTTTCCTATTTTTTTTTTTTGCAAGCTTATTACATGTCTAAGGCCATGTCCCCACGGCACGGGTTTTCGGACGGTTTTTCAGCCGCTTTGCGGTTTTTCAGACCGCCTGAAAAACCGGGCGAAAACGAGCACAATTGTGCTCTATGGAAAACCCATGCAGCAGTCCCCACTGCACGTGTTTTCCGTCCGGCGCTTTTTCCACCCGCGGTCCGGCCGCAAAACTTTCTACCTGCACATTCTTCCGTCCGCTTTTCGGACGGAATCTGTGAAAATGAATGTGAAGGGGGAGGGCTTCTCTCCGCTCATCGCGGAGAAGTGCCGTCCCCTCTGCGGCCGCAAAACAGGACCGGCAGACCGGCCGGTATTTGTCCTGTGCAGTGGGGACGCAGCCTTACAGTGCTGCTGCAGGTGAAGCACTACTAACTATTGGCAAAAAGTTCTGCCAAAACACTGCAAAATCAGCAATGGTCTATTTTACCCTCCTGAGTTGATCCAGATTTATAATGCATAGCCCACCCAGGGACAACTCCTTACCGACATTTGATGTGGTTATTTGGGGTACCATCACAGGGAATCATGGGGAAGGATTGAAATTGGAAAAACCCAAGCTCACTTTGCTTTGTAGTAAAATGCAAGCAGGTAACAGCTGACTTTTGTCTGTAAAGAGATAATCCAGCAAATTGGCCTAGCAGTTAAAATGTAAAAAACTTTTCGATGCAGCAGGTCTGCTCTAAGTCATTGCACTGTTCCAACACAATGGTTTTGCATTTTTGTGGATGAATTTAATAAAGTATCTAAAAAAAATTATTATTATTATTTTTATATTTTAATACTAAGCCATTTTTCTGGATTATCTCTTTTATATACTTTGGCTCTGGGCATCCTTAGGATGAAATCTGGTTATCCGCATCAGGAAGAATATCACAGAAAAGTAAGCTGGCTACCTCTGCCATATTTAACAGCTGGTACCTGCTGCTATCAGTCAGGATTGGAAGCAGCTTCAATCCCGGCAATTTAATCTTTTAGATGCCATGCAGATTGTGTGTGTAGCATCTAAATAAATGAGGATCTTAATCTGATCGTGATTGTCATGGCAGCCAGGTGTCTAATGAAGGCGTCTGTAACTGCATGTTACTACAAATAGTAATAGGAGAGCCTTCTTTGTACACTATTCTGCAATCTCCATATATACTGCAAGCAATACTTCAGCATATTGTACAAGCAAACCTCCCCCACCCCCAAATTTTGGTGCATACTCTAGGGGCTCCTTTTGTAGTGTTGGAAAAAGTAAGGGAGAATACACAACACTCACTTACTGTAGTATGTTACAACAAATCATGAAATATATATATCTGTAATTGTTTCCGCTCAAATAGTGGTTTTGTACAGTAGCGGTACAACACAATCATTTAGTCAGGAAATTCCTGGGTAGTTCTGTGCCGTTGCTCCTACTCTGATGGGTCTCTGCACTATGGATGACTTTTAATCATAATCATTTTAATGACTTTTCCCGTTTTGCTAGATTCTCTTGCTAGATTCCCATTTTTTTGGAGACTATCTGCACTCTGGAGTCTCAGGTTAACGCAAATGTTTAAAATTAAACTCTCAAGATGACTTGGAGTAAGGAGACCAGAGACGCAAATAAAATACTTGGCTACTCTGAGGCTTAGATGCAATAAAAACATATAGTTTAAAAATGGACACTATTAAAAACGACACTTTGACATGTATCATAAAAAGTGTTTTGTTTTATTGGCATCCAAGTTAAAAGATGAATAACAGAAAGTAGAAAAACACATCGTGTTTCGCACGTACTCTTGACATGCTTCACCAGTTGTATCCAAGGGGGAATACAAGTACAAGTGCATGTAAAGGGGAAAAAAAGTATTAAGATATGTATGTGTGTGTGCGAGCGCGCGTGTTCAAAACACCCTCCTTTTTGCAATTTTACAAATAGAATTCTAAAAAAAGGTTATCACAGTTGGTATTGCCGCATCCATAAAAGTCTGATCCATTAAAATATAACAACATTTAACCTGTATGGTTAACACAATAGAAAAATTCCTAAACGCTATTTTGCATATTTCAGGTAGTTCAGGTTTCTGATAGTAGCCTATAGCAGTGGACTAATGTTGCATATTTGGAAGTAGCTCCTAACACATTTCCTAATGCACATAGACTTAAGCTGTAAGTCTCTAAGGGGTTCACTGTTGAATAACTCACAATTCCCTAATTGGGTATATGAAAATGGGTTTACTAAAGAGAGGGGTCCTATGTCCAAGATCTTCTTCGCAGGAGTGAAGATTCCTCTCTTGTTCTGCAGGACCTATCCTGTCCCGCATTACACTGACATCCTATTGGTTTTATGGATGCTATGTAATACCTCGTTTTTTTCTGTGGTGGCGCTACAGACAGTTTGAACACTTGTTGACAGGTTTCCCCATAGATGACAGCTGATTACCAGGGGATGCTTTGGGATCAGCTTTTTCTTAAGGGACCCTGCTAACAAATAGGAACAAGTAGTCAAATGTATCCCAAAATGGCAATAAAAACCATAGATTTCACTAATGTCCATAGACTAAAAAACAAAGAAAGTTATTGGACATAGAAAATAATACTGCAGCACAAATTTAAAGGGGTTGTCTCACTACAAAGATTAGCTATCAACATGTAGGGAACAGTAAATAAAGACGTTTTACAAATAAATTTATTTGTGTATTTTTCTTTGTTCAGGAGGTAAAAGTGATTTTATCAGCTCTAAGTGCACTCAAATTTCTCAAGTCCACCGACCTGCTCTGCTCTCCTCTTCTGTCTGTGTTATCTCATAGGCAGGAATGACATCATCATAAGGGTCCGTTGACACGGCACAGGACAAATACCGGTCAGTTTATCCGACCGGTATTTGTCCTGTTTTCGTGCCATGCAGACGGCCGCAGGGGGACTGCTCCCCTTTCCCATAGACATGTTCATATTCTGTCCGAAAACCGGACAGAAGTATGAACATGTTCTATGTTTTTCAGATTGCCGGTAGTCTGAAAAACCGCCTGGCGGAAAACCCGTGTAGTAGGGATCACTGCACGAGTTTTCCATAGTGGTCCATTGAAAAGTTTGCAGCCGGTTTTTCAAACAGTTTTTAAAACCGAAACCGTCTGAAAAAACGTCCGCAAACCCGTGCTGTGGGGACAAGCCCTAAAGGTCGGCCCACAGAACTGCCAGGCAGCTTGAGAGCTTGAATGTTATCTGATCTAACAAGCAAGGGAGACTGATTACTATTGTTTACTTTAGCTTTGGAGATTCTCTGGGCTTGAGAGCAGGAGACTTTTATCTAATGTCAGAGTAATTAACAGATCTTTGAATACCAGAGCTGATATGCTAATTACCCAGAGTCTGACCAGGAAGAGACAGGATGCATGAATAAAAGCTGCTCTGTAAAACAGCGTGGTGAGACAACTCCTTTAAGTAATTAAAGCAGTTTTTTTTTAAAGTAGTAAAACATTACAAACTCTATACAAATAAAAATGAAATAAAAATGAAGCCTCTGCAAAATGGCACAACTGCATTTTTTTCCATGTTCCATGCCACCTAGAATTATTTTGGGGGCTTTCCAGTAAACGTTATGGTATGGTCAATGGCACCATTAAAAATGCATCTTGCGTCACATAAAATGTCCTCATATCGCTATGTAGATGGAAAAATATAAAAGTTATAGCTCCTGGAAGGCAGGGAGAAGAAAACCGAACATGTGGAAAAGCTCCGTGGCAGGAAAGGGTTAATCTAGTGTAGACTTCCTTATATTATATACTTTTAATTTCAAGTACTGTTGATTCCTGGTCATGTATTTGAAGCCGTGCAATGCTTATTGCTGTCTCAGCAATCACTGGTAATAGAAAAGAGTGATATTGTGCATGGAAGCATCTTGTAAGTCGAAATGTTGCTTTTGTCTTTCAGAGCTGACGCGGGTGGAGCAGATGTTCAGAGACGAAAGATTTGTTCACTTAAAGCACGAGTAAGACAAATGATGCTGATTACATCCCCAATCATTATTTCCTGAAGAACCTAACACATACGTGTAATATAATGTAGCCATGTTGTAGCTTCTTAAACACAAAGCACAATCAGATATAATAAAAATTACCACTTTCTACAATTTTTTTCTGATTTTATGGACCATTGTACACTTTTTTTGAGCAAGCGAGTTTTACATTCTTTTCTTACTTGATTTGAATCGGTTATCCTTTCCTCAGATAAAACCATGTACAGTATATACATAATATAGTATGCTGGCTCATGCAGTTTTTATTAGAAAAAATGTAGCAAAAGTTTGTATATAGTAGATGAAATAAAAATTCACTGTGTGAATGCTGTGCATGCTCACGAGACCAGAAGTCTGGTGCTTAAGAAGAACGTTAGAAAATAAGTCCATGATAAATCTTCATTAGCCGAAATACTCCGGCTATAGTGAAAAGGGAATACACAGGTAGTTCAGGCTTCTGGTAGCAGCCTATAGCAGTAAAAGTAAATTTACTCATATCCCTTTATTGGGAACTAGCTCTAAACACATTTCTTAATGTACATAACCTTAAACTGTAACTCTTTAGCTTTAAAGGGTTTGGATCACCACACTATTTTTACTGTAGCTTTAGATTCATGCATCCTGTCTCTTCCTGGTCAGACTGTGGGAGGTTCTATAGCAGTAACTAGCATATCATCTTAGTATTCACAGCTGATATGAGAGCAGGGAATCTTATCTATGAGTCCTGAAGCTCTTTGCTCTAAAGTAAACAAAAAGAATTAGTCTCCTGTGTTACTCCCTGTTATCAGATAAGACAAACAGCACTCCAAGCAGATCAAATCTCTTATCTCCTCAACAAAGCAAAATAATCAAAGCAATATATTTGGAAAAAGTCTTCAATTACCATTCCGTACATGTTGAAAGTTAATCTTTGTAGTGAGACGACCCCTTTAAGATGTTCACCTGCTTAATAACTCACAATTCCCTAACAGGGTATCTGAAAATGGGTTTTCTATAGAGGGCGGGTCCCATACCCAGGATTTTTTTGGCCAGAACAGAGAGTCGTCTCTTGTTTTAGAGGACCTGTCCTGCATTGCTATGACATACTATTGATTTTAATGGGCACTATGTAGTGCTTAATTTTTCCTCTGTTGGCGCTGCAGAGAATTTGAATACTTACTGCCTGGTTTCCCCATGGATAACAGCTGATTGCCAGGAGACCAAGCAATGGGACACTTTGGGATCAGCTTATTCTTAAGGGATCCTACTGACAAATAGGATTTGTCCAAAGTGGAGAACCCCTTTTACCAAAGTTAAAGGGGTTTTGCCAAGAAGTCAGTTCCTTACCTGTTATCTGATCAGGAGACAAAATTAACTCAGCATGCTGAGTCACGGGGGAGAAAGGGGGATTCTGAGCAGAGACAAGCAGTGCCAGGGAGTGTCTTCAATGTTTACACAAATAATTACATTAGAACCAGAGGATTCTCTATACAAAAGACAGCTCCTTCATGTACCCTGTCATCAGATAAGAAGTGCAGACAGTGCAAGCCTGGCCAGATCAGTTCCTGGTCATGTCTAATGTAAACTGTCAGGTAACTAAGGGCATGGAAAGAAAGCTGTAGCTCTCAGAGGCTTCACTTTTTGTAATCACATATATTTAGAAAAGTGATACCCATTTTGGAGGATCCCACATCAACCTTACACCGTGGCAAAACCCCTTTAAGCACAGGAGTATATACATACAGTAAATACATGTACTGTATTGTTAAAATGCTGAGTA
Source organism: Phyllomedusa bahiana (assembly GCA_025379985.1). Classification (NCBI taxonomy): domain Eukaryota; kingdom Metazoa; phylum Chordata; class Amphibia; order Anura; family Hylidae; genus Phyllomedusa; species Phyllomedusa bahiana. Next base: position 142,906 of record JAODAL010002792.1, on the reverse strand, counting down.
CTATTTCTATTGAATTGTATCACTAACTAGAAATTTGTATGCTGCTTATTAAATAAATACTGTTATGAATGATTAATTTGTGTCTACATGAAATGTAAAAATGTATATTTTTTCCTTAGGCTGTTTTAATAGACATGGAAGAAGGTGTGGTTAATGAAATATTACAGGGACCACTTCGAGACTTGTTTGATAGCACACAGTTCATTACTGATGTATCCGGATCAGGAAATAATTGGTACATTTTATATTTTATTTTATTATGTTTATTGGCTGCTCAGACAGAATCAAATTCAGAATTCTGCGATCTCAGATGAAGGATTCTGTTCACACTATATTTGTCAGAAAATTTTCTAGCATATACATAAACTATCCAAATGCAGCATTATGGGAAGTCCATAAAAAGCAAATCCTTTAATGGAAATATTGCATAAAATACAGGATGTAGGAACCAACAGAGAAAACGCTTATGCGTTACGAGCCTGACCACAGCTCTTACTCCTAGTTAAATCGCTTACTCTTGCTGTGACTAAGAGCAGTGTTCAGGCTTGTAATTCAAAAGCCATTTCTCTGCTAGTTCATACATCCTGAATTTTATGCAGAGTTTCCAATAAAGGATTTTCTTTTTATGGACTTCTCTGTATTGCTGGATTTGCATGGTATACTTTCAGAATTCCACTGGCTTCAGGCATGTTCTGTGCAAGGGGATTTTGCTGATGTATTTGGGTGAGCTGGCTACTACCCTACTACATCAACTGTATGACTAGCACTACATTTACTTGATAGGTGCAAAAATGTCATCCTTTAGCCCACCAGACTGGAGTGTGCACGCTTTAATAACATCCAATAATATTTCATGAGTATTAAAGGTATAATGCTTTAAAGGGGTTGTCTCTCTACAATGATTGGGTTTTAATTAAAAGATCTTTAAAAAAAACAAGCAGCTTTGCAATATATGTTCATTACAAATGTCCTACTGATTTTGAGTTATCCCTATTAGTAGTAGTGCATCAGCTCCTGAAATCCCTATAGCAGCCGACCTGTTGATCTTTATCTCACTGGCTGTCAGTGCTAATGACTCATCAGCCTCTGAATACAGGTCTGAGCACAGAGCCCCTCCTGCACAGTATGCTTCTGTAGGGAAGGGAGGGGGAGGGCTCTGGCTTCTGTGTCTGTGTAGCTGGATTAACCCTGTGTGTGCCTGCTCCCTCCTGCTCTCTACACAGATTGAGGAGAGCAGAGATGATGCTGATCTGTAGTCAGTAGTTGTGACAGCTGTGAAGTGTGTTACAATAATCATGATGTGTCTGTGGAGCTCTGACTATACTAATAGAACAGATCAGGGGGGCATGTGAACGGTCATGCTCTGCTGTATTGATGACACATTGTGATTATAGTAACTCCCTTCACAGCTTCCCTGTGTCTGTTCTGACAGGGTTTGTTTGTTGATGCTTGAGATGGAGATTTGTATGCTAAGCAGGGGGTATAGGAACACTTACATCCCCCCTGCTCTGCTATTAGCATACACAGCTTCACAGACCTCTCCACACTCATAGATCAGCCCTCTCCTGTCTCCTGACTCTGTGGAGCTGACAGTGCAGCTGATCTAGCAGTGAGCAGCCTGCAGCAGACCTAGGCAGGCACACACAGGGTTAACTCTGGCAGCAAACCCCCTCGTTCTCCCCCTGCTGTATAGAAGTTATGGAGTAGAGCTGTCTGTGTGCTGAGGGGAGGGGGGAAGGAGAAGGGGCAGACAAGAAGCACGCCCCTGAATTCAAAAATCCTTTGCTGCCAGAGACATTGAAGTAGGCTGAAAGCTTGTAATGAGACAACTCCTTTAAGGAATGCACCTTGGCATTGAGTGTTGGGATTTTAATATTCATCCCTAATTCATATGTTAAAAAATTCTTAATAAAATCAACCAACTTCAGATCAGAAATCCTGTCTGGTTTCTTGTGCACAGTACTAACTGAAGTGTTAACAAGCAAAAAGATTCCATAACAGTATAGAAATGCATACTCAACTATGCTACTCTATGCATCTCACAAAAAAGTGTATAACACACAGGGTGACATGTATGATATTTGGTGCTCAGTCGCCTTTTCTTTTTTTGCCCCCGTTTGTAGCATAAAATTCGCCTGAATCTATGAACCTGTTCTACCGGGGGTCATAGACTTAGTGCTTTCTACCTACAAAGCGACACTTCTGGCTCAGTGATTGCTCCATTAACACAGGTGTGGGTGTTGATGAGGACAGGGCTGGAGATCAATCTGTCATGATTAAGTAAGAATCACACCACTGGACACTTTAAAAGGAGGCTGGTGCTTGGCATCATTGTTTCTCTTCTGTTAACCATGGTTATCTCTAAAGAAACACGTGCAGTCATCATTGCACTGCACAAAACTGGCCTAACAGGGAAGAGTATCGCAGCTAGAAAGATTGCACCTCAGTCAACAATCTATCGCATCATCAAGGAATTCAAGGAGAGAGGTTCCATTGTTGCCAAAAAGGCTCCAGGGCGCCCAAGAAAGACCAGCAAGCGCCAGGACCGTCTCTTAAAAGTGTTTCAGCTTCAGAATCGGGCTACCAGCAGTGCAGAGCTTGCTCAGGAATGGCAGCAGGCAGGTGTGAGTGCATCTGCACGCACTGTGAGGCGGAGACTCATGGAGCAAGGCCTGGTGTCAAGGAGGGCAGCAAAGAAGCCACTTCTCTCCAGAAAAAACATCAGGGACAGACTGATTTTCTGACAAAGGTACAGGGAGTGGACTGCTGAGGACTGGGGTAAAGTCATTTTCTCTGATGAATCCCCTTTCCGAATGTTTGGAACATCTGGAAAACAGCTTGTTCGGAGAAGACAAGGTGAGCGATACCACCAGTCTTGTCTAATGCCAACTGTAAAGCATCCAGAAACCATTCATGTGTGGGGTTGCTTCTCAGCCAAGGGAATCGGCTCTCTAACAGTCTTGCCTAAAAACACATCCATGAATAAAGAATGGTACCAGAATGTCCTCCAAGAGCAACTTCTCCCAACCGTCCAAGAGCAGTTTGGTGATCAACAATGCCTTTTCCAGCATGATGGAGCACCTTGCCATAAAGCAAAGGTGATAACTAAATGGCTCAGGGAACAAAACATAGAGATTTTGGGTCCATGGCCTGGAAACTCCCCAGATCTTAATCCCATTGAGAACTTGTGGTCAATCATCAAGAGACGGGTGGAAAAACAAAAACCAACAAATTGTGACAAAATGCAAGCATTGATTGGCAAGAATGGACGCTATCAGTCAGGATTTGGTCCAGAAGTTGATTGAGAGCATGCCAGGGAGAATTGCAGAGGTCCTGAAGAAGAAGGGTCAACACTGCAAATATTGACTTAACTCATTCTAACTGTCAATAAAAGCTTTTGTTAATCATAATATGATTGCACTTGTATTTCTGTATGTGATAAAAACATCTGACAAACACACATAAAAACCAGAGGGCAACAGATCATGTGAAAATATAATATTTGTGTCATTCTCAGAACTTTTGGCCATGACTGTATATTCAATCTCCTATTAAGTAGGGCTTTGGTGCACGGACAATCCTCCGGACCATGAAGACAGTGGGGATCAATCCAGAAAAGTGGGATGAAGTCCAGCATCGAAAAGAAAAATGATTGTTACTTCCAATAGAGGGCGCTTGAGCTTCTCAACTCATTTCCCATAATGCCTTGTGATATGCAAATGCTTAGTGGAGGACAAAAAGGCAATTCAAAACTCCACACGCCTATATGGTGCTCTCCCCAAGGAGAGATATTCCCCTTTCTGAGCCACTCATTGCCTCTCACCCAGCCAGCCAGCCAGTATCGCTCTGCTCTGCACTGATAAGGGGCAAAACCCCAAAACAGCTGTCTGCAGATGTATGATACTGGCTTGGCTAATATCCCTTTTTGCTTTCCAAAGATTCAGTGAGTTGGAAGCAAATTGATGATTTGTTACATCCAATAGAGGGCGTTTGAGCTTCTCAGCTCCTTTCCCATAATGCCTTGTGATATGCAGATGCTTAGTGGAGGGCAAAAAGGCAATTCAAACTCTACATGGTATGGTGCTCTCCCCAAGGAGAGAGATTCCCCTTTCTAGAACCAACAAAGTTTGATTTGGACTAGGTTTTTTTTTTTAAACTGGCGGCGTATGCTTTTTGTGCGGGCACACTAAGGCTCGGTAGACTACATTTTTGTGTCGCCCAGAGAAAGCATGTACATTTGACAAACAGAGCAAATATTGTCGACAGAGGACTGGGTTTGTTCTATTGATGTCTATGGGCCGGCCACGGCTACATCACGTTGTCCGTTGAGGTACCTTTTTTCACCTCCGTCATAGTGAATAACATTGTGCGTATCAGCCTATCTTGTATTATGGGTGTTTATTTACAGATTTTTTTATTTGTGCAGGGCAGTCGGTCACAAAATGTATGGTTGCCAATACCGGGAGCAAATTGTGGAGAACTTAAGAAGGACTGCAGAACAGTGCGATTGTCTGCAATGTTTCTTTGTGATTCATTCTATGGGAGGAGGTGAGAACAGGACTTTGTAACACATTTACCTAAATTGGTTGTAATTTTAACATTTTTAATTATTTCTAATTTATTAATTTAAACAATTTAAAAATATATAGTACATTGCTTGCGCTAATACTGTATTGTGAAAATGTACTTAATTCAATCTCAGCTGGACCTACGGGGTACAAAGCATACAGCTAGCGGGACTGCTAACAACATAAATGAACAATATAAATAAATGACTAGTTACAGATTGGAATATTGATTGATTAGTCAATTATAACCTGCATTCTTCTGATAACCTGGGAACTCATATCTGGCAAATCTTGTTCCTTTTCTTTGAATAGTCTACTGTTCCTTTTACTTCTACTGCGGGAAAAAGTTCTGGTGTAATTCCTTATAAACATGACAATTCCCAATTGGTCTGTATAAGCTACCTTACTACTAATTGACCTAACAAAGAAGTAGTGAGACATGGTAACTGTCTTGTTTATTGGGAGTTGCCAGGACTTTGCAGCAAAAACAAAAGGAACAGAAAACTCTAGTCAGTGCTAACCTGCATTCATTTACTTTGAATAATCAATCAATTACAGTCTGTAGCTAGATTCCTTTATTAGAGTACATTGTTAGCAATTTTGCTGCTGGCTGTTTGGTTCCCAGTAGGTCTTGTTGAAATGTACTTAGATCACCACAATATCGACAGGTGTTGTGAGTGACAGCAATTTGCTATATATTTTTAGGTCCCTGGTTGATAGTGTGCTGTGGCAGGCAGCGCTTCCTACTTGCAGATGTTCTTCAGGCTAGCATCACACAGCATAGGACAAAAACCGCTGGAAAGCGGAATGGCCTTTTTGTCTGATGCATAACTGCGGTATTTGTCACACTTTCCGCAATTGAATGTACGGGAAACCGACAGAAAAATGCAAGACACCAGCGTTTTTTAAAATATGTTCCTAATATCGGCGGCTCCAGAAAGCGATCTGAAAAAAAACGACCTGCCATTTTTTTTTGTATTAAAGTCTATGGGCTTGATACATGGTCAGATTTTCAGCGGATTCAAAAATGCTAAAACCGAAAATCCGACTTTTCGTGTCCTGTGTAGACATAGCCTTAGCCTGTGTATGTACTTTTGATTTGTAGGTTTGTAATTTTACCACTAAAAGTTACTAAAGTTTATGATTTTACCAGTGGGTACTAGAAATAAAAAGGAAACCATAGCTGTCATTGTTTTAAAGGGAATGGGTCATCAAAAATGACTTATTGTTTAACTCACGTTTTTATGTTAAACACATTTTTTAAGAATTTTTGGTTATATTTATTTTTAATCTTCCATATCACTTTCAATATTTTTTTATAATTCTTAAGTCTGCAGTTTTCACTTTGGCCACTAAGCCTAATAACAGTCTGACACTTCCTGCCCTATAGATAACGATTCTCAGTAGTCTGCTCATTATTAACACAAGCAGGGTCAAACTGAAAGGAGACACCAGTGTGAATAGATAACACAGAATCCACCAGTCACAAGAGGAGATGTCACAGCTCTCAGCCCCCTCCTCCCTGCAGAGTGAATTCTTCCTAGTTCACACAGCATGACTAGAAAACTGTCCTATTGAAGTCTATGGTACAGAAACAGTCTTATGGTTCCTATGTGCATGAAGCTGCTGTAAAGCATCTCTGACTGCTGTTAAAGCAGTGCAAACAAGGCCTAGTGGCCAAAGTGAAAACTGCAGCACTTAAGAATTATAAAAAAATATTGAAAGTGATATGGAAGATTAAAAATAAATATAACCAAAAATTCTTAAAAAATGGGTTTAACATAAAAACGTGAGTTAAACAATAATTAATTTTTGATGACACATTCCCTTTAAAGATAAAAAGCAATTTCACAGTTGTTGTGGGTTTAGTAATAACTTCTCAGCAACTAACAACCAACTGGTACTTAACCCTTTAACGATCTTGGACGTATGCATACGTCCAGGTTGTTTGGGGGTTAACGCACCTGAATGTATGGATATGTCCTTGGGATTGCGAAAACTCCAAAGCAGAGTTTGCACAATCGCTGCGGGGGTGGGTGGGTGGCGGGTAATTAATCCCTTAGTCATCGCGACGTAGCAATGGCGATAACTAAGCGAGTTTCTGTCGGCACCAGCAGCGGCTGCTGTCTCCAGGCTTCCGGGCATGGTGACGGACAGTTACCATAGAGACCAGTACACAGCAATAAGCTGTGTATTGATTTCTATTGAATGAGTGATCTGAAGATCACTCATGCAATTCCCCTATGGGGAAAAGTAAGTGAGAAATCAGTAAAACACAAACACAAAAAATAAAATAAAAACACGTACACCACCCTTTTCCCCTTTACAAACGGCAATCGGCCCAAAAAAGATCAAAAATAAATAAAGTACACATATATGTGTATCGTTGCGTGCGTAATGACCGGCCCTATAAATATGTCACGTAAATTAACCCACATGGTGAACGCCGTAAAGAAATCAACAAAAAAAACAGTCACAGAATTGCGATTTTTGTTCATCCCGCAGCACATAAAATGGAATTTAAGAAAAGATGCTCCAGAATTGTTATTTTAGGGGAAATACAGATAAATACCGTGTTTCTCCGAAAATAAGACAGGGTCTTATATTATTGTTTTGCTGTGAAAGAAGGGTTAGGGCTTCTTTTCAGGGGCTGTCTTATTTTCTTGTTCCTCTGTTTATTGGTACATGCAATACTGTAACACCGTAAATGGTGGATGTCTTTTCACCAAGAAAAACAGACATCCTTCACCAGTAAAAATCAGGCACTGCCAGAAGAATCACACTCACCAGACACCCTTAGACCCAAAACGATTAGAGTTGGCAAGAGTCGATGGTGGATGGGCTCTCATACACTGATCTGTGCCTCACTGCTTTCAAAGCTGCGTCACTGTCAGGTCCCTTGTCATTCCAGCTGCGTGTCACTGAGAACCTGGTAGTACCCAACCTATATTGTTTTTGAGTCTTTTAAGTACAAAATTCCTTCGGGGGTGCCTGCCTTCCCTGATAAAGTGTCTATTGTATCTGTACTGCTGTATTCCATTTATCTTTTTTACATGTATAGTTGCCTAGACATTTTATGAACTGTAACTAGGGTGTATTTTTGGAGTAGGGCTTATATTTTAAGCATATCTCAAAATCCTGAAAAATCATCCTAGGGCTTATACTTGGGGGTAGGTCTATTCGGAGAAACTTTACGAAGAGCTGGCAGAAACTATTTTAAGTAAAGGTTCTATATTGTCTATTAATTATCTGTTGGAAATGATTTTTGCTTTCAGGCACAGGTTCGGGCTTAGGTACATTTGTACTTAATGTGCTAGAGGATGAATTCCCCGAGGTATACAGATTTGTCACATCAGTCTATCCCTCAGCCGAAGATGATGTTATCACATCTCCATACAACAGTGTCTTAGCAATGAGGGAACTCACGGAACACGCAGACTGTGTGCTTCCCATAGAAAATCAAGTAAGATATTTTCTGATCCAGTGCACTGTCACAGGAACCTGTCATCTACTTTATATAGCTCTCTGACAGCAGCAAGCAGTAGTGACAGACACATTGATTTCAACAATGCATCCGATGTTTGAATATGTGGTAGTTTTGCCAATGTTACATTTTATTTGTTGAATTGCTCTGCAACTACTATGAGATAAAAGTTCTTACTGCAGTTATACTGTACAGATGAATGAAATCTACACTCCTAATGTAGAGTATTTCACTTATTAGAATATATTTTTTGCTTTACGGCTTTTGACATTTGGCTTTGTTGCCCATAACAACCAATCACAGCATAACTTTGAAGGGATTGTCCATTCTGAAAACTGTTGGTTGAGGAAGTGTTAAAATAGGAACAAAAAATAACTCCTATATTTATGAAATTCTAATTATTATATCCCAGTGCATCCTATAGGCTGCTTTCAGATGTTCAACTTTTTAGATGCAGTTTTTGAAGCCAAAACCAGGAACACATTATAATTGGAGGACATTTTTTAAGGAAAAACTGAGACTTCTTTTTGTTTTACATCCATACTTGGGTTTGGCTTCAAAAACTCCATCTAAAAAGCTTAAAGGGGTTGTTTCATTACATTGATTCATATTACCTCAGTCCTGTTTTCTTGGTTTCACTTTGAATTCAGGGGTGTGTTTACCGGCTTCCACTAGGCTACAGTAGAAGCCAGGTCTGTAGCTATAGAAACCAGTACTGGCAGACTATCAGGAGAGATCAAACAGGTCTGTAGCTACAGCGACCTGAGAAGCTGCTGAACCCCATACAAGAGGGGATAACTAGGAATAGGTAGGACACTGTTAATGGACATATATTGCAAAGTGACTTGTTTTTGCAAGATCTTCAACATAAAAAGTAATCCTTGTAGTGAGACAACCCCTTTAAGATTTGAAACCAGCCATAATCTGAAAAATATAGTTTATTAAAATAAAATTTTAGAAACATGCAGGGTATTGATGCAAATTTGGGATACCACAACCATTCATTGGAGGTAAGATTAAGGCCATGATGTGTATAAGCAATCCATGGTCCAGATCTAGGACCCACGTGTTCTGCTTGTATGTGTAAAAATGAAATGTTACACAAAGTATAAACATTTAGGGGTACATGTATGAAAAGTGTCTAGGCCTAAGACTTTCTTTGTTGCCCATAGCAAACAATCAGAGCTCCCCTTTCATTTTTTCAGAGTATTATATGGAATAATAGGGGAGCTCTGATCGGTTGCTATGGGCAACAAAGAAAGTCTTCATATAGTTTAAAGTCAAACAAGCAAAAATCGGTCAGCACATCCAAGACCATTTTAAAGAAATTAATATAGGTGCACAGTGGCGTGCCAGCAAAAGCAATGCAAACACAATGTCACCAGCACTCTCTAAACACTGAAAAAATAGTCAAAGGGAATATAGGATTTTTTTTTTAAAAAAAAACATTTCTGCTATTTTAGAATATTAGAAAATTTGAGGTTTTTAGGGCCTCAGGTATAAAAAGTTTCTAAATCTAAGACTTTTCTTTGTTTCCCATAGCAACAAACCAGAACTCCCCTTTTCATTTCATATAGTGGTCTGAAAAAATGAAAGGGGGTTTCTGAGTGGATGCTATGGGCAACAAATAAAGTCTTAGACCTAGAAACTTTTCATACCTGCTGTCCTTAGTGTACATTTTTTATCCAAACTGTACTTGCCCAAACACCACCACAAGGTGACCTCAATACAGATGGGAACCTACTCTGACATTGTACCTCACTTGATGTCTCTTCAGACCTCCATATTTTCAGGGAGAGCAGATCCCAGCTACACTCTGCTTTGATTAAAAACAGTCTGTGGATGGTGGAGTGCACAACCAAAATGGAGGCCAGCCACTCACCCATGTAAACAGTCAAAAAATATGTCAAAATATGGTCAGCATATCCAAGACCATTTTAAAAAAAATCAGTAAAGGTGCACTCTGGCTTGGCAGCTAAAGCAATGCAGACACAACACAATGTCAGCAGCACTCTGAACAGACACCAAGTAAGATACAGAGTAGGTTCTCATCTGTACTGAAGTCACCTTGTCGCAGTAGATGGGCTAATACGGTTTTGATCAAAAATGTGTGCGCTAAGAACCTCAAGTTTTCATGTATCCTAAAGTAGCAGAAATGCATTTTGAAAAAAAACTTATATATTTCCTTTGACTTTTTTTAGTGTTTTATAGAGGGCTGTTGATATTGTGTTGTGTTCATATAGTTTTCATACATGAGGACCTTATTGTATATGATTTGGATTTTTTGGGAATTTACTTTTAAACTTATAAATGTTTAGGTGTTCTTCTTTTTTTGTCTTTAGTCGTTAGTTGACATTGTGAATAAAATTCACCAGATGACCAGTTCTGCGAAGCTTGGAGCTGTGAAACCAAATAGCCTTGTTACTTCTAATAAAGGTGGAGTTAAAGAAGGCGAGAAACCATTTGACGCCATGAACAACATAGTGGCTAATTTACTCCTTAATCTGACTAGGTAACATGCTTCTTATAACTTCTTTTCTTCAGAAGTGCTGTACATACAAAATGTAAGAAATTCAAGCTTTCTTAAATTGTCTTTCATTTCAGCCCATCTCCAGCTAAATACTTTGAATCGGTGCATAATCTTGGTTTTATAAAACCTACTACAGTGAGGTTACAAGTGTTCCTCTGTGTAATCACAACAGTTATATGTTATACGTATGAATGAAATACACACTCTTAGGGCAACATGAGTGAATCAGGCGCTGATAGATCAGTTCTAAATCACTTTAAGGTAGTATAGAATGCGCCAGAATGTATGAACCTGTTCTTCTGCAGGTCATACATACAGAAACAGTCTAGTGCCAATACGACAACTCAGGCTCAGGCAGACCATCTTTACCCTGGTCTGGCTGTTCTAACTGTTCTGCACAAAAGTTCTGGTATCAAAGAATCATAATTGTGTCTACTTCTGAATGTGGTGCGACGGCCCCAGGACGCCCCAAAACTTTGGCGCACTAAAAAGTGTCTTTGGCGCATTACAAAGGGACTTATCGCGCCAAAGTTTAGAGTGCACCTGTGTATACATTCTTTTTGGCTCAATGTACACCAGAAAACTGGTGCAGCCCCATTCATACATGTCGTCCTATTGTAAGAAATTCCCTGTATCATATACATATATATAGTCATATAAATATCATAAATAAATATGTATCTATACGAACATATACTGTATATATACAATCACCCTCTTACTGGGTTAGATTCGAAAGGTTAGGTGCAATAAAATGAGAGACACAAGTCAGTATATAAAAACATATATTGTATAGCCTGTGAGATTGATTTTATGGTTATATAAATGATATGGAGATACACAGGAACAAAAAGAAAGGAAACAACCAATGTTACATAAACACTACACAACCAATTACCAATGACAGTTACAAATCATATAACAAAATATTACCAAAATACAACGTTATATTACCATCCAGGGTCACACACCAATTTCATGTGCAGTGCAGAGCCATGTGCCATCCTGCTGGCTTCCTCCCCAAGAGACAAAAGGGCCGTCCAAAAGCATGCTGGTCTATTTTATAGGCCATTCCTGCCCCACCCTCAAGACGATACCTGCCCCATCTACCCATGAGGCCTACAGACCTTTAGTGCTGCATCATCTAGAAGGCCAGGTTATAAAATGTTATCCTGAGGCCTATTGTTTTACCTTAATTAGCACATGAAAGACATCAGTTACATTCCAAGAAACCATGTGTGACTTATTCAAGAGCCTCCATCTTAGATTGTACAATTGAAATACCTTTATATATCATACCAAAATATACCTCATTATAAGTATTTTATTATTCAAAATTCTGTATTTCTTACACTATGTGTATTGTATTTATTTGTATAGCTCATGACTAAAGTTATTTGTGCCCTGACTTTATCTCTGCAGTTTTTTTCTTTAGGATTAGGGTGTTGACATCTGGTTTTGTAGCCCATATCTTCCAAGCACAACAACACTATTAAGGGATTGTCCATTTTGAAAACTGTCTGCTGATTGGAGAGAGGTTAATATAAAAGTAAAAATTAACTCCGCTTGCTCTGTTTGCCATGATTAAGAATTCTGTTTAGTCTGAAATGCGTTGGCAGTCCGCTCTGTACTTTCTCCCATGTTTGTATTCTGCACCTATTAGTAAAACACGAGTTTTAATTTATTTTGTTCTGCCATGCTATAATCTTTTGAGAATAATTTCCTTTTTCTGCACTTGGAGTGCACACAAAAACAAAGACTGGTACCCCAAGTTGGTGAGCTAGCTATTGAAATTCGCTCTTTTCCAGCACCGCTGGTGCTCCCTGCCAATGACGTCACAGTCATTGGTGATATGACGATGATATGATGATGCTTTGGTAGTCACATGCCATCCATAAAAGAAGAGCTTGTGAATGGCTGCAGGGTCACATGAACAAAGAACGTGACGTCATTGTCAGGCAGTGAGCGGTGTTGGCTTTGAAACAGAGCAAGGTAAAAATATTTTTTTTCTCTGTTTTAACCCCTCATTAACCTGCAGACAGTTTTGGGGTTTGTTTAAAAATAGAATGAGCAACACCTTTCACTTTTTAAGAGCGGAGTACCAAATGACCTCTATAAAAGCAGCGGGTATATGTACAGACAAAAAACAAACCTTACACAGTAAAATCCTGCTTAAAGATCAAACACAAGGTGTGATGGCCCTGCTCACAACAGCTTACATTCTATTAGGCTAGGTCTACACACCATAGGACAAAAACTCGTCTAAAACCGAAACCTAAAAATCGCTTTGAACCTGAGTATTTTGTCAGTTTTTTTTGTCCAAAGCAACGGGTTTCTGATGAGTTTTTAGGATGTTTTTTAGGGGTTTTTTGGACTGTTTTTGAGCAGTTTTTAATGTATGCAACAATCGTATACCTTGTTTAAACACTTGGGCAGTTTTTCAGCTGAACCGTCCAAAAAACGCCCCATAAACATCCTGGGGTTTATATAGACTACAATAGTAAATTTTCTGTTGGACTGCGCCGGATTTTACATGTTCCAAAAACCGGCAGCGCCCAAAAGCAAGTAGAAAAAAAACTGACCTGTGTGGAGTACAGGTCGTTTTTTGTATTAAAGTGGATGTTTTTCTGCTGGATTTTCAACGGTTTCAAAATACTAAAACTGATGAAAATTCGACGGGAAACCTCTGCTGTGTAGACCCAACCTTAGAGTATTTGGGTGAGACGAAGGGTGAGAAGTGCACGGTTTTCAGTGATTCAGCCATTTTAAATAAATATGGGGTGGTTTACATTAAGAGTGGATAAACCTGCCACCCAGACCGTACATCTTTATACAGATAAGTGCCTGTAAGTTCCCAAGTATATGAACTGATAGAAATGTGTGTGGTAGAAAGGTGGGGGGGGGGGGGGTGCTAGCAATTATATATCTTGGTAAACCTGTCTAAGAAGATGTATTCTTAGGGCATTCTTAAAACTATGAGGGTTATGAGTGGGCCTTATCGCCTGCGGTAGCATGTTCCAGAGAACAGAGTCTGGCTGCTGCATTCAGGACAGACTGGAGAGGGGAGACCAATTAGCAAGGAGTTACAGTAGGTACAGACGAGAAAGAATAAGAGCAACACTGAGGGTTTGAGTTGTTTATGCAGTGAGAAAAGGACGGATTCTGGAGATGTTCTTGAGGTGCAGGTGACAGGAGTGGGCAAAGGATTGGATATAGGGGGTGAAGGACAGATCAGAATCTAGTATAACCCCAATACAGTGGGCCTGCTGCCTAGGAGTTATGGTGGTGCCTCACACTGAAACAGAAATAGCAGGGTTGGGCTGGTTAGTATATTGCGGAATGACAAGAAGTTCAGTTTTAGTGAGGTTTAGTTTGAGATAGAGAGAGGACATGATGTCAGAGACAGCGGACAGACAGTCACTGGTGTTTTGCAGCAGGGCAGGAGTGATGTCATGGGAAGAGGTGTATAACTGAGTGTCATCAGCGAAGAGATGGTACTGGAAGCCAATCTGCTGATGGTTTGTCCAATGGGGGCTGGATAGATTGAAAAGAGGAGCGGATCAAGAACTGATCCCTGAGGAATCCCAACCGCAAGAGGGAGAGGAAAAGAAGTAGAATCTACAAATGAGACACTGAAGAAGTGGTCAGAAATAGGATGTAAACCAAGAGAGCAGTGTCCTGGATACTAATGGCATGGAGCATGCTGAGGAGAAGTTAGTGATCAACAGTGTCAAATGCTGCAGAGAGATCTAACTTAGAAGAAGCTACAATGAGTAGTTGCCCTTTCATTTAGCAGTGAGGAGATCATTAGAGACTTTAGCTAGAGCAATTTCTGTGGAGTGTAAGGTGCAGACCCCTGATTGTAAAGGATCGAGAAGAGAGAGAGAGCAGAGAAATAGGCGAGAGTAGACCAAGTGTTCCAGGAGTTTAGAGATGAAGGGCAGGTTAGAGACTGGTCGGTAATTAACAGCGCAGGATGGGTCTAGAGTGGGATTTTTTAGTAAAGGAATTATCATAGTATGTTTAAACAAGGATGGAAAGATCCCAGTGGAGAGAGAGAGGTTACAGATTGCAATTAGGTGAGAGAGGACAGCCGGAGATATAGACTCAACAAGGTGGGAGGGAATGGGGTCACTAGAGCAGGTAGTGGGGTCAAGTGCGGAGAGCAGACTAGAGGATGTGCGAGGAGGGACAGGATGGATATTACTTCGCGATCGAAATGTGATGTTTTGCCAGATACTGTCCATTTTTCTCTTTGAAGTGAGTGGTCAGATCTTCAGCACAGAAGTCAGTGACCGGGGACTGAGCATTAAAGGGAATGTGTCATCAAAAAATGACTTATTGTTTAACTCGCATTCTTATGTTAAACACATTTTTTAGAATTTTTTGGTTATTTTTTTTAATTTTCCATATCACTTCCAGTATTTTTTTAATAATTCCTAAGTCCTGCAGTTCTCACTTTGGCCACTAAGCCTAATAATCGTCTGACACTTCCTGTTCTGTTAAGAGAGCTTTTCAGCAGTGTGCTCATTATCAGTAAAAGCAGGGTCAAACTGAAAGGAGACACCATTGAGTACAGATAACACGGAATCCACCAGTCACAAGAGGAGATGTCACAGCTCCCCCTCACCCATCCCTTTACAGTGAAAACTCTCCTATACAAGTCTATGGGACAGAATCTGTCTTAAGAATCCTATGTGCATGAAGCTGCTGTAAAGTATGTCTCTGACTGCTGTTAAAGCAGTGCAAGCAAGAATGTCTTCCCCACAATCATATATAGACGGCCGAATTGAGAAATCTACAATCATGAAATAAAAACCACTAAGAGGAAAAGAATATGGATCAGGGTCTCGATTTAATAAGTAAAAAAAAAATTGGCGACAGATTCCCTTTAAGTTTGAGGAAGGAATGGAAAGTGTCAAACAGTCATTTTGGGTTATTGTGTATAGTTGAGATGAGGTAATAATGCTTTTAATTTCAACACCGAAGAGTACATTTAAAAACCTACATAAGTCTGCCATCAAAGTAAATTACATAGAAAAGCACATCTTTATTATACCCACATAAAACATACAATCAAAACATACATGGAGGTAAAGAGGAACTACTTACAAGACAAGAAGCCAAACATTCGGGTATGCATGAAAGATACACGTATCCCTCAAGACTCCCCAAGTTATTCCCACCTCTCAATTAGCACATCACTATGAAGTAACAGTACACATAATGTAAGTATACCATTAAATAACCCCAGTCTAATAAATACATAGATAACACAAAATATCAATCTTTATATACCTACAGTGGTAATAAAGAGTATACAAAGATGACAGAAGAGACTCGGAGCATAACAAGAAGGAGCCTGCTTGCCTAATGCATGTTTCGCTCTCGTTTCTTCAGGGGCAAAACAAACACAGTAGTGAACACCTCCTCCCGAGACATCACTCCAGCCTAGCAACAAAACACCAGAGACTGTCTGTCCGCTGTCTCTGACATCATGTCCTCTCTCCATCTGAAACTAAACGTCACTAAAACCGAACTTCTTGTCTTTCCACCAACCCTACCCTGCTATCTCTGTCTCAGTGTGTGGCACCACCATAACACCTAGGCAACAGGCCCGCTGTCTTGGTAATACTAGATTCTAATCTGTCTTTCACCCCTTATATCCAATCCCTCACCCGCTCCTGTCATCTGCACCACAAGAACATCTCTAAAATTTTCTCACTGTGGAAACAGCTCAAACCCTCATTGTTGCTCTTATTCACTCTCGTCTTGACTACTGCAACTCCCTGCTTATCAGTCTCCCTCTCTGCAAACTTGCCCCTCTTAAATCTGTCCTGAATACAGCAGCCAGGCTTGTCTCTCTTTCCAGCTGCTATACTGATGCCTCTACCCTGTGTCAGTCACTGCACTGGCTACCTATTCAGTACAGAATACAACATAAACTCATCACTCTCACCCATAAAGCTCTCCACAGTGTTGCTCCTCCCTACATCTCCTCCCTCATCTCTGGCTTCCACCCTACCCGTGCTCTCCACTCTTTTGCTGATATCAGACTACATGCTTCAATCATCCGAACTTCCCATGCCCGTCTCCAAGATTTTACACGTGCGGCGCCAATTCTCTGGAACATGCTACCACAGACGATCAGGCACATTCACAACTCTCATAGTTTTAAGAGGGCCCTGAGAACGCATCTTCTCAGTCTGGCCCACCAAGATCCCTAACTGCTATCACACACATTTGTCACTCCCTACACTAGGGCACTCACAGGCACTTATCTGTATATAGATTTACTGTCAGGGTGGCAGGGTCACCCAATTTTTATGTAAACCACCTCCTATTTATGTAACATGGCTGGACCATTGTAAACTGAGTACTTCTTAACCCTTTGTCTCACCCATACACCATAATAGATTGTAAGCTCTCGCGAGCAGGGTCCTCATACCTCGTGTCTCATTTGTAAGTTCTTTTAATGTGTAATGTCTGTATGTACACCCTCTAAATTGTAAAGTGCTGCGGAATATGTTGGCGCTATATAAATAAAAATTATTATTATTATTAACAGTACATTTGTGTATTGAATACAGATAAAACAGGAATATTTTTCTGCTTATTATAGCCAGGTTTTAAATATTTTTATCTCTTTTTAACAAAAAATAATTCATACCTTTACTCTTGTATGAAGAAAGTAAACAGTGTATTTTCATTTCTCAGCTCTGCAAGGTTTGAAGGACCTCTTAATATGGATCTGAATGAAATCACTATGAACTTGGTCCCATTTCCACATCTCCATTACCTGACGTCAAGCTTGACACCTCTTTATACACTGACTGATGTCAATGTGCCAACAAGAAGGTAAGATTTATGGTGACCAATATATTAGCCACATATATTGTGACCATGCTTTTGTAGCCCACATTTTTTTGTCTTACATAGAACATGTGTACCGTCAGCAAACATCGTAATATCCATCAGGGTTCCTTTTTTCCTGATACCCTCATGGATACCTGCACCATAGTGAAAAATGAAGTGTGAACCCAGGCTAAGTGTCATTTTATCACTGCATGTATCTTTATTAGAGGCTAATTGGACTGCTCTTTTAGCATTCGGAGGTCACAAAATCTCTATACCCCCTTGTTAAATATGGCAGAGATTAGCTGTGCTATGGCAGCATGTATTCAATTTGCCATCCTCCCCCATCTTGCCCAGGTGTTTTTAATTAGCAGTAATCTGTATAAGGGTTAATGCCCTTTTTTCTTTTAGTCTGCTTGCAGTGAGCCCTAGGAGAGGTTAGCAGTGTCTGCCTTTCCTTTTTTGGTGGTGGTGCTGTGTGGCGGCCATTGCTGCTGTGCTGGTGGGGTGTTGCAGCCCAGAGCCGGGGGTCTAGGTCTGGCAGCAGTGTTGCTGTTGGGCCACTGGGCTGTGCCCCTAATCTGTGTGGTTTTTGCTGCGGCGGTGGCCACCATGCAGTTTTACCCTCATTTAGCGTAGGGACCCAATTTAAAGAGGTTGCCATGAAGGGGCAAGTGGGCCTATACGTTTTGATCAAAAAGTATACTAAGAACCTCCTGTTCATTTTTGAAAAAGTTTATTGTTGCGTGCTGAGGAAGCATTTCTTAGATCAACGTTTGCGCGTTTCGTGGTATGTGCGGAATTCATGCCTCTCCCTCCTAGATCAATTTGCCATCAGTGCCAACGTGTAATTTAAAAATGTGGTCATTAACAACAGTGGCCTATTGAAATCAGTAGGGCTGCTCTGATGCCAATGATAGCAGAAGTGACAGCTCCACCACAAGAAGTGAAGAGTGGCATATATTTTATAAGCTGCTCTCAGGTAGTGAAAATGATAGTGGTCCTTGAATGTAACCCTTGCTATTTATATATAAGGTATTTAGAGCTGAGAAACGCATTTACATTTTTTTCCAAAAAGACCTCCACAAGTAGGACCATAATTTGGATTTGTTTGTAATATCCTATAAATTTCCACAAATGTAAAATGAGTAAAGAGAATTACACATTTAGACCACCTTCATTTATTTTACGTGAGGTTAAAACAGTATGGAACAAAAATGGATTTTAGATACTTACCCGTAAAATCCTTTTCTCTCGTCCCATTCATTGGGGGTATCAACAGCACCTATATGTTAAAGTCCTCTTGCCTTATGAGGAGCGGCAGCAAGGTGGAGACCCAAATGCGTTGGCCGCCCCGGTGGGCCTATATCCCACCTGCTGACAGCAGCTGATCTAGTTGTGTAACACAAATGTCCGTGGTCCTAGATGAGAAAAGGAACGCACACCTTATTCCATGTAATTAAAAAATTAGGGATGGGACCGTGTAGTCCACCAGATGAATCTTGGACGAGAAAGAGATTTTTACGGTAATGTACAAAAAGCCTTTTATCTCAGTATGCCAATAATTAATGTGGGGGGACACAGCAACCTTAGGAATGTCCAAATAGCAAAATATCAGCCAGAGGGTTGGGAAAGACAAAGGAGCAACACTCAAAAATTCATCAGACAAGATGAAAAAACCTTACCAAACAAGAGCTAGCTTGAATTACCTAATAGGCCGAAGGCTTGCATCAGCCGAAGGCCCAAGTAATGGATCTGGTAAAACTGTAGAAAAGGGTATGGCGTGACTGAATGCCCGGAGTGGGCCGCTTTGCCTCACCTGTAGGCAGAAGAGCCTGATGTCCGAACGCCCATGAGGCAACCAAACATCGCTCGTAGTGGAGTGAGCAGTGATTCGAAACTGACGATGTCTCCATCTCCCCTAATATATTCCCGTGATAGGACTTTGTTCCAAAGTTTGCATGACGCGTCGGATCCAGCTGATTCAAGGTGGTGGCAATTTGCGAGAGCCACCATGCCCCTGCGCCGGGCCCCTCTGGAATGACAACGAGGGGCATTCGTAATTCTCCTAAAAGATTCCGTAAACAGCGAGAGGTAGATCTGGAACTACAACCCTGATAAACTACTAACAAATTGCAACACCCCCGCTCTACCGAGGGATAAGAAGGGCGTAGGTGACAAGAAAGAGGTCAGAACTGATGTTCTCAATTAATATGAAAGACGATGACACCAACCTTAGGGAGAAATGAAGGAACCATGGACGCAATAACAACCTTGTCCCATATAGCAGAACCAAAAAAGGGTACTTTGCATGATAAAGAGCCCGGCCAGTTCAAGACACACTGACGATGACGAAATATTGTGACCACCATGAAGGCCACCTCCACAAAATCAAATTGCAGGGAAACGATCCCGTAGTGGGCTCGAAAATGTAAGAACTGCAATGGCCTTCTGCAACACAAGATTTCTTAAATCCCCACGGTTTCGACAGACATTGCCTACGAACTGGAAAGGGGGACCTGAATGCGCGAGCGCCCCCTGCAAAAGAAGGTTTTAAACCTGTTGCCGCGTAGAGCTAGCTTGCGCTGAAACCAAAAACTGAGAGAGTAAGAAAATCTGACCTGTCCAAGGAGGACAAGGCCCCGAGGCCCGAGATCTCGCAGAAGTCCTGAACTGCAGAGTAATGACACACCTCTTGGAGTAGAAAATACCAAGGGGTAGAAAATTTCTAGTGCCTCAGGCCCAGGTGCATAAAGCCCTTCCATGTTACGTGTAATATATATACACGGCGAGGGACTGAGAGGCTTGCTCGCACCGAATATGGTCTGGATAGGACAGAAATCCGACAAAGATCCTCCGAGATTTTGTATATCGCGGTTTTTTCAACAGCCACGCCGTCAAACACAGCTGCGGTAAGTGGGGTGGGAGAACAGGGTGGCGCCCTGCGAGAGAAGATCTGGATGCACACTGAAAGACGGGCCAAGGAGAAGCGTCTGCCAGTAGTGCAATAGAGGAATCCTCGTACCTAGGGAACCTATCGGGGGGCCGTCTTCGGGGCGATGAGGATTAGACGGACGTACCTCCTCTCGGACTTGAGGCGCGTTAGAGCACACGAGAGGAGAAGAGGGGCCATAGGGACGGGAACAAATAGTACAGGGAGAAATAGCCATCCTAGGAAGAGAACCCATGTATTACACACACCGGACTGCATACTACTGCTGAGGCCAGGGGAGCCCTGCTCTGCCACGTAATTTGTATTTGGTGATGTTAAGGGCGAGAACCGCAACAGATCGACGGTCCCCCCCCCCTGCCGTCCCCCACTTATCAGGCGAAAGGAGCGTGGAAAAACCTCCGAAGCAGTGACCCTCTCCGGTGGTCGTTCGACTGAGGTGATGATCGGGGAAGGAACCAACCAGTTTTCTACCCTGGGTATGAAAACTGCTGACAACTCCTCAAGACGGTTTCCCGGAACACGTTACCCCCCGGCTTCAATCTTGGTTGCCCTGGCCGGCTGATGATTTAAGTAGGCACTGCCGTGGCAATTGAGTCAGGTACTGAATCCGAAACTGGGTGCCCCCGCAATGAGAGGCCCGATGCGAGAGTGCCATGAAAAGATGCCGCGGAGCTTGGCCAATCCAGAATGTTGAATCTGAAGAGTTATCCGGGGAGAGCCGAAGACGGCGCCGCCACCCCCACGCAAACTGGCATACACGTGGGTGATGACCAGCCACTGAGAGGGGGCAGAAAAACAACCTCCGCCTGATTTGTCAGGACGCAGGTTTAGGTTAGGCCACCAGCTCGAAGGTCGGCTTCGCCACCCAACAAGCAGCCTGGGGTGTCAGACGAACCTCATGTCTTAAAGGTCTAGTTAGTACACCCGTGCCCAGACCGGACAGGATCGCCCGCTGCAGAGGGCTAGAGTGAAACTGGCAAAGGCCACAGTCCGTACATAACAGCTAGCCACTACCATCCTGCCAAGCACCTGCAATGCAAAGTGTGTAAAGGTTGGGTAGTTATGCCGTAAAATCGAGGAGCAACGTACCGTGTCCCAAAACATCTGGATCGTCCCCGGAGGCGGAGAACCACTCTGGCCACCTGAGTGTTCGACAACCATCCTCCAGAAACTCCATCCTCAGTCTGCTAGGATCAGAAGGACTTGCGAAGTTGATTAATCCACCCGAAGCGCGACCATGGTGTCCCGGGTGATCCTGATGCTGTCTAGACAGAAGGCGTGACGAGAATGACTTTCACTCAGGATGATCGTACCAGATACGGGGATAACAAGAAGGATCGCTATCAGTGGCGCCAGGATACCGTTTTGTGAAGAGCCTAATGGTGCAGAGAGTCGCGATGCGGGGCCGAACGGCAGAGCCCTGTGACAGGATGAGCTGCGAGCCTACACACTAGGCAAAATGCAGAAAACGCATGGTTGGATGAAACAGGGAAACTAGGGATGATGCATGATAAGCGTCCTGATGTCAATGGCAGGGCCCCAGGCATTCGTGTCAGCTCCAGTGAGTGGCTATCGACCCCGTGGGACCGGACGTAGCGACCCCTGCGGAAACCCAGGGAACTAATGCACACAAACACCGCTCGAGCTCCTTGAGGACCACAACCCGGCTCATGCCCCGAGGGCTCCTCCTTTTTGGGGACCATAAAAGGTTTGAATAAACTCCCCAGAAAAGGCTCAGACTTCTGAGACGGACCACAATCACTAAGAAGAGAATACCTTGAGGGAATGAGGGTGCGAATTGCCTGAAAAAAGGCTTACAGCCTCGGGGTGAATCCTTGGGATTGCGGGCCGGAAGGAAGAAAAAGAAGATAAGCACGGTTTTCGGGTGAGGCTTGAGCCTGAAGAGTTGATCTTGTAAGGACCTGATAGTGAAGACCTTAGCGAACCCATGCACTACGACCTTGAGACCTGTCCAGAAATTTCCTGGAGAACAAGCAGAGACGGCCCTCCACCGCGAGACACAAAATTTTTGAGCTGGGAGGGGGCCAACCCTCAAGCCAAGACAGCGACTTGGCGGTGGAAGGAATCCAATGGGCATATACTGCGAGAACCCAGCCAGGATGTAGTGCTGGTAAGCTGAGGTAGAGCTTTGCCCCTGAGGTAGTGAGGGGCCTTTTACCCCGCAGACGGCCTAGTGGATAAAAGTCCGAAAAGACTAAAAATGGGGCGCGTTTCCTCGCTAGTAATGCCCGTTGTGTTGGCTGAGCGTTTGAGGGAGGAGCGTCGCTACGGACCACCTCGTGGCCTTCCGAAATTAATTCAATCCAAGATTAATTTCTTCCCGCAGAGCTTACTTCTACGAGAAAACGGAAGGCCGCCCAATAAACTTCTTGGAGGGTGAATCCGCAGACACAAGGAACTATAGCCACAGGACGGCGCATGCCACACATTGCCGACGCTTAAGCCACTATTCGTGGCTGAACACTCAAGCGTAAAGTAGATCCAACACAGGAACTTCGATAGCGCCAGTAAAGCCAGGGATGCAAGACCTAATAACTTCCTCTGTTGAAGCTCCATCTGACAGCCCCAGTGGCAGCTGCTTCGCAACGCAAAGTAACCAAAATACGGCCAGGGCGCTTACTGACCCATGGACAAAGATGAAAAGCAATATGCATGGTCGCAGTGGGCTGCAACCGCCAGCGAGCTCAAAGGTGTGACCTTTTACAAAATCCATCAAGACGCCTGTCTGTTTGCTAACACTAAGAACTGCCGTGTCCGAGGACAGGGATGCTGGGGATTTCAAGAGCCGGATGACTAGGGGCGTCCACATATGGTACCCAGGTCTTAACGTGCCGCACGCCCTGACCACATTGCACGACTGCTGCGCCGGAAAAGACAAACGCAAATTAAGCGCTTGGTAGGAAACACACACATTGTTTCCACTACCCTTGCAATGCAGCTCCTCAAACGTCAGGTGTGTGAGTAGGTAACACCAACCGCTGACTAAAAAAAACATTAGATGGTTGCTTGCGCTGAAAGGAGACCAGATCCTCCTGGTAGGCGTAATGAGAGACGGTCTCCATCCTTAACAGAGAGGGGTCACTGTACAGCCTGGATAAGGGCAATTGGACCGGCTGCAATGCCGAGGTTTGGTTTCCATCCTCTCTGTCTGTGGCTCAAGTCTAGGAGTCCCCAACTTGAATAAGCCAAAGTCCCAGACATGCAATCGTCTAACTCCAGACCACTGACCGTCAGGAGAGGAGTTCAGGTCATAAGCAGCGAGGAGAGAGCTCTAACCCTCTCCACCGCTAAACTTTCAGTCAACCGGGATGCGCTGGACCCTCGGGAGGAGTGCTAGTCTGGGGCAAGAGCGAGCATCGACGGCATGCGCTGCTAAAAGGCCGAAAACCGATAACCTGGGACAGTCGGGACAGGTCCGCTTGCCACGAGCTAGATGGGAGTGAAGAGCTATTGGCCCATTTATCCGGGGTGCTCCAGACTCTGACGGGGAGGGTTCGCAGTAGCCCCGCTGGCGGATCTGTGATGGCGTGACAGTGAGCAGCGCAAAGGTGCACTGGGCTGGCCGCTAAGGAAATTTCTTGTTGGCGAAGCGGGGCACAGGCGAGTAAGTCCGCCACTCCGTGCCTTTGGATTCAAAGGGGTTATTTAAAACCCCTCATCCTTTTGAAAGGGGAGATGGCTAGCAAAAGCGTTGCGGTAGTGACATGAATATGTGGCCCAGGAAACAGTCCAACGTTAAAACCAACACCCCAGTGTGCTGTAGTCCTCCTCAGTACCCAGGAGATTCAAACAAAAACATAACCAGAACGACCGAAACGCAACAGAAAATGGCGTTTTAGGGCTTCTGCCGCCCAACACAGACCCCGAGCTTTCTGGAGTGTCCTGCCCCATACGGGGAGGGGCCCGCCACCCTAATTTGGGAGAAACCCCGGGTGCGGTCACAGGCCCATGAAGGGTAGCGGCCTAAGCCCTCCGGAAGCTATGGAGGGCCTAAATTTGAATGAGCGCCGCGCAAGAGAAGCGTAAGGACGCACCACCAGACCCCTGGGAGGTCCCATCCTAACGCCCCAGCCCCCAGCCAGTGCCAAGCCAAAACATGCGGTACCAACGACGTGCACGGCAACACGCCGCGGGCACCACATGGTTGCCATAAATGTCCAGGCGCAAGCCGTCCAAACTTACCTACTCCTGGCGGTAGAGTAAAGCCAGCCCATAGTGAAGGGCGGAGGGAATATGACCGGCCTAACAGCATAGTGCTCTAGGGGACCAAACACATAACCCTGGGAAAGACACTGACACACAGCGGGCTAAAACATGCCCACTGCCCAGGGGTGCCAGCGTCTGGCCAAGCGTGGGGAAACACATCCCGTACCCCCCCGACCACCCCTCACCAACCCCCAGGGACATAACTCCCTAGTAACCACACCGGGGAAAAGAGGGCAACCCTGGGCTTGTATGACCCATGCAGGAAAACTGAATATCCTGCGGCACACCCAAAAGACACTAATGGAAAGGAGAAAAAAAAGAAAAACCAAGACGGAGGAAGTACCCTGCAACCCAGCGGTGAGGCCAGATCAGTAATCCGGGGTACCATGGGTGACGGTTGAGCGGCGAGACAAGGAAGACCGACCAGACTAAAGCGAACTGACTCTGAAGTGATTTCCTGGCGACCTCTAGGAGTAGGGACAACGTCACGAGTACAACTACTCGTTTACGGCCCCTCTGATAGGTGAGATCCGGGTAGGCTCGACACACCTTCCCTCGCCCAGTGTGAGACAGCCGGGCGATCGATCACCTACCTTTAAGGTAAGGAGAGCCATGGTGCTCGATCATCTTCCAACATCAGTGAGAAGCCGTGTGCTCGTTACCTATCCTGCAAAGGAAAGGAGAAAAAAAACTAATATACCGCGAGATAGCTGTAAGACAGCGTCTGCCTCATAAAACAAACACTAGACTGAAAATTGATCAGACCTGCGTCCGCATGAACAGGGATATAGGAACCAACCGGTGGCGTGGGCCCAACACAGTTAGTCCGTCGTAGTGGTCCAGCTACTCCTAAGGCAAGGGGCCTATACCCAATGGTGACTGCGTGTCCCCCAACATGAATTATTGAAAAGCGAGAAATACAATGTGTTCCCATCACAAGTTCAGGCCACTTTGTATGTTCATTTAATTTTTTTGTGTTACGTGAGCCTTCTTGAGACAGTTATCAGAGTCTCTTGTGAGACAAAAGAAATTGTGAATGATGACCCATCCTAGAAAATGTATGGCAGTAACCCAAAAATATAAGTGAACAATTGTGAAGCTCTGCTAAGTTGGTTCATTTCCATACCTAATTTATTTTCTGACATTATACATTGAGGGGAACACAGCACCTTGGAGTACTGATACTAATAAATGCAGAAATCAAACGTGTTGGCGCCGCCTTGATGGATAAATCCTTCCTATGCGAACGGGGCCAAGTCACACCATGTTTTAGCCTAGTTTCCCTCAGGAAGGCACAAATAGCTGCTACTGACAGCTGCTGCATTTGGCCCCGCAGGGCCTGGTATGCGGATCTTGTTGCCTTGTTGGCAGATATCCCATGGCCCCTCCCTCTGCGCCCAGACCTTTCCATTCCTCAAGCACCTCTAGATTCACACACACAACATCAGCCATGCTTTAACCTCATCTGCGATTTACTTCTTGGCTGTTTGAAACCCAATTGTTAGAATCTCGGTGGGCCTGTCTGATGCTGGTGGATTCGGTACCATAATTCAGCCTGCAAATCCGCAGCGTCGCTGACCCCGATTCTATTATATCTGACCTGAAAAGTCCCCGTTCTTTATACTGCCTAGTGCAAGGCATGATGATTCTTCACCCGAATAGCGGATTTTTGTCTTCTACCGCCGCGGATACTATCCCTTTTTCAGCAGTGTGGAGTACTTTCCTTGGCCAGTCCCTCCTTGAGAGTTGTCAGATCGTCTACCCTCACCGTTCAATTTTTAAAGCACAACTATGCCTCCCGTCCTCAGTCCAAGATCTTTTTTTAGAAGGTAGGGTATCTTTGTTCCGTTCTACCTATTCGTAGGCCGATCGAACCGTAGAACTTAAATCTTGTTTTGAATGCCACTGCAGTGGTTTTCCCATTCCACCTTAATGAAGAGAGAGTGCTGCCCTCATTTTGCCCCTCTCCCTCGAATACTCTGGAGGGGTCTCTGAATTGTTTGGATGTTGTCAGACAGTTCGAATTTTTCCCTACACAGCCACTACGAAATCTTTTCAGCATTAGCGAGTGTACCTTTTTTGTCGCTCCTTGTGGGGCACACATAGAGGTCTGTGGTCCTGTAAAGTTACCACTTAGGCCTAGCTGGATTCAGTCTGCAATATATTGGAAGCCTACCGGTCCAGATGTGGATCCTTCTCTCCATCACAAGTAACCGCATCATATCGATCCGCACTCCTAGCGAGGTGATCAGTCCATCGCTGGGTGATGCTGTTGATTCCTATAATCATACTTTGGCTACCAGGTCTACCAGGTCTATTGATATTGACAACAAACTCTGATCTTTGTACTCACTGTAAAATCCTTTTCTTGTCCGATTTATTGGGGAACATATGTCCCTCCCTCCTTTTTTATATTAATATTTTTTTTTTTTTAAATTTAATTCTGATTCTCATTTTTGGCATTCTCTCCTTGGAATCGGATGGTGGTTTATCCTTCTTGCTCCGGCTTTTGTACCAACTGAGTAGCCTGGTGTCAGTAGGTGGGACATAGTCCATCCGGGTGAAGCCCACATGTTTGGTTTCGCGATTTGTGGGTGTCAGCCCTCGCTATTGGCAAGAGGCCTGTACCAAAGGGCTGACTACTCCACCCCACGAATGAATCAGATGAAAAAAAGGGATTATTTTATGGTAGTTACATAATACCACATTACTTAATAATAGATTGAAAATACAAAATCCCTTTTGAATTCTGTGTAATATAAAATTGTTGATTTGATACAATTAATACAATAGCATGTGAAAATACTATTTTTAACTCATATTAAAATATCAATAACGTTTATGTGTTACATCCAATATAATAGTGTTGGATCAGAGTTTGTTTTCCATATGACCTTAACAAAGATCATCAGCTTATTTCGATGAATTATCAAGCGCAGGACCCTAAACACATCGTCTCTACGCTGGCCTGGTTATATGGTTTTTGTTAGATTGGGTTGAGGAGTAAAACTCCAAATATAAAGAACCTGTACGCAGGTGAATATCCGAAACGGGTTAGTATAGAATAGAATTGCCCATAAAGATTCATATGTGTATATAGATTAAAATTTTTTTAGGAGTGGCACTCTTGAATTAACTAAAAGTACTGGGTGCCAGTTGACCAAAATATACGTCAATAAATGTGATTGACATACAGTGCACTACATCTAGGAGTTCCGTTGATATTATCGCATTACGGAATTGTCCATTAACACTCATTTGTGTTGGGAAGAGTACATTGTTAATCAAACTGTAACACAGATAATAATTTATTTTTTATTGATGCCTTTCTAACACTACTTCAGCCCAGTGTAAAAAGGGTAAAGTGAAACGGAATATTTTTTGTTGCAGAATCTACACAGAAAATTTGTGACATGTTATATGTGAATAGCACATGTCCGTGATGTCTTTTCCGTCCATTTTCCTTTTTGCTCCTTAACTGTATAACTGAACATACCGCAGATAACGCTAAGTCACAGATTCTTAGCAGCGGGAGCGTGTGTGCATGTTGCGTGGTGGTGCGGCGGATCGATTGTAAATGGGGGCTACTGCTGATCGAACACTCTCCTATTTTAATTTGCAATTTGTGCAAAACGATATACAACGCCTAGGGTTAAAATACAAATCCGTGTGTTACAGCCTAAAATGATGATGTGAGAAAACCCTTTTAAAGGATATGGACACCTTTTTGCAAGGATTTTTTAAATCTTATTTGCTTTGTTTAAAATTAAACATTTTTATAAATAGCCTCTTTTTAAAATGTCCTACTTTTGTGCTACATGGTGTAATTGAAGCTATCCCTAAACTATAGCCATCTGATGGTTTATCCGGAATCATAGAAACACATTTCGATGCCAACATTACAACGTTTGACTTGTTCTCTCCACTCCTCTATTTCTTTTAATTTTAAAGATAGTAGTAGAGAGGTGAAGCAGGTTGTCCTTAGCAGGTCAGAGAGTAGAAAGGGGGAGAGTTAACACAAACCATGGATAAGACTGTTAGGAAAAGCACATACATAGTCAGGTAGACATACAGGAGGCAAATCACTTAGGCGGTGTATAAGTGTAGAGAGAAAACAGAGCACCCACTATAAACTCTAGGCTGCTAAAACAGCTTCACTTGTTTACATCCATCATCGTAGTACTAGCAATGGATGTAACAAAGTCTGAAAGACTTTTTAAAACCGATCAGATCCTATGAAAAAACAGAAATATAACTTAGAATTTTTTCTTGCGGTTTGTGTAAGAAGTTCTCCAGTAGGCATAACATAAACTTTGTTCCATCAGTTGCTTATTGCTAAATGACCTAAAAGGATCCATTTTCAGTTTAGAATGATCAGTCATCGTATTTGAAACTAATCAATATGTCATATAAAAGGAAGTCTTCGACATGAAGTAATTTTAATTATGTCAAATCTAGCATTTAAACAAGAGCCTCTCTGCTTTGGCAGACTGCATTTGCATATTTGTGCTAATTAAAAAACTGAAGTGTGGCGTGCATATGCATTCAGGTCTACTGTTAACCTGAATACCCCTTAATAAAAATACCTGATTGGCCAATTTGCGTAGTAGAAGTTCCATCTACTTGAGTTAAATAGAGTACAATCTGTATGTTAAGTATAATTATCAGTAAACTACGAGCAGTTTTTGAGAGGGCCATCAGAGGGTTTGGATACCGAGGACATTAGTGTAACAAACAGCATCATTAAAACCAAGGAACGACACCAA
This sequence comes from Phyllomedusa bahiana, assembly GCA_025379985.1. Taxonomy (NCBI): domain Eukaryota; kingdom Metazoa; phylum Chordata; class Amphibia; order Anura; family Hylidae; genus Phyllomedusa; species Phyllomedusa bahiana. The sequence goes on along the minus strand of JAODAL010002792.1, from coordinate 113,523 downwards.
AACAGCTACAGGGATAAAGTGGTGCAATGTCTTTATTGAAGGGATTAGGTTTTAAAAAAAAAATCCCAAGCTCGATGTAACGTCCCCACTGAGGCACTGTGTCAATTCCATCCGGTCCGGAAAATTGAAAAGAATAAAGCACACTGCTATCCTACTAAGACAAAAGGCCGTCCAGACCTAAGTTATACAGTCCAGGGCATAGAAAAGCACTTAAGTTTGAAAGTAAGCCAAGAGGCACCAGAGTCACTCCAGGAGAGCTAAAGAAATCCAATAGCTGCCATGGGAAGCGAACATCTTTCCCACAGGTACCTACCTATTAAGTCGCTGTTACTCCACAAATCTGGCCTTTATGGAAAAGTGGCAAGAAGATCCTCCTTTGGAAAGCAAGTCATAAGAAGTCCTGTTTGCAGTTTGTAAAAAGCCATGTAGAGGACACAGCAAGCATGTGGAAGAAGGTGCTCTGGTCAGATGAGACCAAAATTTTAACTTATTAGGCCTAAAAACCAAACACTACAACACGGGCTATAGTAAAGAATCGGGCCTAAGCGGCCAGAAGTCCTGGTGTATTTTCACCCAACATCAGCACTGCCACCCAATCAACTCTAGTTAAAACCCTCGACTCACCGAAGTGCCAATATCAGGCAGCATTACAGAGCGCATCACGGATGCAGCACATTGTAATGCACACTGAATTTTGGGGTAGATGTTGCGGTGAGGCGGGGCGCACTAGAACCGTACGAACTATAGATTGTATCGTTCGATAGTCAGCAATTCTAGCGCATTACAGCTAGTAACAGGTAAATCCACTTCAAAGTACGTATACCTGAGGCCAGAAATGGAGTCATCCTATAGTCACTATAATGTGTGCCTGATTTATGACCCGCGATTGTAGAGCAGTTTACATAAAACAGTGCGTATGGTCATGGTGTAAATACTACGCTGGAAATTTGGGGTTTTTTTTGTTTAATGCCAAAATTCACACATGTTGCCCTATGTGTGGAGGAAAACCAACCCAAACACACCATCCCAACTGTGAAGAATTGTAGTGGCAGCATCATTCTGGGGGGAAGCTGTGCTTCTTCAGGGACTGGGAAGCTGATCAGAGTTGGTGGAAAGATGGATGGAGCTAAATTCAGGGCAATACTGGAGGAAAACCTATTAGAGGCTGAAAAAGACTTGAGACTGGGGTGTAGGTTCACCTTTCAGCAGAACAACAACCCTAAACATACAGCCACAGCTTCAATGGAATGGTTTAAAGCAAAAGCATATTCATGTATTAAAATGGCCCAGTCAAAGTCTAGCCCTAAATCTCAATGAGACTCTGTGGCATGATTTGAAAATTGCTGTTTGTAAGGCACTCGCCACCAATTTAAATGACCTAGCATTATTTTGCAAAGGAGAATGGGCAAAAATTTCAGCCTCTAGATGTGCAAAGCTGTTGGAGACATACCCCAACAGACTGCAGCTGTCATTGTAGCTAAAGATGGTCCTACAAAGTATTGACTCAGGGGGGCTGAATATATATTCTCGCCACACTTTTCAGTTTTTTAACTTGCAAAAATTTGGAAAAGCGCATATTTTCTTTACACTTCACAAATACTTGCTGCTATGTGTTATTCTACTACATAAAACATCAATAAATACATTTGCATTTGTGGCTGTAAAGTTTACAAATAAGGAACATTTCAAGGGGTATGAATACTTTGCAACCCACAGTGTATATTTGTGTATGTGTACACATATTGTGACGACTCGCTCTCGCCTGGACGCCCTCCTCGGCCGTCCTGGGGGTATTTTCGCTCACGGATCGCCGCTTGGGTTAAACGGATGGCACTCTGACAAAGGCTTCTTCTTTAAAACTCAGCCTGTTTTATTCCAGCACAGGTATACAGCACGGCATACAAACCAAGAACATAATCCTCAGCCATCTAGCCACTAACTAAACACACTATATTGCCTCTCTAACCCGTGGTCTGGATCTACCATCCAGCAATCACATCACCAGTCTTCACTGGTTCCAGCTTCCTCAAGCCTCTGGGGGCCAGAGCCTCTTGTCAGCTCCTCTGCTGCTCCACACTGGCAGGAAGCAACCACGCCCCCTGAACACCTGTAGTCCCAGGCTTTTATAAGCCTCCAGAGATGTGCCCAAGACCTGGCCTGGAACACGGGGAGTAGAAGCCCAACCAACACATTGTCTACTCCCAATAAGAGCCGAATCAGGACCGGCTGAAAAGCCACACTAACGATACCCTGTTGTCAACTGCTTACTGCGGCTGACAACTCATATGGCTGGCTCCTATGCCACCATGGCCAGGTATCCTTGGTGGAGTGTTGCTTGCAGATTTCCAGCTGCACACCCTCTAGTGGCAGAAACCTGCGACTACCAGCGGTCACTCTGCCACACACCTATGTACACACATATACACACAAATATACACTGTGGTTTGTAAATTATTCATATCCCTTGAACTGTTCCTCATATGTATATATACACACACATGCTCACACATATATTTATATGTTCACATGTACAAAATTATTGGTACTCCTCTGTTAAAGAAAGGACAAATCCACTGTGCTGTTCGGTATCATGGTGTGTACCGCTCTGAACATAGACCAAAGGAAGCTAAGGAGAGAGTTCTCATAGGAAATTAAAAAGAAAATTATAGACAAACATGTTAAAGGCTATAAGAGTATCTCAAACAGCTTGCTGTTCCTGTTACCACAGTTGCACATATTATTCAGAAGTTTAAGGTCTACAGGACTGTAGCCAACCTCTCTGGACGTAGCCACAAGAGGAAAATGAATGGAAAATTGCAGAGACAGATAATATGATTGGTAACCAAAGAGCCCAAAACAACTAACAAAGAAATTAGAGGTAAACTCCAAGGTCAAGGTACATCAGTGTCAGATTGCACCATACGTCAATGTCTTTGCCAAAGTGAAATTAACTGAAGATGACTAGGGGGGAAAACACTGTGGAAAGCAAATTCTAAAAAAGCGAGACTGGAATTTGCATATTGACAAGCCACAAAGCATCTGGGAGAATGTCCTTTGGACAGCTGAGACAAAACTGGAGCTTGTTGGCAAGTCACATCAGTTCTGTGTTCACAGATGCAAAATGAAACATACAAATAAAATAGCATTGTACCTACTGTGAAACATGGAGGAGGGTCGGTTACGTTTTGCGGCTGCTTTGCTGCATCTGGCACAGAGTATCTTTAAACTGTAAACAACCTGGGTAAATTGTCAATTTGAAACCCAACAATTTGATGAAGGAAACTCGAGAGCATGCACTTTGTAAACAATATTGGAGTATCTGCCAAACAAGTAATTAAAACTTAAGCTAGGATATTATTTGACAAAATAAAGGTTAATATGAAAATATAAACAAACGCACCAAATGTGACCCCTATATCCTACCCCTAACTAATAATAAAAAGGAAGGGGGATAAAAGGAGAATTTGATATACTTCCTACCTAATGCATCGAGCGCAGTGGAGTGACCGCCCCAACAAGGGCGACCCCAACCCGCAACCTATCCCTAGTGGAAAGGATCCCTACCAATTGTATCCCTGATCCAAAAATTGCAAGATATGGGTGTCTCTAGAGGAATGAACAGTACAAAGATGCGACCTGACACAAAGATAACAATTAGATAGAATACTATTTAGTTTAGCTACGCAACCGCGTTGTGTAAGCCCTAAAACGGCCTTAGCTTCCAAACTGTAAATGGTCCAACACATTTCTCCCAGGATTTTCTGGGTTCATTAGGGAGACGAGGAGTGTTTTCAGGAGGTATAACAATACCTCCTACCTAAGATACAACTGGGACTATGGTTTAATAGTACAACCGCGATGTTGGTACCAATATGACATGTAGTAACCTCTTAGGGGGCTACGGAACTTACAATACATTCTCATATCAAATTGTTCACATTCAGATTAGTGAGCAACTAAACATGTCCCATATGGATCAAATATCTCAATACGGTCCGATATTGAATGATAATTTACAATAAAATGCAAAAAAAATGGAAACAGAACAAAGCCATAAGTAAATATATTACAATGTTAAAAATCGTCAAATAAAACGTTCCCGGTCGGCAACTCAATAACTCAAAATCAGATGCATGATCAGAATAAAAACTGGGAACAAGATCACTCGCGCTCTCATCAAAACAATTCATATTATGGCCAGGAAGATGTGTCGCTATTAATTTTTCGCAGAGAGGAGTACTAGTATATTGCGTTTCCAATTGGAAACCTCAAAAAAAAGTACAAAACAAAAATGAAAAAAGGGCACAATACAAAACAAAAATAAAAACTAACATTTAAAAAAATAAAAACCTCGCTGTGTCCAATAACAATGAGATGCCAGAAGAAAAAGAAACCAGAAAATAAAAGAGCAAATCAAGTTTTACAAAAACAGCGCAAAGCTAATAGCTTCATTAAGCCCAGCCAGAGAAGTGGTCTTCAGTAAAAGATCCCATCTATTTCTCACTGTGTCAAGAAGGTGTATGAATTCTGCAATACCTTAAAACTCAGGAGCTTTCCATCATCCTGAGCCAATGCTGAATTTAAAATGCCTGTTGTCCACAGTATCTTGTGCTGCATTGATGCCCAAAGCCCAATACGTCCATTGGATGGACGTGAAGCCATCCCCACAAAGAGTAAGCCACAAAGACAAGATAAATAACTCCTACAGTGTCACAGGAGATAGTTTCCATGATGTGCTATGGGTTATTGTTAGAGGAATCACAAAAATCAATAGCTGTATCTAGATTTAAGAATGCCAAGCACTTACCACATGGGTGGCACAAACCCGCTATTATGGGCGCCGTATAGCACAAATAATTTTACTTGCCTTTTTGCTTTAAGGTATGCACCCATAAATCGCCGGAAAGTTTTTTATTAGATCGACATGATGACTCAGGATATGCGGGAAAGTACAAATTTTCCAATGTTTGTATTCATGAGAAGGCAACATTCCAATATGTCTCCTGAAGTATAAATTCTATGTCGCTGTCATCTAGAAGCCGGAAAAGGAGAGGAGAAATGAACCTCACCTAGAGAGAGATGATTATCCTCGTAGTTTCTTTTCTTATCGCGCGACAACAATGGCTTTTCTATGCGAGTGTCCCCCGTGCTCTTGATTCAAGCAGATTGGATCCATTTTTCATTGAATCCACGTTTGTGGAATCTTGAGAGTCATGAGTCACGAAGCATGCCTCTCAACATATATCTGATTCTTTGAGCAAAGACTGCTTCTAGAGCCCGCAAAATATTTACAACAGGAGTGATGTTTATAAAGTGCAAAATGGATGGGCATGGGAGCTGGACAATGGGGCAAAAGAGGTGTCACAGATTATCTTTTATCTCGAAAAAGAACATACAGTAAACGTAAAATTGTAAATGCATTATATTTTAGGCTAAAACCGTCGCTGCAGTTTGTCTCCGTGGAACCCCCAAGAAGGGATGGAAGACTAAGCTCTGTGTCTGTCCCTGGCCTTTGGTCATACTTCATGATTCCCATCCAAGCGACTAGCTAATAACACTTGTGTGAAGCCTACGTTTATGGATCTCAGAGACAGGTTTACTAGACTGTACAGAAAGAAGGTAACTGTATACCGCAATGCCAGACAGAATTGATAGCTTACGCATCTCTGGGGAAGCTTTATCAGTATATTTACATTTTTACCCACTGATGACATTAACTGGTAGTCCTATTCCGACTGTTAAAGAGGTTGTGCCTTCAATCAAAAAGACACCTCATCGAGTTTGCACTGAGCGAGCTAATAGGCAGACTGTCAGGCATCCCCTTTATCATACGGTGTGTTTTTTGATAGCGTTTTTTTTTGCAGAAATGCACATGTAAGATCTAGAGGCCGATGCATTTCACCGTGAAAGCAACCCTTTAGGTCCACACTTCCAATATAGGCCACAAAATCTGCACAGCTGCAAAATAAAGTTCAACAAGGACTATTCAAACATCTAATTTTGTACTATATTGATGCATTATCGATGCGTTCAAATACATAATCCCTTGTAGCAGAAAAAGCGAATAAAAAAATAACACCTGCAAAACAAGAAACAATTTATATGATGGTCATAGGGTAACAGTGTGAAAAAAAAAGTCCTGCTGCACAATAAGCATAAGTCCATGAGTTTTGTTGCAAGGATTAGTATGAGCAACAGACCTCAACAAATCTCAGTTGCGGCGATACTTGTAACCGGCCATGTTTTGGGGTCCATAGCCTTTCTCAAGCATTTGAATAAGTAAAGCATCCTATAGTACAAAAGATGTTTGAATAAGCTTGTGAACTTTATTTTGCAGCTGATTGTGTGCTTTATTGAAAGAGATTGTGCCACTAGAGATGTTTATACCTATTCACAGGATCCACCGAATGCTAAAACGGTTGCCCCAGGAACTCTTTTCTCACTGCTCTTTTGCAGCGAAGAAGTCTATGAACATAGCAGTGGTTCATAGTATATGCAGACAATATAGATAGTCGAGTACAGCTGTCAGCTGTCTCCATAGGTCTTGTAGTCCTTAAATGAAACCTCAGTGCGTCAGATTTTTACCACATGCTCTGTCAAAGATAACTTTCTTGCAGGGCCCCCAGTTTTAAATTAACAAGGTCTTCCCAGAGAGCCCTTGCGAGCGATCGAGACTTTTGGTCACCCCGAGAGAGATGTGGGATAGGTGATGTCATTGGTGGCACAGCCCCTTTTGGAAGAAGGGAGTGGTTTGCCATCCCTTGCCGGACACACAGCAGTCCCTGATTAAGAACGCTAAAAACATTGGAGTTTTAAATCTTTTAAATTCATTAAATAGTATCAGCAAACCTTTACAACAGGAGGGTAGGAGCTAAACAATACCTTAAAATAATACAAAATTCATCATATGTTTAAGATTTTAGCAATTTATAAAGTCTTTTTGAACGTATAAATTAGTACAGATACACATTTTCATATGGAAATATATAAATGTGATTTATCCTGTCAACCCATATGACTCCTAAATATATGTTTTTTTTTCATCCTTGTAGGCTCATTTGCACCATTACCTTCAAGTGGATGGCATGGAACAAAGCATGTTTGCAGATTCTCTCTTATCCTTATCCTCCCTCATTGATTAGATACAACACCAAACTTTGATGGCATCTAAAGGAAAGCATATTCTTGACCCCCGAATAATAAGCATAGCAGTCTAAAAGAATTTTTACAGTATATTTTTAATGTAGCGTAATGAATGCGTTCGCTTTATGTCGAAATTATTGCGCGTATTAAAGACATTATTGAAAACGGTTAAGTCCAGCATTCAATGCCGCGACTGAGCAATAGTCCAATTTCATTTTCCACTTCGTGAGTTTTGGTGATGTTTTTAGTGTACAGATTAATTTATCATTGACAGGACTAGAATTAATGATATTAAATACAGCTACTTTCTTTAAATAACTTTATTATACATCCTGAATTGTTTTACTCTAAAAAACTGCTCCATTAAAAATAAAACATCCATTTAAAACTGTGCAGAGCTTGTTATTTGATATTCTTTTATGTTTAATAGTATTCATTCATGTTAAAAGGAACCTGACAAGGTACGAAAATCAAAACATATATTATTTCAACCAATGCCACCCGTGTCTAGATGATAGATGGCAGATCAGGATAATATTCTGCAGACTGGAAGGGTCCCACACAATATATCCATGAAATATCCAAAAATAGAGAAATATCCAGCACCATACAGTGGGGAAAAAAAGTATTTAGTCACCCACCATTGATGCAAGTTGCTCCGCACTTAAATATAATGGAGGCCGTAATTGTCATCAAAAGTAGACCTCCAACTATGAGAGACAAAATGAAGATCAAATCCAGAAAATCACATGGTCAGATTTGGAAAATAATTTATTTGCAAATATGGTGGAAATTCTCGTATTTGGTCACCTACAAACAAAGGATCACTGTCCCTCCTCACGCCATTACCTGTAAGTAATGGCATGCACACTTTGTTTGAACTTATCAATACACAGCGACACCTGTTCCATAAACCACAAACAGTCAACTCCAAAGCTCCCACTAATGGTGAAGACACCAAAGAAGCTGAAGGACAACCGAGAAACAAAATTGTGCCCTGCACCAGGCTGGAAAGAACGAAATCTGTAAATGCTGGCAAGCAGCTATGGCTGTAATGAAATCAACTGTGGGAGCACATAACTTTAGAAATGGAAGACATACAAGACCACCTTAAAATCTCCCTCGATCTAGGGGCTCCACGCAAAGATCTCACTCCCCGAGTGGGTCAAAATTAACAATACATAGACGGTGGAGCAAAAATCCCAGAACCCACATTGGGGAGGAACCTACGTGACAGACCTGCAAGAGAGCAGGGAACAAAATGTATCAAAGGGCTACCATCAGTATACACACTCACGCCACCAGGACTCAACATCCGTGGCAGTCCCCAGATGCGTCCCCGGATGCTTAAGTCCAAGTACATGTCGGGTCCGTCTGAAGTTTTCTAGAGAGCATTCGTGGATGATCCAGAACAGTAAGTGGGAGAATGTCATATGACAGATGATACCAAAGTAGAACTGTTGGTAGAAACCCAACTCGTCGTGTTTTGGAAGAGAGAGAATGCTGATTGCATCCAAGAACACCAAACCTACTGTAGCATGGGGATGGCAACCAGGCATTGTGGCTTATTCTCTGCAAAGGGAACCAGGACGACTTTGATCCATGTACATATAATGGCCATGTTTCGGTGAGATTTTGATGCTGCACTAACCTGTGCCATCAACAAGGGCATTGAGACAGATGATGAAACATAGGCTGGGTCTTTCAGCATGATTATGATCGCCAGGCACACAGCCTAATGCACAAGGAGTGGCTTCGAGTAAGAGCATTTGTAAAGGTCCTGTAGATTGGCCGTATTCAGTTCTGCTAGAACCCAACTCCCATAGAAAACGCATTGGAGGGAGTTGAAAGTCCATTTGCATGGAGGAATGGCCCAACATACCAGCACCAATGCGTTGTGCGCCACCTTGTTGACGACTTACAGAAAAACGTGTTGACGGCATCTCTTCCCTTATCTTTGCTTCTGACCGGATACCCCGACTCTATTCCAGTATCTTCTTGTGAGTGTAATAGTTGGGGTAATCAAAGGGAGGGGATTAGTCGTCGAGCCTTGGGGTGACCAAACAACCCAACTGTAGGCTGACACCAATGTCCCAGTGTTAGTTAATACAGAAGGAGTCTCTTCGCTCACACAGGGATAAGATGTAAAAGAAACACACTGACACAAGACAAAAAAATACTTTATCTACATAAACACTCACCAACTTCATCGTTCGTTAATTACTTTATTAAAGAAATGTATTCACTGCTGGTCTGAAGAAATCAAATAAGTCCATCATTACTCCAAAAGGGAAATGTGTAGAAAAAACAGAAACAACTACGAATAAGCATATGGGACAACAAAACGACAATCTAAACTCCATTCCCTAACATGCCCAGGAAGACATAACAACGGCTGATCTCTGGGGTGTAAGGAAGGAGTAGCAGACCCACACAATAGAGATTTCTGGTGGCGGGCGTCAATAACTTAGCATAGCACAATCTCCCGGGGGCAAGGTCCTTTGTTCCCCTAACGCCACATAAGTAGGGAGTCGAGAGCATCTAAGTTGCATGACCATTAGCCCACTCTCCCACCCCTTCCCCTCTACCCCACCTATCACTCCATATCCTTACCCATGGGGAGTTTGTACAAAGGTGGGGTACAGGTTGAGAGGTGATGGAAGAATGAGGATTCCCTAGGATGCTAGAGTGTGTGCAAATTCTGTAAAAAAACAAGGAATGAAGTCGTTGCCTAGAGTCAATGTCAGGTTTTAAAGACCCGGAATGGAGGAAAAAAAGGGAAGTGAATGACTCACAAGGAAAGACATTACCTCTATTGAGGTTCCCCTGGAAGAATTGATCGGCAGATGTCTAAGAGAGACAAAAGGTGGTCCGCGACCCGTTACTACAAGTATGTACCTAAAAAAGTGGCCCGGTGATGTATACTGTACATATAGTTGTAGGTTATTGCTCCCTTTCAATAATAATTAGAAAACTGTATTGACGATTATTAAAAAGCTGCCAGTAAACTGTTCGGAGGGTTAGGTGGAGCAGGGGAGTAGAACTGATTTCCAAAGTTTTTCTATGGGCACTCTCCATTCTGCGTTGTATGGCCTCCTGGCTGCATTAACCCTTTCACTGCTCTCCACCAGAGATTCATACATTGAACCCTACATTGCCATAGATCATGTACTCAAGGGGAATCATAACATCACAGAACCATTCAAAAGTAGCTCATATTAATAACAGTGCCGAATGAAATAACAACTGAATCATATAATATGTTCTCTATTTTAAATTACTCTCACAAACTAATATCCATGCAGTTTCTTATGTGTATAAGCATAGCACACGATGAGTCGTCCTTATAATTCCCCCACATATAAAACAAATATCCAGCATGCTGGTTTCGAAACAAAGCCTTACCAGGTCTTTCAGGCTTATCCTACATTCCTGGGGCGTACTTGTTTAAACATGTGTTTGAAAAGGCTTTAATCTACGGCTGAGTTGTTTATTCTGATTAACTGACAATACAGCTTTTAAAATTGAGGGTCCTCCATTAATTTTATAGTTACCTCAAAATCGCTATCTATGTAGAGCTAATAATGAATCTAAATATCCGATTGCGTCTGTGGGAAGTAACTTCTCTGCGCTTATACATTTCTAACCATGAACATCTTGCACATTAAGAAGAGTTGCACGAAACAAATATCACTGTTAAGCTAATCTTATATACATAGGAAGGAGCGACTTTATAAGAACTTGTGTCTATCCTTGATACATATGTAATCACCCGAATAAGGCTTATACTGAAATTTGAAACTTTCCTTTAAAAACAGCCCATCTTTTGGTGCAGATCCAAGAAAAGACATTTTATTTATTTCATTTAGGCCTGGAACCATGGACTTTTTCTGTTTGGTATTGCTCCAGTGATTACTTTATTTGCACTGTCTAACCACAATCCAATGTGTTCCTGACTGCCCCAGCCAGAAAAACATGTCTGGGCTCAAAATCCCAAACCATAGACTATAAAAAGACATCTCAAAACATTTAGGGTTGCCAAATATCCGTCACGACTCACCAATGGCAGTCAGTGGATCCTCCAGGATGCATGCAGGCACCCCGGGATCATTATTTATATGAGCTGCAGTATATTATCTTCATCCTCGCAACCAAATTAAAGTGCCTGAGTATTGAAAGAGGTATTTTCACCATAACATATTAGAAAAAAATAAAATAATTGTGAATGGACCAACATTAAACATATCGCGCAAATCAACCAACACCAATCACGACCCTGACAGCTTGCAACATATATGAAGATAAATAATACTGGAGTTTTACAATCCTCTCTCTTGGAGGACAGAAATCCCCATCAGAAAGGCTGCTGATGTGTCTCACCAGGAAGTGCCCTCTCACCCGTCCCATGTAAATGATCCTAGCGTGTTCGTGTGACTCAATCATCGCTTCCGTTCTGCAGGGCATTGTTACAATGAAGCGGTTCATCATTGTGGATGGTGAGCCAAAGGTACTCACTTCCTTATGAGCGCCTTTCCTGTGATCTTCCAGTCTCTCTGTACTTCTGTTTACAACCTGCTGATACACTCTAGACCTATTTAAGCTCCGTGGGCCACTTCCATTCTGAAGCATCCTGCTTGAAGGTCCCATTCAGTGCCTAGGTACTCGTTGATACAAATTTGTAAGTTTGTTTTCTTGGTCTCAAGATCGACAAAATTGAACAACAAACGCGATAGAGGAGAGACTGTATATTATCTCACGCGATTCAAAGATGATCCCCTACATTTATTGGGCGAATTTAAACCGGAAACAAACGCGCCTGTCTTGTTGTATGTTTGCCATAAGCATTCTTGTTAAAGAACAGCAAGGTTGTGGCACAAATTACTGAAAACTTTTGTAACAGCTTGACAATGTCATTTCTAAGTTAGATTGCTTCTCCATTTATTGCATTTAAAACAATGTTCAAGAATTTAATGTTATTAAACCTGAAATTTGAGAGCGACCCAACACCAAATATCTCAAACTTTTTGCTGAGTAGGTATGTGCACACATCCCAGAGATTGTATCTGGATATTCCAGCCAATTGCTGTGCAGCTTTAATGACAAAGCACATAGGTTCAGGGATACCGGTAAATGTGGTTCCATCTAAAGCGCTTACCATTTGTCTCCTCCCACCACTGACTAAGTTCCCATTTCACAGTTAACTGCCTAGGTCTTTACTTGACCATAGGTCCATGGAATTTGGCTGCAGTCGATAGAATTGTAAGAGTTCCTTATCCCATGTCATTGAACATAATGGAGGCAGGGACATCAGCCTGCATACTGCCCAGATACTATATATGTCCCCTCAATCTCTGGTGGGCCACAACTGGCCATCAAACTTACGGTGGTTTTCCTCTATTGGCACAGGAGATCCGCCTTTCACGTTGAATATGCATGTCGCCTGAGTGGCCTACATTATCACGGCCACACAGTGCAAATTGGTATCACCGGTTGCCTTTCCCATTTAAAGTGTATACATTAACAACCTCATTTCAGTGAACATTAATCTGCAGACACTTCTCCGTTTCGATATAAGGGCAATCCTCGGCTAATCCTTTTTTTGTTTTTTTCCTTATTAAATCAAGCTCCCTGATCCATAGTATCTTTTCCCTACTCAGCGTCGTTATTTCCTGATTGTAGATTTCTCTAATTCCGCCCGACTCAAAAAATGATCTGATGGGCGAAGACAATTCGTTGCTTCTGCACATCTTTAACAGCAATCAAGATACTTTCTCTATGACAGCAGCTTCATGCACATTAGGAATTCTTAAGACATATTCTGTCCCATATACATTTGCTAAAAGGAAGATTTTCACTGTGTGAAGGACGGGGAGCCGGGGGAGCAGTGACCTCTCCTCAATGTACAAGGTTGATTCAGGTTTTATCTGGATACACAATGGTGTCTCCTTATCATTAGCTGACCCTTGCTAGTTCCCATGCAGAGCCAGAGCTACACAGCTGGAAAGCACTCTTAAATAGAACAGGCAGAGTCAACGATTATTAGGCATAGTTGCCAAGTGAGAACGTGGCAGGACTTAGAAGAGAATTAACAAGAACATCAGAAAGAGGAAATATAAAATTAAAAAAAAAACAAAACCAAAACTTCCCATAAAGAAATGTTATTAAAACATAAAATGTGAGTCTCAACCACATTAAGCCAATTTTTTGATGTCACGTTCCCTTTTACGCGAAAATGTAAAAAAAAAAAAAACACGAAACTAGCCTGCCAACTAGCGTATCCTGATTCCCCCTAAATATGCCCATGGTGGAATTGTCTAGAATAACCAACCAATTAGCCTGCATATTTCAGCAGTCCTAACTCCTGGCAGTGTCAGTAAATGCCTTAGGGGCACACATGATCCATGACTGGCAATAACACTGATAGCCCCCTAGATGTTTTCTTAGCGGGCAGTATCCAATTAATGATGCCAGTCAAATTGCAGGCGCGTTGAGTCACTCGTCATAATTTCAGGGGATAAAGGGGAGATCACTGATTTAAGGAGTTTCTGAAACCGAATTACCTGTTTCTTACATATAGACTTAAAATGTTACAACATGCCAAATGTGTTCATGCCAGGAACTGAATCATATTGTGAGATGAGGACTACTGTATACTATCAAAAAACCTAAATCCAGGCTGCGAACACTATTGCGGCGCGTTGGCCTCTTAGAGTTACACATTGAGTCACATTAAAGGTCAGCAGCAGTGCGCAGCACAGACAGCAACTAGACTGGCTGGGAGCAACTCCATTAGAGGTCCAGAAAATATGTCACATCAGGTCATGCAATGCTGGCAGTCCCGACAAAGTCCAGCATGGTGTGGTTCGTGTTGAGATCTATAGATAATGAGGAGGATGGTGTTTCCATAAACAATGCCCCAGTTGGTACAGGATCTGGGGCGGAATTAGCGGAGGCTAGGGTAATAGCTTGGATGTCCTTTGCCATAGCTTACTATTAGGTCCCAACCGCAATATGTGAGACGTTTCACAGAGCCATGTTCCATGTATGCACTGTAGTCTTATGCTGTGAGAGAGCCTTTATGCCCTAAGAAAGACAATTTGAGCCAATATAAGGGTGTAACGTGATCTGCAAGAGATAGTCACAACCTGAGTCAAGATTCACGTTGTGCAGTCCATGTTGATGAGAGAGGACCCATAGCACTGCCCTGACCGAACCAGATGTTTGCTCTTTCCAGCACTGTGTTGCGAGGGTGTATGTTTTCTGTTGTTTCTCGGGACCTGACACCATCCCAAGAGGGCTCTATCCATGGACTGAAGGAGAAAACATGACTAATTGGAGAATGCAACCTTATACCAATAAGTGTAGGTCCAATAATTGTGTCTAGGCTTCTTGCTGGGCCAATGGAGCTATCAATAGCATAGGTGCAGGAAGCGATCATGCCATCTCGCTTCAGAACCCCAGAGACACGAGTTAGTGGAGGTTTCACAGTACTGTTGTTTAAGACCACGGAGTTCAGTCCCCTTGTTCATTTTGGTGGTGAGGTTCGAGCCACTTATATCAAGGCGTTCAAGTCTGCCATACACTAGATTTGGCCCCGTTGGTTGCTTTCTGCATGTTGTCCTAAATTGAAGCCACCAGGTGAGGCGCAATTTTACACGCGCCACACACAGTTTGTAAAATACTGGCCACAAAATGTCTAATAGTGAAGAGGAGGATGGGGAACATCAAAACCAAGAATCCTCTAATTTTATAATCTTGATAAATCACTTGTGCATAAAATAAATTTAATTGCTTAAATACGAGAACTGTGAATTATAGCTTATAGTGATATTACTGAGTTGAGATCTATAAACAACTTAGTATACAATATTAACAACTATAGATTTCCCTCTAGTCCGTTTTTATATTACCGGAATAATATCATATTTTAGTGAGATCTTATCGGGGCTTAGGATATTTGTTTGGCTGTATTTAAGGGATCAGGCACATTCTTTTCATGGAGGATACTCTGAATTTCTGCGTTGTAGAGAGGGGGCGTTTTAATTTCCTGCATAGTGTCAGGATCAGCATTGCCCTCTGTGAAAAAATATTTATTTCCTATACTCGTTTAGGGTACCAAAAATTGGTTCTGTAACGATCAGCAAGTTACTTGCAGTTTAGAAATGCAATATCCATCATTGCATGTAACTAGCAGTCTGTCATTATCTAAAACACCAGGTAATGAAGCACGGAATTAGTGCACGATCTAATGAACTCTGCTTTAGGTCTAAAACCTCACTTTTTTTTGCCTCATGGGTTATATTATGGCAAAATCGTGAGTTTACGAAAGGAGCCTAAAGCTGTTTTTCATACATGAATGGCCACTTACGTACTCTAGTCAGACATGGAGTATTGATGTTTCATGAATTCAGGATGGTAAGATGAAAAAATGCAAACAATTACAAGAATCTCGATCAAATTCAGAAATCTAAATCCACAAATTATCAGCTTATGGAGAATATAAGTGATAACCGAACAGTAAAGCAGACCAAGAGAAACCATACAAAGTATCCCAGTCTTTAAAAGGTGTTTTTATAGTTATTATTAAAAAAGGGCATTAATTTAGAGTTATATATTATGAGTACAATTCAGACTTAAAAATGTGATAGCCTGATTTGAATATTAGGGTTCAATTGTGCTTCAATGATAGCTGTGTCTGCATTACAAATTTTCAGTGTCTTTTGGTATATAAATCCATTTTATGGAATCTTCAGCCTTTGGTGCATTGTCCCAACAAGGTGGAAACCTCTTCAGGTGAGTGTGGCACCATGGCAAGCAAGCCTGTGAGACTCCACACTATTTCCCATGGAGAAAGCGAGTGCAGAAAGCACTAAAAAAGAGCAAGTGCAAGAGAACAATGTTCAGTATGCTTGTAGAGGAACCATCGGAGAATTATAACTCGCACTGGTGAGAGTCCCCCAAGAATCAACTCCACTGGAGAAACCCCCTAAGAATCCGACATCACACTGGTTCGGAGCCGCTCAGAAACAACCTCCATTGGTGGGTCCCCCAAAAATCTATTCCAACTGTTGGACCCCCAAAACAACTCCACAGGTTTGGGTGCCCCAGCACCTCCAGTTCTCACGGTTATCTCTATGTATTATTATTGCCTACTGTACCCTGATGTAAAGAGTCGCTTTTGATTAAGTCTCCTGGAAAGAGACGCTATATGTTTCTGTTCCCTAATTATAGTGGGTTTGGCAAAAGAGTATTCCTACCACCTTGAAGTTCCATCTCATGTTTATAATGTATAACAACCACAAGCTTAAAATATAGATTTATATAAATCATGAAAGTTTATTTAGAATTAGACAAAAGTAGCAGTATTTTGAAGTGTAAAGAAAGGATAGTGCGCCCCTACTTCAGTTTTCGAACATTTTAGCACCACTGTGTAAAAAACTGAAGCGTCTGATAGCCTATGTGTCTAGCAGTCTGACGAAAACCTCGACCTTGGAAGCTCTCATTAACTCTAAACAAGACTCACTAGAGAAATAGGCAGAGGTTGATATGCCAGTCAACGAAGTCCTTGTATAGACCTGCCCACAAGGAAGTGTGAGCCTGAAGCAAGCTCAGTGAAAAAGCATGGTGAGAATCCCCCTTATATATAAACTACATGACCCCAACCTCCTTCCTCCTGGTTAAAGAAGGGGGTTCTCTCAAAACAAAAAGAAATATGTACTTACCCTTTTAATCTACCACCAATCCAGCATTGAAACACAGTGGTGTTTTCGTTTACCATGTCGTAAGTGAATATCAGGATCAATTCAAAGAGACCTTGCCACCTTAGTGCTGAGTATCAGTCGGTGAATATAAAAGTGTGAGTACATTTTTTTTCCATATTTATACACATGGGTAGCCTTATTATATATGGTTTTTTTTGTGTGTTAGATGACCCCTTTAAACTCAACTGCACTTGTTTGTATAACAGAACATATTTCAGCTTTCTAAACCCTTAGGGCAACATGTCCTGACCACTGATGCCAAAACAGAGACAGTTTATGTCTATTACTTGCGCTAAAACCTGCTTTATGAACGCAATATTTTGGATGTTAATGAACTGTTGAAAGACACCTAATACAGCAGGCAACATTCTATATGCCAGTTAAAATACACATTATTAATCGCGCCTAAAAATGATAACGCTGTGCGCCCTGGCCATAGACTGCAATTGCGCCTCTATTAGAGACGCAAATGAGCATAATGATTACAAGTGAATGAAGGTGCTTAGAGGGCGCATATCACAAATTACAAAGTGTATCTGTTTAGAGGCTCGCGCTTTCAAATACCTGTAATGATATAGTTTAAGTTATGAGCGCCTCCGTGACTAGTGATTCCTTGTGTTAGGGGCATTAGCATTTAATGCTATTCCAATGATGATGCTATGTGCTGCGATTAGCGAAAATGCGTGGCAACAAACACTTTCATTGGTCGCGATATGTAATGCCCCTATCGAGGCACATCGTCGCGCAACTGGAGGCGCATAACTTATCATTACAAGTATATATGATAAATGCGCCTCACACATACATGTCAAATGAGAAAAGCGCCCAAACAATTAAACACATGTAATGATATGCTATGCGCCTCAATAGGCGCATTGCATTCATTGAGGCAATTTTTTTAGGCGCATTCAGTTTACTGATGCAAATTTAAATAATAATACCTGACGCCAGATTTTTGATAGGGTCGGACTTTCTGGCGCACTTTACCCTTATTTAATGCGCCTAAAAAACTGACGTAGCACCGGTCAATTTTCGGACATGTCGCCCTTATTTTTTTCAATGCAATACACACTTGCTTAGGCTTTCATTATTCTACTAATACCAGAGGGTTCCCAAAACTCCTGCCCCTTCACAACCCCACCAACCGGGTCATGGTTATCTGGCTACCTTAGCATTGAATCCAGTGACTTACATTAAGCTGCACAGGATACTAAATTAAATGTCAGTGACATTCCTGTGGATATCCTGAAAACAGACCTGTTTGGTGGGGCCGTGAGGAACTGGCGTATGGGTATACCCCTGTTCTATACCCACATGTGTCAAAACAATTTCTTTGTACACAAATTATCATTTTGCATGTATAACTAATTGCTACTAATATAAAGTTTAGTATAAGAGATAAAATGGCGCATACATGGGCGCAGTCTTAGCAGTGATTATAACCATGGCGGTTCACTGCAACTGTGGTCTTTAAACTGATTCTTAAAAGGCTGCATGAATGTGAAGAAACTTCACAGCCATTAATAAACCTTAGTTGCCATTTGTCTTTTCTTTTTTTAGCCATTTTAACTATGTAACAGGTGCAGCCAATCACAGGCCACAATGTCACATGCACGTGACTGCTGTTGCCTGTGATTGCCTGCACATGAAAGATGAAGGTTTACTGCTACAGCCGGGATGAACGTGACTGCAATGGGAGTGTCCAGGCGATGAGTGTGATTCTTTCCTTCGTTTTTATCATGGTCTGACAGATGAACAAGCTTTTGGAACTCTTGGAACACCCCTTTAAAATTCTTACTGACCTAATACTGCAGTCAGAATCGATATAACTGCAACAATTTTGGGCAATCTCTTTTAATAGCTGTAGCTGCACGTATCACACCGATCCTTTGCTTCATTGTATTAGTTAATGTACAATGTTTGCTTAATTTATCATTCTGTAGACTAGGCTGTTTAGCACACAGAGGATGATATAGACTGCTTACAATTGATAAATTATTGTTAAAAGCAGGACTAAGTCTTTACCATTTTTTAGCTCCTGATATACAGTGCCAAGCAAAAGGGTAACAATGTTTTGAACTTTTGACTTTCAGGGTCCATATCTCACCATCCACCATAGCTTTGAACATGAGATTACCATCATTTTATACACAATCATCTTGGCTATCTCATATATAAATTTGACTTGCAACTATTTAACATATGCTTAGTTCTGCAGATTCCTGTCATGTAGCTGCATTGTTACTGTTTTGCTCCAAAAAAAATCAAAGGTTCAAGTTTAATTATTTTGTTAGTATTTTGTAAATTCCCCTTTGGCTTTCAGCACTGCCTCAACCCTTCTGGAGTCTTGATCAGATTCAAACATGTTTCTAACTGATCCCAAGTCTCTTCTATACGTTCCCAGTGCATACTGGTCAACTCACTTGGGTACATATAAAGCTTTTTCTTCAACTCTACCCACAAGTGTACGATTGGGTTGAGGTCTGGGAACTGTGGAGGCCCATACAGCAACTCTACTTCTTTGTCATCCAACCATTTATTTGCCAATCTTGACATATACTTCGGGTTGTTGTCCTGCTGGAACACTATGTGGTCCTTTTTATACCTATAGCACTTGAGTGTATGAAGTAACTGATCTTGTTTGATACTCACATATAGCTCAGCATTGAGATCAACATCGATCATGGTCAAGTATCCAAGTATCCAACATGTTTGGCTGTGAAAAAACCCCATATCCTCAGGCTTCCTCCACTGAACTTGACAGTTCCGTCACTTTCTCAATCCATTAGCCTCCTTTTCCCTTGTTTCTTCCAGACCCATTTGCACCCATCAGAGCCCCGTCTATTGACTTGCATATCATTGCTTCAAATTATTCATTTCCACTGTCCACTTTTCATACTTTTTCGTATACTTAAGCCGACACTTCTTATGATGATGTGTAATGTGTGTCACATTTGCATGGACGTCTGTAATCTCACTATTACGAAGCATACGAGCCACCTCTACTGCCATGTTTGTAGCACCACAACTGTTAGACCTTGTGATGAGCCAACATGTTGACTCTGATATTCTGCCTGGACATCCACCTCTTGTCTTTGAAATTAATGGACAGATTTCATTTCATATTCTTCCAGCTGTCATGGCACTCCTTTAATACAGTGTGGCAATTTTCTTGGCCAAGAGACCAATCAATGAGCTGGATGATGCTGTTTCTCTTTTCTTGAGAAATCTTCTTCATGGCTGCTCCTCGATTCAATCCATTGACCTTTCACTTGGGATCAACCAACACACTGAGCTATTAGGGAATGTAAGAACAGGTTGTAACTTTGTGTAATGTTCTACGGGGTCAGTAAGGACTGACACCGTAGACGTTGGGTAGTTGTGGATCCCCTGGGCCACCGCGAGCGATGATGGTATAGATGCAGACCACGCCAGAGGGCAGAGTCTAAGGGATCCCGGTCTTCACCGGAGCCCGTCACAAAGCTGGATGGACTTAGCTGCAGGGAACCCCCAGGTTGCTACCTCTGATGTGGCTACTCGCGGTGACAGCTGATGTTCAAGACGAAGGACAACAGGCACAGGCCTTTATCACAGGCTGTGATAAAGAACCGAGATGGTTGGTAGCCACATGCAGGCACTCTGTTTTACCTTCTGTATGTCTATTTTTCTATAATAAAGCTAAGTCGTTTTAAAGATATGTGGGAGATCAAATACTTTGAAAGTTCACAGGCTTTAATCAGGCTGAACAGACAGATTTTCTTCGGGCAGCACACACCCACAGCAGCAGAAAGAGCTAGGAGCATTTCCAGGTGAGCTATCCGCTATTTTTTGCACATTATTGAACTGGCCCTGAAGCAGAGACAGGAAGTTCCTTAAATCATAGGAGGTCGTAGGTCATGGAACAGGTAGTTGGTACACTGTCCCTTTAAACCCAGATGAGCGAGCACATGTTTGCCTTAGGAAGGACCTGTGCATGTGCAGGAGACAGAAAGGAATGCGGACCGGAGAACAAATAAGGACAGGTAAGTACAGGGACACAGCAGCAAGTACGGGAACCAGGGGACAGAAACAGGGACACAGACACGTCTGCGGTCCACAGGAGTGACCGCAGGGTGCACGGAGGCAGGTCTGCAGCGGGGACACGGCTATGTCACTGGTTTGGACTGCTGCATGGACAGTGACAATTTGTAGTTTACAAGAATAGAAAGATTGTTCCGCCACTGGTAGCAAAAAAGTAACAATGCAGTTATATTACAAGAATCTACATAACTAAGCTTATGCTAAATAGTTGCAAGTCAAATTAATGTATGAGATAACCAAGATGATTATCTATAAAATGATGATAGTCTCGCGTTCAAAGCTGTAGTGGAGGGTGAGATATGGAGCCTGAAAGTAAATAATTTTAAATACTGTTAACCTTTTGCTTGGCACTGTATAACTCCTCAGTCCCCTGCAATATATTTAAAATCACCATACTTCACCCCAGCTCTTCTGTTTCATAGTAAATACACAATTAAAGGGGTTTTGCCACAAAGGGAGTTCATTACCTCTTAATTTGATCAGGAGAGACTATAAACAATGCACAGCAGCCTCACAGACAAGAGGGAGGGGGCCTGAGCAGCAACTCTGAGGAAGCAGGGAGCGTTGTGCAATGTGTACTCAAATAAAACATTAGAACCAGTGGATTCTCTATACAAAAGACACAACATCTTTCTCCACAGCCCCTTGCTAGCTCCTGAGTAGTAACGAGGAAGCAAGGAGCATTGTGCAATGTGTACTCAAATCATAAGAACCAGTGGATTCTCTATACAAAGGACACAACATCTTTCTCCACAGTACCTTGAAAGCTCAGTCATGTTCCCTGTTATCAGATGAGAAGTGCAGACAATGCAAGCGGGACCAGATCAGCTCCTCAGCTCCTGTCAGCTGGAGCTGGTCATTTCTAATGCAAAATTTTAAGTAACTAAGGCTATGTTCACACGGTGTATTTGCAGGGCGTAATTACGCCCCGCAATTACGCCGTGTGACCGGGGGCAGGGCGGGAGCGGGGGACTGAGCAGGGGGCCGGCACTTCACCGGCCCATAGACAATCACTGCTAGCGGCGCGTATACGCCGCTAGAAAGTGACATGTCAATCATCTCCCGCCCGGCAGCTTCGCCCGGCGGAGAGGAGACGTAATCCATAGTTCTCTATGAGAACTGTGAATTACCGTAATGAATGGGCCGTTTTCGGCCCGTAATTGGCGCACTTCGGCGCGTAATTACGGACCGAAATACGGCCCATTTTAAGCCGTGTGAACATGCCTTAAGGGCTTGAAAAGAAAGCTGTAGCTCTCAGAGGCTTCACTTTTTGTAATCACATATATTTAGAAAAGTGATTAAATACCCATTTTGGAAGATCCCACGTCAACATTACATCATGGCAAAACCCCTTTAAGCAATGATTTACAGCTGAATATTAAAATCCAAATAAAAACCAGCACTAACACCTAAACAGAAAAAAAAATAATGTTTCCGGTACCTAAGAAAAGCATTATGAAGGGTGGATGATTGGATAAAAGTGATATCCAGGGATGAATCACCAATCTTTATTGGCTAAGCAGATGATTCTGGGTCTTTTGACTGGTGTTGTCCTATTGACTCATATAATGATGATGCCTGAAGAAACAATTTGATACTAGTTTGCATGTCAGGTGAAGGACCAGAGATGATGGCAATTGTTACCTTGAGGCGGCACCCATATGACAAAGCACAAATACTGGTCGGATTCTGAGTTGGAATCAGACCTGTGTTTTACACATTTTTCGTTCTTTTAAACGTCTTTTGGATTTGGACATCCCATTGAATTTAATAGTTTGATAATCCACTGTTTTACGAGTGAAATACGGCAGATTATTGAACATTTTGTTTTGGAGAAAACTGTGGTTTTGAAATCCAACCTCAGAAAATCCAAGCTGTGTAGACTACAACCTGAATTTTCTATTGAGGTCAATGGGGATAGTTTAACAGTCGGATTTGTATAGACATGCCCTAACAGTCAAGCAAAGGTGAACATATAAATTTCAGATACTTTTCTCATTTTGATAGAAAATAAGCTTGGTGATGAAGAAGTCATTTTTAAGGATAATAATGAATTTTGCTGCAAAGCAAAGTGTGTTATTG
This sequence comes from Phyllomedusa bahiana, assembly GCA_025379985.1. Lineage (NCBI taxonomy): Eukaryota > Metazoa > Chordata > Amphibia > Anura > Hylidae > Phyllomedusa > Phyllomedusa bahiana. Next base: position 90,457 of record JAODAL010002792.1, on the reverse strand, counting down.
CTTTTCTTCTAAAACAGGAAAATCCACTCAATGACACGACGAGCAAAGGGATCTCCAATCAAATTGAAAATCTATGGTAAAAATTTAACGAAAAAAATGTAAAAAATTGTTCCATGACAAGGCTCCAGCTGGTCTGTCATTTGCTCTTTGAGGAAGCTGTAGCCAGCTTGTTATAGAATTTTATAATTAGTGAAATCCATGCCTACAAAAGGCATCATAAAAATGTCATAAAAGCCTAAGGAGGAACAATAAAGTATTTGAAATTTTTCTGTTAAGGAAACAAATTACAGAATGCTTAACATTGAGTAATTACATATTTTTTTCTCATTGATCTGGAAAAGCATATGCCATTAATTAAAATTATTTCCTTTCATGTGTTGGAGGTATGTATCACAAATTAAGAATGTTAAGTAATTAAAAATTGTTCGGTGTCACTGATTTGTGTATTTGCTTCAAAGTACAAAAGCTGGAATAACATCCCTTTTAAGGGTGGTGATTCTATAATTTCTTTCTACCTCTTCTGAAAAAGCATATGCCACTATTTAAAACGATTTTATTTCACATATGTGAGGTAGATTTCATGAAGCCAGAAGGTTCAGCTATTAACCCCTTCCCGCCGCAGCCTTTTTTTTGTTGTCACGTTCGTTTTTCCCTCCTCGCCTTCCCAGAGCCATAACTTTTTTTATTTTTCCACCTATAGACAGAGGACTTTTATTTTGCGGGACAAGATGTACTTTCTATTGGTGCAAAAATACAGATCCAGCAGCACAACTCTAATAAAAAAGGATGACATGCCTCCTACCCTCAAATCCAAGAGGTTAATATTTCCAAAAAATGCAAGAAGAAGACAGCATCCAGCAGGTTGAAAGTAAAAAAAGATTCTTTATTCCTCCATCATACCAAAAGAATATACATATTCGTTTGGTATGATGGAGGAATAAAGATTTTTTTTTCTTTCAACCCTCTGGATGCTGTCTCATAGTTGTACTTTCTAATAGTGTTATTCACCGTAACATAGAATATACTGGGAAACCGCAAAAAAATTGTAAGTGGTGCAAAATGTAAAAAAACTTCCGCCATGTTTGCGGGGTTTTGTTTTTCCGCCATTCAATCTTCAGTATAAATTATGTGTTATCTGTATTCTAGAGGTTGATATGAATTTGGTAATACCAAGCATGTACGGTTTTCGTTATGTTTTGGTACCGTAAAAAATTCCAAACATTTTCTAAATTTTTTGCTGTTTTCTGCGACCAATAGCTTTTTGGTACTTCTACCTTAGGACTGAGTCTGAGGCTGAATCTTTAGCGGGCTGATGCACACTTTTTATTCATACCAGTTTGGAATACAGTACATGCGACTTTTTTTTATCACTTTTATTCCAAGTTTTAGGTGATTTTTTTTTCTTCTACGGTGTTCAGCACATAAATGATGTTATATTTCAATAGATCAGACTTTTTCCAATGCAGGGATGCCAATTATGTTTAAATTTTTGATTATTTAATTTTGTTTTTGTTTGTAAAATGGCAAAAGGTTTGAACTTAATATTAATTATTATTAATTTTAATATTTTTTTTATACTTAAAATTTTTTTTTTCTTTAACATTGAGTCCTCTTAGGGTGCTTCACCACTAGGGGGCATGATTGTTTATACAGACTATTTGCATTGTATAAACAATAAAATAGGGTGTACAAAGATGGGGGTTTTACTACTGGAGCAGTAAATAGTAAAACGGGAAACATGACTTCACAAGGCTTCCAGCTGCCATGAAAAACAATTGGGACAATGTGATCTTGCCACGGAGGTCCCTATCGCAGTGAAGAATGGTGTGCAGCACCATGTCTTATTCTTTAAGACGCCGTGGCCATGTTCACTTTAAAGGACCAAACAGCTTGGAATGGAGGCGGCTAAATCCTGTGCTGTTACCGGCGGTTGTCAACTGCATTTAGTTATGTAGCCTGCCCAGCAAGTGGAAGCTTGAAGAGGCTTTGAAAATGATATTCATGATAAATTCAGGCAATTTGTTTGGGTTCTTCTGTTCTATGGTCTGCACACGGCAGTTGGAGGTTTTACATAGATTTTTATGTAAGCAAACCCACAATGGCATTTGCAGAAATATAACTGTTTTTTAAGGGAGTTCTCTGAGATATATCTTTTAACAAAAATTATATTTTTTTTTATTATGGCCAACAAAATTTGTACTGCATGTAATAAAAAGCTATATCCTGGAGAACCCTTCTCATACATACGATATGGCAAAGGACAGAACCATTCTCTTTACCTTCGCCCCCACTCAGAAGAGCCCCTCCGGATGCCTACATCTAATATATATATTTTCTTTAGCCAGGCGCTGCTGATTAGCAGGACAAGTTGGCGCAGCCACATGCTGCTTCCAACCATATACTAGGTGACTACAGAGTCATATGCAGGCATGATCACTATTACAGGTAGCATCCTTATTATCTGCAATATAGCACCTGATTGTTCAGCTCTAGGACCCTATTACAGTAGGTAACAGTGCTATTATACCTTTGTTGCCCTATACCATAAGGGCAAGTGTCCTCACAATTACACCTTTCATATTTACCCTGGATATATACTGTTGTGTACTCTATCTCTGATACATACCCTATTATATAGCATTGTGTGTCCCCTAATTATTGGGTCCCCTGGTGATGTCTATGTAGAGGCCGAAACATGGTCATGTTGAGACCAGTCTATTAATCTTCCTAGAGTGTAACAGGGTTCAGACTTTGCATTATTCAGAGCCACAAGGCAATTACAATGTATCCTCTACAGAGTATTGCATGCAAGTTTTACTATCATTAGAAGATCTAGTTGTAATGCTAACTTAGATCAATTTACTGAAAAATGATAGAATGAATCTTATTTTACAAATACCTATTAGATCACCAAATTCTGAATGATGTTTGATTATTGCATGTTCTCTGTAATCACAGAATTCTGTCTTCTAAACACATATTGGATATCGTACCTAAGCACGCAAGAGGACATCGAGGTACAAAACTAAACCATTTCCAGATTTAAACATAATTTGGGTAAATAACGCAGTATGTCTATCATTGGGATATACTTACCCCCTTTTACACCCCTCTCTCATTTTACTAATAGCTATATGCTCTTAATTTATCTATGATTTTGAAGTGCAACCAGGTATATGATGTCAGTTATAGGTATGAGTCAATGATCTTTCCATAATGTATTGATATTGACTCTGAACATGCGCTCCTCAGATATCCTGGCTAAATGTACAAGCAAATACAATTCAATTAGGGTGCCATACCAGGTGACTTAACTCTGGGTATTGGTTGTACTTACTTGATGTATTTGCTTAAAATGTATTTTATACTACCACCAGAGTAGTGCATCTGTCTGTAGTGTTTAGTAACTGAAATCAAGCTGGCTGGCTGTCACTCACATAATTTTCAGATGAGCAAATATATCTCCAGGGTCAGTACAAGTCTTCTGACAAACACAGGATGTGATCCACATCATTTTCCAAGAGAATGAACCCTCATTAGGACACTGGAAATGGACTGTGATCATTTTAGATTTGTTGGGGATACAGCATCTCCGATCTGTGCACATCCCGCAATATATAGGCTGATAGCTTTGCACTGTAGAGCATTCAGATAGAAACAGTTTAACTGGTTGGGGGTCTTGGAATGTAGGCTTGCAGGTCTTTCCCTTAGGAATCTGCGAAGTGACAGAAGTGTGTATAGTTCAATCACTGCTGGTAGCATATTTATACTCCGAATGTTATATTTTATCTATCTGGCACAATGTTCAAATCTAAAGAATGAGGGTATGTTCACACGTTTAATGTGGATGCTGGTTTTGCTGCATTTTCCACACCCAGAAACAGTGTCAAAAATTACTACAAAACTCCCCCAGTTCATACTCATTGATTCCTATGGAAAATCACATTGTAGTTCACGCGGTTTTTAGACACATTTTCCGCACTTGTTTTCAGCACTGGTTTCAGCGCTGAAAAATAAGTGACGTCAATTCTTGATGCATTTTTCACAAGTAAAAAAGCCTGTAGGAATCAATGGGGATCGGATTTTCAATGCGGAAATGCCTCACACAAAGTATGGAGCGTTTCCAAGCTGAAAATCCACTCCACTCTTCATAATGTTTAACCCTATACTGTACTGCCTGTGATGTTTAACCCCCATCCAGTGCTGCCTGTAATATTTTTACATTTAGACTATGTCTACATGGCAATGTTAAAATGGCAGTGGTATTTTAACATCACCATATCGCGTTTTTGGCACTAATTTTGCAGTCGGGTTTTGGATTTCGGTCCTTTAACATTAAACTGTACAAAAATATGGTGAATTATAGAACATGTTCAATAAACCGATGGCTTAGAAATCCGATAATAGCAAATCCAAGCTATGTAGATGGATTTTTGCAGATATTAGATACTGAATCCACTTAAAAATCAGACCAAAAACCAGTGCTGTGGAGACATGACCTTAATGTTGCTTCCCGTGCTGCTGCTTCCCATAATGCTGCTTCTCTGTGATGTTGCTGGTAGGCTTAGGGTTGGAGTTGGGTTAGGGTTATGGTAGGGTTAGGGTTGGGGAAGGGTTAGGGTTAGTTTTGGGATAGGGTTTGGGTTGGGGTGGGGTTAGGGCTGTGATATGGCTTAGATTAGGGTTGGGCTAGGGTTACGGTAGGGTCACAGTTTGGGTAAGGTTTAGGTAGGGTTAGGGCTGCAGTAGAGTTAGAATTGGGGTACAGTAAGGCTATGTTCACACGGTGTATTTGCAGGGCGTAATTACGCCCCGCAATTACGCCGTGTGACCGGGGGCGGGGCGGGAGCGGGGGACTGAGCATTGACTTGAATTGCTAGCGGCGCGTATTTGCGGCTAGAAATTCACATGTCAATTATCTCCCCGCCGGGCGGGGAGAGGAGACGTAATCCATAGTTCTCTATGAGAACTGTGAATTACCGTAATGAATGGGCCGTTTTCGGCCCGTAATTGGCGCACTTCGGCGCGTAATTACGGACAGAAATACGGCCCATTTTAAGCCGTGTGAACATGCCTTTAGGGTTGGAGTTGGGTAAGTGTTGCGATAGGGTTGGAGTTAGGGTAAATATATATATATATATATATATATATATATATATATATATATATATGCTGAAAAAAACCATGCTGAAAAACACGCATCTCAAAAACCTTGTCAAATCCACATGAAATCCTTATGTGAAAACCGCTTCATGAAAGACGTTTTTAGACAAGTATTTAATGTTGATTTGGGCGCTGAGAAATCATGTGAAAATACCCCGATGCTCCAGAATTGATATGGAGATTACAACTATGTGATATAACAGACATACCAGCAGAGCGAAGGTAACATTATTATGCTGAAGTATCTAACTCAGGGTCAAGACCCAATATAACTGAAAATAGCTTGAATGTGAAAATGCAATGATATTCATTTGAAAAAGGACCCGAATATTTTGTAATAACTCTCGCTAGTATGAAGCAATCTGAGCTTAGAACAAGCCAGCATGTTCCCACTTCAGGGTGATGATTTCGGCACCGGATAGCCATCAGGATGTTTAAAGGGGATTTGCCAAGAGACCATTTACGTACCTCTGGTCAGCATGAGAGCAGGATGTAAACAAATCACGCTGAGTCATGAAGCTGCAGGGGAGAGAGGGTGGGGGCGAGTGAGGAGTGAGGAATCCAAGGGAGCGTCTCAAAACTTAAGTGAAATAATAAACAGTACAAGAGTGGATTCTCAATACAGCAAGACACAGCCTCAGAGTGCACTGTCAGGAGGAGCCTTATATGCTAAGATGCTTATGTTAACCAACCACGGAGCTGAAAGAGAGAGAGATGCACACAGCCAGAGCACAAAGCTGCATAAGGGATCCTGTGACATGTTCACTGCAATAATCAAACTATACCTTGTGGATTCTATATACAAAAGACAACACCTATTCTACACAGCAGCTTGAAAGCTTCTTCATGTTCCCTGTCATCAGATAAAGCAGGTATCTAATCACACTACAACTAGTTTATTCTGTATACAAAAGAAAACATATTGCTACCCGGTGCCTTAAAAACTTCTGCAGCTCAGTCTCATCAGATAAGAAGCTCTCTCTGCGCAAGCCCGGCCAGCAGACAGCAGCTCTTGTCAGGTCGTATCTAATAGAAGCTTTGAAGTAACCAAGGGCATGTAAGGAAGGCTGTAGCTCTCTCGGACTGCAATTTTTGTAATCACATATATTTAGAAAAGTGATTAAAAACCCATTTTGGAGGATCCCACGTCAACATTACATCGTGGCAAAACCCCTTTAAGTTTCATACTCTTCTCTCAGTCACTCGACTTCTCATCAGGATGGTAGTATACAAAACTAAGCATTGTAACTGTGGTGTGAGCTTATTGGGTGAGCTTATTCAGAATACATTTAGAAAGAAATATGGTGTTTGTGATGTATCCTCAGATAGTGTTATCCAGGAGATGGTACTGAAACTGGAAAAGATAGGATCATTGATCCCTTACCATTGATCCCTTCTCATGGCCGAGGTTGTCTAAAAATGTTGCAGGACACAATCAATGACGTGCAACATTATTTGGAGCAGTCTCCTACGAAACCTCTGAGATGCTTAGCACAGGAGATTTTATTCAACATGTCGAAGAGCTGCAAAAAGGGGAAAATTGCTGCGTATCGTGTCACCGCCATTTGGGAGTTTAACAAGAGTGACATAAAGAAAAAAAGTAAGGCAGTGAAGGAAAAGATCCTGCATGAAATTGCGGCTATTCACCAGATATGCTTGCCATTATCTTCAGGAAGAGGGAGCACAAGTCAAAATATGTCTGGCAGAAAACAGAGATCACTTCCAGCATCGTGTAATGCAAGTGATTACACATACATGAAGGCATGTGGCGTGTTTTTTTTGTTCAGATTTCTTAATCTCAATGGGAATTACAATAGAATATCCAGGGCCTATTTCAAGTGAATCTCCCTATAGTTGTGCAACTTGACTAGACTTAAAATGTTGAATTGGGTAAATACTTGTATTAGGTGCTCTGTAAAAAGCAGTCACAGAAAACCACACTGGATTACCTTGACATTACTTAGCAGAGTAGCAATACATGGCCTGAGGAAGCAGAGTCGTCTGTCTTTTCTCATTTCACATTTGCTGTTCTCATTGGTAACTCGTATAGATATGCCCATTCCACACGTTTTAGAACACGGACTCCATGACGTTGCCTGCACAAGACATTTTCTTTTCCAAACAAGTGGTAAAATCTTGTACACTGAAATACAGTACAACATAGTTCTAAATGATATGTTCCCCTTAAATGCTGATGATGAATGTTCAGAAATGCTAAACTTTCTGCTCAGTACAGTGGTTAATAAGAGAGGGTATACAATATGGTTGCATTAAAATGCCAAGCAGCATGAGTGGTTTATTTGCGCATGCAAATTCCAGTGCATCAACATATACTGTATGATTATCACGACAATGGAAGAAATGTGAAGGCGTATCAATTACCTCTCGATTGTGAATGACTAGATTAAAATCTTTGTATAAGTACTTTAGCAAGTTAATGCTTACAATATTTAAAGCTGCTGTTAGTAGCAGACTAATACAACTCCATGTTATCATGAAGTGCAAGCTGTGTTTTTTTCCATGACACAAGTAAACCCATTGAGTCATCCTAGTTCATAAACTAAACAGCTAAATCTAGAGATTAGGACTAGAAGGGCCATATTTACCAGTAGTTACTGGAGGCAATTGGGCCAACTTCTTCCATCACAGTATGTCTCTTTACCCATTACCTTCTAGATTTTAAGGCCTCATGGGCAGGGTCCTCTCTCCTTCTGTACCGGTCTCTTACTCATTTAGTTGCTGACTAATAATTGCTGATTATTGTACTTGCTTTCTTGTCTTATTATGTATTGAAATCTCTTTACAGCACCCTGGAATTACTTGCACTAAACAATCAATAATAATAATAACTAAAATTACATTTTTAAGTCCCTTTCCACTATCTGTAGGTACTAGTGTTGCTGACATAGAGCCCTGTTGGAATTGAAAGTGGCTTTACTGAACGTGTGAAAAAATTTTAGATTCAGGGTGTCCCAAACTTAATTTTTTTACTCTAGCACTAACCATAACCTTAACACCTGCCCCTAACTCTAAACTGGGCTTAGACTTAGGGTTGTTTTTTTAATGACTTTTAAAGGTTAGTTTACCATTCCGTGATGATCCCAGTCCCTCTGTGCTCCCAGTACAGCCTAACTTCCAGTCTACATCACCTCGTTACTCTTCTGGTGTGGCCTCACTTCCAGTCAATGTCATTTCATCACTCCAGGCATGCCTTCACTTCCGGTCAACCTCCACTGTGCCTGGAGTGGCAAGCTGATATCGGACTGGAAGTAAGGCTGCACTGGGAGCATAAAGAAATTAGTAAATTAACACTTAGGGCAGTACAAATCTCTAATTCTATGCCCAGTTTAGAGTTAGGATTAGGGTTATTTTTTGGAAGATTTTTGGTAAAATTGAAATCAGACTGACTGGAATTTAATTGCTTAGATTCAGGACAATTTGACATTGACCAAAATCTGAAGCACATCACTAGTAGTTACAATGAAAGCAGGCATCATTTTGGTAGGCAGGGGAAAGAGGCAACCTAACCTTTGACACTGCTCTTGGTGCTGTAGCAGTTGCAAGCTTAGGTTTTCACAGTAGTTAGGCAAGTGAGGAGGCGCTTCAATCACTGCAGTGGTGTGAGTGTTGGGAGGGCCCTCAGTTTTAATGCAATGGCTGATGCACCCTTGGAGCGTGTGGCAGCTGAGTCTGGGGTCGAAATAACACCTTGTGCGATTGTATCCTGTTTTATCAAGGCTCTACTGTGTACCTATGATTGCCACATTCTTCAGATGCTCATCAGAAGAAGGGAGAATGTGTCAGAATGTTCCTGAAACTCTATCATGGGCATTATGCCAAAGGTTCTCCAATGGACAAAGGCAGGAAAAGCAAAGCATGTCCTCTGTCTTCATGGCTGTAGTTGCAGAGGAATTTCTCTGCCATTTAGCACCCACATCCATAACCATAAAATGCCCTCATACTGTCCACCTCAATTGTAATGTTGCTCTCTATTGTGTCTATTGTGTAATGTTGCTCTCTATTGTCATCCACTGTATCCCCCAGTGCTAGTGCAATGTCCCAATTTCTAGAAACAATATCCAGTAGCTCTCAGCCACAATAACAACACAGTGTCCACCACATTGTGATCATATTACCAGGTAAATTACCCTCCAGTACCCATTATTGTCAGTCACAATACAGCCGAGTGTCCACATGACTCCATATTGCACAATATCTACCCATCCTGTGTCCACCTCAATACACTGATATTGTCAGGCATTTTGCCAGTCATAGCAAATATGCAATTACTTGAAGGTGTCTTTTGGGAATCTTTATTTTTAATGTTTTTGAAACAATGCTTCTGTGAACTCTTGACTAAGGATATTCTGTCTCAGATTTTTCCTGATCATTTGTCCTCTTTTACAGTATTAATTTTCTTGTTGATCATCACCTGTCTTATATCCTTATATCCCACTATACGGCTGCACAGCACTATAAATTATTCATGTTGTCACCAGCAACCAGTTGAGTGTTGAGTGACTATTACCTTGCCCGGGTTTCTACCTCTTTATCCCAAAAAATAACAACATTGCACAAGTTGTTGAGATCAGTAGATGCCTGAATGTTAGTCTTGGGAATGATGGACAGTTAGGAACTGGTTATGAAGTCAGGTGCAAACATAAGGTTCTGGAAGCTATGATATGGCCCCCACAGAGCCTTGATTTCAACATCACTGAGTCTATCTGGGACTACAAAAAGAGACAGAAGAATATGAGCAAGCCTACATCTGTGGTTAGTTCTCCAAGATGTCTGGAACAACCTCTAGGCTGAGTTCCTTCAAAAACCATGTACAAGTACTATTCTATCTAGAATGAATTTGATTTTGAAGGCAAAGGCTGGTCACACCAAATATAGATATAATTTTGATTAACGTTTTGTTCATTCACTTTGTATTTTGGTATCTGATAAAAATGAACTATTAACACTTGTATATTTGAAAACATTCTTACTTTGCAGCATTTTTTCCTCAGCTGCAAATGGTGTATTCACAGCTTTCAAAGTATCCCAACAGATTCAGTGGCAGATCCATAGGGAACAGTAGAGCAAATATAGTATATTTTGGACAAGGTTTGCGCTATTTCACATGGTTTATATTTTTTATGTGCAATATGAATGGAAAAGACAGCAAATATAGTGCTAAAGAGACTACATTTGCCCTATTGTTGTCTGTGGATCAATCAAATCCCATAACTATTCAAGTACAGACTGTGGGGTTCTAAAAACATTTTAAAGAGAAGATAAACTGAGCTGAAAAATAAAGGCAATCACTAATAACTAAACCATTTTCAATCTAAAATCTCCAGATGTCACACATGAAGTGTCTTTATGTATTTTGGGTATATCTCTTGTGTACCTGAAAGGTAGACATGGTTGTAAAGCTGTCAGAGCAGGAAGCAGGTTAGAAGCCATATATATCTGCAATACACAAAGGTATGTTATATTATTATATATTATATGCAGAAGAGTATTTGCCCATGCCAACAGGAGATAGAGCGAAAGCTGACATGATAAAGAGAAAGCGCATGATAATAAAAAATATACAAAAACACTATAGTTCTACTAACTTTCAACAGTCAACTTTTTCATCTGCTCCATGTTAGGATGATTGCTTTTTTTTTTATATATATTACCATTTTATTTAGTATTTCATTGAATTTCCCCCAATAAATTATATTCTATGCAGAGAAGTGTGAAGTAGAGCTGCTACAGTATCTCACAACAGTGAGTACACCCCTCACATTTTTGAAAACATTGTATTATATCTTTTCATGGAAAAACACTGAAGATGACACTTTGATACAATGTAAAATAGTCAGTGTACAGGTTGTATAACAGTGTAAATTTAATGATCTCTCATAATAACTCAGCACACAGCCATCAATTTCTAAACCACTGGCAACAAAAGTAAGTACACCCCTAAGTAAAAATGGATAAATTATGCCCAAAGTGTCAATATTTTGTGTGGCCAGCATTATTTTCTAGCACTGCCTTAACTATCTTGGGCATAGAGTTCACTATAGCCTCATAGGTTGCAGCCACTGGAATCCTCATCCACTCCTGCATGAAGACATCATGGAGCTGGTAGATGTTAGAGTCCTTGCGCTCCTCCACCTTCCATTTTTTTTTATCAAGGAAGTAGGAGGTGTGTTTGGGGTTGTTATCGTGTTGGAATACTGCCCTGCAGCCCAGTTACTGAAGGGAGGAGATCATGCTCTGCTTCACTATGTCACAATACATGTTGGTATTTATGGTTTCTCAACAAACTGTAGCTGCTCACAGGTGGCAGCACTCATGCAGCCCCAAACCATGACGCTACCACCACCATGCTTGACTTTAGACAAGACACACTTGTCTTTATACTCCTCATCTGGTTGCCGCCACACACGCCACACCATCTGAACCAAATAATCTTGGTCTCATCAGACCACAGCACATTGTTCCAGTAATTCAAGGGTTTGTGTGTCTTCAGCAAACTGTGGGTTTTCTTGTGCATCATCATCTTTAAAAGAGGCTTCCTTCTGGGATGACAGTCATGCAGACCAATTTGATGCAGTGTGCGGCATATGTTTTGAGCACTAACAGGTTGACCCTCCCACCCCTTCTATTTTGAAAATAAAATCTCTGGATATGACGCCAAGTATGTGCATTTAACTTCTTTGGTTGACCATGGCGAGTTCTGTTCTGAGTGGAACCTGTCTTGTTAAACCACTGTATGATCTTGGCCAATGTGCTGCAGCTCAGTTTCAGAGTGTTGGTAATCTTCTTATAGCCCAGGCCATCTTTATGTAGCATAACAATTCTTTTTTTCAGATCCTCAGAGAGTTCTTTGACATGAAGTGCCATGTTGAACTTTCAGTGATCAGTACGAGAAAGTGTGAGAGCAACAACACCAAACTTAAAACATCTGCTCCCCATTCACACCTGAGACCTTGCAAAACTAAGGAGTCATATGACACCGTGGAGGGAAAATGGCAAATTGGGCACAATTTGTCCATTTTCACTCAGAGGTATACTCACTTTTTTGCCAGTGGTTTAGACATTGATGGCTGTGGACTGAATTATTTTGAGGGCACACCAAATTTACAGTTATACAAGCTGTACACTGACTACTTTACATTGTAACAAATTGTCATATCTTCAGTGTTGTCCCATGAAAAAAATATAATACAATATTTACAAAAATGTGGAGGGTGTACTCACTTTTGTGAGATACTGTACATATTTTAACAGTATTTAACATTTTAGAGGAAACATCTGCGAAAGAATGAAATGTCCTGGACACTAATGAAAGAACAAAGGTCAACTTAAGATGCAGACAAAGGATTAAGAAAAAAAATTATAATGGTTTACATTACATTTATAGGAACAAATCAGTTTAAAGAGTACCTATCACCTCCACACAAACACACAAAATATAATAGTAGATAAAATTCTAAGACTTTTTTTCCAATACATGTCATTATCAATGCAGAGGGCTCATGTCAGTATTACAGGGGAACAGATTTTACTTTCACTTTCTTAGCAGAGCTAAGAGCTTTCTGTTGAGAGATACCAACTGTGAAGGGGGAGCTGAGGACAAAGCTGCTTGTACAGAATAATCTGAGTCTCTCACTGCATATGGTGCAGCTGGCACAGCACACGGAGGACATAGTGTGACAGGGTTTACAGGCATCTAAATTACACTGCTGCTAGTGCTATATCCAGCACAGACAAAGCAGCCCAGAGAAAATCAGTGTGCTCATGATGTAGACTTCTTCCTGGTTCTACACCTGCACAATGGACTCTTCCAGTTCAGAAGCAGCACAACTGTCAACATAGTGATCCATCAAGCTGTCATGTGCCAACTTGGCCTGACTTCAGGGCTGTTTTAAAGGGCCAGCACTTTTTTTTCCAACTGAATTACAGGTGAAATGCTTTGATTTTCCTAATGAAGCATATTTAAGGAAGTGTTTGTATTTTAGTCTCCTGTTACTTCATGAGGTTTCCCTGGAGGTGATTAAGGGTTGCCTCATCATAAACATTAGTGGCATATGACGTAGATACTCTATCAATGTTTGTCTAGTTGGGATTCAAAAAATCACAGGGCTACACTTACAGCTTCAGCGGCTGTTAGATGCACTAAATCCCAGCGGCAGGCGACTCTGGCCCTTCTGCTGCATGGGAAAAGATAGCAGGTGCCGTTAATTAATGAGCAAATGCTCTAGGTAACTAGTTCACACCAGCATGCAAAAAAACCACAGTATAAACACATGGGGAGACTGCTTAAAAATGGGAACAATCCTGATGAGAATTGATTTTGGATAAACGATACAGAGGGTAACGCCATCTGTACAGTTATACCATGCTGGGTTTCACTTATATCTCCCACTGAGAACAGTGGCAAGCTGCCCCGCACTTAGAATGGGACACTGCCAAATACTTTTACCCTAAGCTCCCCAGTATTTTAGGGCAAAAAGATAATATGCTGGGAAAAATATCAAATATGAAAATATGAGGTATTAGTTGTTACAGTAGCTACAGTACGCAAGCTCGCAAGCCAACGGCAAGGCTCCTCATCTCTTGCAAGTCCCTACACTATTAAAAGAAAAAAAGCACAGAAAAATGGACTGAATTACCAAAAAATCACAGGGTACACTTACAGCTTCAGCGGCTGTTAGATGCACTAAATCCCCGCGGCAGGCGACTCTTTGGCCCTTCTGCGCAATGGGAAAAGTGTAGGGGCTCGCAAGAGATGAGGGGCCTTGCCGTTGGGGTTGCGAGCTTGCGTACTGTAGCTACTGTAACAACTAATACCTCATATTTTTTATATTTTGATTTTTTTCCCAGCATGTTATCTTTTTGCCCTAAAATTACTGGGAGCTTAGGGTACAAGTATTTTGTGCAGTGTACCTTCTAAGTGCTGGCAGCTTGCCCACTGTTCTCAGTGGGAGATTTTAAGCTGAAACCCAGATGGTAAACTGTACAGTGGCGTTACCTCTGTATCGCTTTATCCATATGCAATTTCATCAGTATTGTTGCATTTTAAGCAGTCTCCATGTGTTTTACTGTGGTTTTTTTGCATGCTGGTGTGAACTAGTACCTAGAGCATTTGCTCATTAATTAACGGCACCTGCTATCTTTTCCCATGCAGCAGGAAGGGCCAGAGTCGCCTGCCGCTGGGATTTAGTGCATCTAACAGCCGCTGAAGCTGTAAGTGTAGCCCTGTGATTTTTTGGTAATTCATGTCCCATTTTTCTGTGCTAGTTGGGATTCAACCATTATGATCTTCACTAATCCCTATCAACTCAATTTAGTTAGGAAGACAACAGTTATTTGCTTTTTTTCTAGTGGAAGAATGAACAGCTATTAAGTTTAAAGGTTTTTGATACCTTTAACATGGAAAAACTAATATTTTTACATATGTTAGTTGTTTAAAAAAAGTTATAGGTTTTAGGATGGAGTCTCCATTTCTTTTTTAATCTCCTAAAACTCAGTTTGCAAACCTGATGCCTGTTTCAGACTTTTCTTACATAGGCTTACTCCTTGTAGTAAGACATACTTGAAGTGTCCAGTATGTTATTGACTTCACTAGATATCATGGATGTACACAACTTAAAGTGGTTTTCCCACAAAGTAAAATGTGCTGCATGGCTCACTTGCAGCTAAATGGGAGTCGACTGTGCATGAAAACAAGGAGGGTGGCGCTTGCTGCCATCTTCCCCATTCACTTCTATGGGTGTTCTGAACATAGCCGTTTGAGTGTGCTCAGCTATTTTCGATGCTCCTATAGAAGTGAATGGAAATCTTTTAACAAAGGCTATTTAGAAAATTACTAAATTTTGCATTTAGAAAGCAAATAAAACAATAGAATTCACTGCTAAGGTGTCCATAGTCTTTCTATGTTTCGCCTGCTGAAGTTGCCAGAAAAGAAAAGCCTAGGGGCAACATCTGACCAGCCATGAATTCTACACCAGATGCAAGGTCCCCAGACTGGACTACCAATCACTGAAGCAGTTCAAACATTCATCTTCCCTTGGTTGTAGTATTAACTAGCCAGTTTCAAACTGTTAATTGGAAACACCATGTATTGGATTTCCATGGCTGTATAGCAGCATTCTATGTTGAGAACATCATATATCATTTTAAAGAGATTGTCCAATTCTTTAACCAAAGAAGTTATTGCTGGTTGGGAAGGGGTTAAAATAGAAAACAAAACTAGTCTCTTCTTAAAGCCACTCCAGTGCTGCCCATTCCTATGCTCCCCGATGATGATGTCATGTTAGTCAATCAATCCCTGGCCTTAGCAGTCATGTGTCATTCATACAGGAAGAGACTAATGAGCCCAATGGTTTGGCTGCAGCCCATGTGAAGTGTGGGGGGCACCGAGCGCAGTGTTGGTGCTGGAACACAGCAAGTTTTAAAGGTAAAGTTTTTTTCGCTATTTTTTTTTTCAACATATGTTTTATTGATTTTTTTTTATAGATTTAACAAACATCTACAATGTATCTTCTTACTTTGTGTAAAGGTATGCAAAAGATACAGTAGATATAGTAAACACTCGATTAGTTTACATATAAAATCCATTGTAGGCATCAGAATAACATATAATAACAAGAAAGAGAAGAGTGAAGAAGGGGGATGTCATGGGGGCTGGCGCGGGTGCCACGGCTGCCCGCGACCATCCCGCTGCTGCCCAGGCTCTGGCGCCAAGTTACTTACCCGTCCACGCTCCTGTGTTCCCTGCTCCTGCCTGTGCCGGCTGGCGCGCGGGTACCCGCTGCTTAGGGCGCGCGCACGACAGCTGGTCTGGATTTAAAGGGCCAGCGCGACGGTAATTTGCTAATTGCCAGCTGCTGGTCCTATATTGTACCCACCTCCTGCACTCTCTGCCAGATTGTTGGTGTGCATTAGTGAGTCTTGAGAGAGTTTGGAGTTCCGTTTGATTACCCGTGTACCAGTCCGTTCCGCTACGTTTCCTGACCTTGCCTGTTTGCCGCCTGCCCCGACTGCCTGTCTCTGACCACGAACCTCTGCCGCCCGTCCTGACCTTCTGCCTGTCCCCGACTACGTCTCTGGATTACGATTTTGCACCACGCATTACCCCGGCCGCCACCGCAAGCAAGTCACGTCAGGGGTAGCGACCTGGTAGCCTCACGCCGCAGCAAGTCCATCCCGCTTTGCGGCGGGCTCTGGTGAATACCGGGGGCTACTTAGACTCCGCTCCCTGGCGTGGCTTAACTATCATCGCTTGCGGTGGTCCAGCGAATCCACCAACCCGTTACAAGGGATTAACATTATGTAAATGCATGAGGATAGTATTCAAAAGGGAAGGAGATACATCCTATCGCCTGTTGCTCCAATATTGTTCCCATTTCTCCCAGGTCTTTAGAATAGAAGATTGTCCCAGTCTACCCACTATCTGTCCCCTATCAATGCATTAAACTGAATGTAGTGTAATTTCATTGCTAATTTCAATGTTGGGAAGTTTGCAACTTTTCCAGTTTCTAGCCACTTGAGCCCTAGAGACTGTTAAAATATGGGCAATAAGGAGGGTTTTGTTTTCTATTTTAACACTTAACAGCGTTAACTTTTTAAAATGGATTAAAACACCCCTTTAAGCATTCACTGAAGTTCTGTACAATGCACTAGAGAAAGGCCAATCATTTCACCTGATTTAGCATTATTCAACTCATCTCACTGATACGAAAATCAACCAGTCTGTAGACAACAACAATGGTTGAATCAGTATCCCTATTATTTTGTTACATTTTCTGAACCTAACATATAATTTTGCAGGTGCCTCCTGGTGGCTGCCAAACCACAAACTTTAATCAGGCAAAAAGATTAGCCAATCTCTACATTCTGGGTGAATCTGTTTTTGCAGACACCAGGAGAATATTTCCAGCTTCATTTTATAGATGAGTAGAGAAATGAGATACTACTAGTAAAAGCAAATATGATATTATAGACTTCTCGAAAACAGCTTGTTATACGGTATATAGAGTGTAAATGGTGGTCCCAAATCAGCAGCAGAGCACAAGTCCCTGGCAATCTTAACAAACATACATTTTTAGGCATCATAAAAGAGGAAGTAGATAATAAATAATATTGTACAAAAAAAGCAAAAATAGGTAGGTCGGTCAATCATACCTGGTATTAAATTGTAGTCGATCATAGAGGGGTTCTTCTCCAATGCACAGTTTGTTAGATCAGTCTTTGTTTTCATAAGCCCTGTGGCATCGGTACAGCCGCTATCAGATTGTTTGGAATTAAATATAGGGGTGCAACCAATGGTGTCACTTATACATAGACATGTGTAAAACGGACTGGGCTGGAAAGACTGACCATTTTGATAAAGCACCCCGTTGAGTTCACATCCAACAGCAAATATATCTGCAGGTGAAAGTTAAATACATCACAATGGATAAGTGTGTGCTAGTAACCTATAAGAACAATTACAGACGCAATCTTTTAAATGTGTCCCCATCTTTATATGAAGAGACAGCAGAAAGCTATGCAATGCTACCCTATTAATATCTTTTAACATATGATAAAATCTTCCTTAAGACAACAAGGTGCTATGAATCCAGTAATAAGCTGTTGGCAAGCTACTTGGCAATGCTTTGCTATAACAGTGCCAAAATTGACAAGAAAGTTGTGGCTAACAAATTTGACAAAGGGGATTGTAAGGCCTGTTATCTTATTTAAATAAGCAACCTTATATCAAATAAGTTACACTGAAATCATATTAATACCAAATCTGTGTATATTATCCTTTTAACAGCTGGGACCAAAACCAGTCACATTTTGGGTATTGGTCCCAGCGAACATACATTTATCCATTATTTTCTACTAACTGCATCATCAAACCATTTTTTTTAATCAAGTGATGTCCACCTTTTAACACCAAGTAATGTTTAGGTCCAATATTCCAAGCTGATTTATTTCTAAACACACCAATAAGCTGTTGTGTTGCTTTTCTGATACATAGCTCCAAATCCCTTTCATATAACCATGTAACATCAGAAAATGACTTATTATTTAAACCTGGTTTTTATATTAAAGATATTTTATTTTTAATTTACTTTCTTTAAAAAAAAAAATCCTGAAATCCTCCAATTTCCTTCTAGCCACCAAGCTTAATAATAGACTGACACTTCCTGTTCTGTAGCGATCATCTTTCAACAGTCTTCTCATTACCAGCAGAGGCAGTATTATATTGAGGTGACATTTATTTAAGAATAACAGAGGATCCACTATTAACAGCTGCTGATTGTCAAAGCTCCCCTCCCGCGCCTCCCTGCACAATGACCTTTGCATAGATCACAGACCAAGCTTAGAAAATTGTCCCAGAGTAGTCAATGAGTCATTGCCAGAGTATTAAGATCATATGGTCCATTTGCCTGCTGTAAAGTACAGGTATATCTCTGAATGCGGTTAACCCCTTACCGCCGGAACCAGTTTTGGCCTCTCTGACAGAGCCCCATTTTTTAAATCTGGCATGTGTCACTTTATGTGAGAATAACTTTTTGACACTTTAACCAAATCCATGTGATTCAGAGAATGTTTTCCTCAGACAAAATTGTGCTTTAAGATAGTAAGAAATATTGGTCCAAAAAAATGCTTGTTTATTTGTGAAAAGTATCAAAGTATCGTGAAAAATTAGAAAAATTTACCAATTTCAAACTTCAAAAATTTCTGCATGTAAGACAGATAGTTTTATTTCACTCAAAATAGTTTATAGCTAGCATCTACCATATGACTACTGTAGGTTGACATCATTTTTTAAATGTCTTTTTTTTTTTTTTTTACGACATTAGTGGGCTTAGAAATTTAGCAGTAATTTTCAAGAAAATTTGTAACATACATTTTTTAGGGACCAGTCCAGTTCCAACGTGCCTTTGATTGGCCTGTATGTTATGTACCTCCATAAATCCCTCCATCTAAGAAACTACACCTCTTATAGTATTCAAAACAGCATTTAGGAAGTTTATTAACCCCTTAGGTGTTTCACTGGAATTAAAAATCAATTTTTATCCATTATTCACAAGAATACAGTAAATGTGATCAGGGAAATGCAACTTAATATTGATTCCCCAGATTCTGCCGTTTTCAGAGATATCCCATATATGGCCCTAGTGCACTATTTGGCTCAACCACAAGCCCCAGAATAGGAGGAGCACCTACTGAACTCTGGGGTTTTTATTTTCATTACGATTTTATTTAGGCGCCATTTCAGGTTTGCAGATGCCCTAAGGTGCTAAAACATAATAAACGCCCCTAAAAAGACCCCATATTGGAACTACACCCCTTACGGAATATATCCAGGGGTGGTGATAATATTCGACGAACACAGATGTGTCACAACATTTTTTAGCGTTAGGCTGTGAAAATGAAAAAACTTTTTTTCCAACAATCTACAATTTAGCTGAAAATGTTTAATTGTTACGCAATTTCTTCCAAGTTCGGCAATACCCTACATGTGGGTGTAAACTACTGTCTGGGCGCATGGCAGGGCGTATAAGGGAGAGAGTGTTAATTGTCTTTTGGAACGCAGGTTTTGGTGGAGCCATGTCGCGTTCGCCGTGCAGTGAAAACGACCTGATAACTTTACTATGGGAGTTGGTACAATTGCAATGATATAAATTTTATATAGTTTTTTTTGTTTTTATTACTTTTACACAATAGAATAGGTCTATAAAAAAAATGTTGTCTTATTCTGACAGCCATAACTTTTTCAGTTTTCTGTATACTGAGCTGATTATGGGCTTGTTTTTTGGGATAGTTTATGTTTTTTATTTCCATTATGGGGTGCATAAGACACGATCACTTTTTTTTAAGGTTTTTGTAGGCATTTTGAGCAAAATACAACATTTGGTAGGTTTTTTTTTTTTTTTTTTAAGAGTCACCGGCGTATAAATGACATCTGATTATACGGTCAATACGATTCAGCTTCCCAATTTGTATTTTTTTTTATGTTTTACTGCTTTCCCAAAATAAAAACACTTTTTTATTCAAAAAGGAAAACGTTTTTGCATCGCCATTCTGGAGCCTAATTTTTTTATTTTTTGTGTAGGGAGTGTGTAGGGGCTTTTTTTTTTTTCGAGATGATTGACATTTTCATTGGTATCTTTTTTGGGGGGACAAAACTTTTTGATCAGTTTTAAACCCTTTTTTTTGGAAAAGGCACGGTGAAAAAAATACGCAACCCTTTAGTAGTGTTTTTTTTTTTTTTTTTTTAACAGCGTCACGGCAGTATCCTGCCTTGCTTTACTCTCTGGGTCGTTCAATTACGACGATCCCCAAATTTTTTTCTTTTTTTTAAAATTTTGAAGCATTTTAAAAAAAAAAAAAGTTTTATGTGTAAAACAATATTTATGCACGCTGTTTTTGGGCCATAACTTTTTTTTTTTTTTCGTATAAGGACTTTAAAGGATGTTTTTTTGGGGGATGAACGATTTTTTAATTGGTAAATTTTGGGTTTTTAATAGTTTTTTGATCGCTTTTTTTTTTTTATGTCTGCGGGGATGAACAAATCTCAATTCTGTGATGTTTTTTGTTTTTGTTTTTTAGCGTCACCGTAGGGGTTTAAAATTAAAACATGACAATTTATAGGGTGCGTCTTTAAAACGCCGGAATACCGAATTTGGGCATTTATTTTTGATTTTTTTGGGGCGATTGGCGTTTGTAAAGGGGAAAAGGGTGGGTTTTCGGTTTTTTTTTTTTATTTTTTGTGTTTGTGTTTTTACTTTTTTTTACTTTGTTTTTACTTTTTTAAAATTTTTTCACTTTTCCCCCGTGGGGATCTGTAACAGCAAACATCAGATTTCTGTTACCCTGGTAGACCGTACCCCGCGCTGCTGTGTATGGCGCCATGGTAACTGCCAGTACCTTTCCCACAATGCATTGCGGGATGGTGCGTACGACTACCCGGGTGCTTTCTGAAAAACATCCGGAAGTCGGGCGCAAGCCGCCGATCGCCAGGCGTAGCATACGTCCCTTTTGGGGGAAGTCACTTCCCCCTAGGGCGTATGCATGTACAATATAGGAAGGGGTTAAAAGCATCAGGCAAAATGGCTGTCGCTTTAAAACATGTAAGAAGTTTTCAAAGAAAAATCTATACTCAGAAAAGAAAAACAGGTAAGAATATTCTTAATGTCTAGTCTTAATTCATAAAAAAGAAAATATAGGTAAAACATTCCCTTTAAATGTAAACATTTTACCATCAAGCAAAGGAGCTTAGCAGCTTAATGTCTTTGTGTGTTGTTATTCAGTTTAATGTATAAACAGTAAGCAATTAGCTCTTAGGGTATGTTCACACGGCTTATTTTGCCACGTATTTGGCATTTTGTGCATTTTATCGGCGAAAAAGCGCGCGCAAATTTCTGAATTCATAGTCTAAGAGAGCTATGGATTACGCATCGTCTCCCCACGCGTACAATACGATCATATTGTATGCACGGGGGGAGAATTGACATGTTAATTATTAGCGGCGTTTTCGCCCCTGAAAAGTGTCGATGTGGTCAGCCGGGTGCCGCCCCACGTGCTTTGGAATTACGCCATGTGAACATACCCTTAAAGGGATGTTCTGAGACTTTGAAATGCTTGTTGGTCCGCTTGGGTATAATTACAAATAGAAAAATGAAAACATGCTTACCTCCGTGATGCTCCTGTTCTGTCCCGATGGCTGTCCTGTTCATCCTCATCATACATTGAATGTTCATCGTTCACGTGCTTTGTGCAGCCAATCACAGGCCACAGCGGTCACGTGAGGCATGATGAAAATACCACTAAGGGAAGCTTAAAAGGGGTATTCCAAGACTTTGAAAGGTTCATTTGTCCAATGGGGCACAATAAAAAATAGAAAAAAAAGAAGCATACTTACCTCTTTGACGTTCCTGTTCTGTCCCAGTAGCCGGCCCATACATCTGCCAAAACACCAGTACTCTGAAGGACCTTGCCGGTCTTTCCTTACCTTGTTTTTTCTGCAGTGATAATGTACTGTACATAAATGCAATGGCTGCAGCCAATACCTGGCCTCAGCAGCACGAAGATATAATAAATATTATATATATATATATATATATATATATATATATATATATATATACACATATATATATTCATCAAAAAGGGTACACTAAAATACCAAATCCTAGATCTCAATGAATGAAGTATTTCAGTTGCAATTCTTTATTCATGACATAGTGGAATGTGTTGAGAACAATAAAACATGAAAATGATCAATGAAAATCAAAATTAATATCCCATAGAGGTCTGGGTTTTGAATGATACTCAAAGTCAAAGAGGAAAATTAAATTTCAGGTTGATACAATTTCACTGGAAATGACTCAAGACAAGGAAATGAGGCTCAGTAGTGTGTGTGGCCTCCACTTGCCTGTATGAGCTATCTACAATGCCTGGGCATGCTCCTGATGAGGTAGTGATGTTCTTCTGAGGGATTTCTTCCCAGACCTGGATTAAAGCATTAGTCAACTCCTCAACAGTCTGTGGTGCAATGTGGTGTTGGTGGATGGAACGAGACATGATGTCCCAGATGTGCTCGATTGGATTCAGGTCTGGGGATCAGTCAATAGCATCAGTGCCTTCATTATACAGGAAATGCTGACACACTTCACACACATGAGGCCTAGCATTGCAATGCATGAGAAGGAACCCAGGGCCCACTGCACCTGCATATGGTCTCACAATGGGTCTGAGGATCTCATCCCGGTACCTAATGGCAGTCAGGGTACCTGTGGCTAGCACATGGAGGGCTATGCGGCCATCCAAAGTAATGCCTCCCTACACCATTACTGACCCACTGCCAAACTGGTCATGCTGTAGGATGTTGCAGACAGCAAAACATTCTCCACTGTGTCTCCAGACACTGTCATGTCTGTGACATTCGTGAACCTGTACTCATCCATGAAAAGCACAGGACACTAATGTCGAATCTGTCACTCTTGGTGTTTTATGACAAATGCCAATTGCCCTGCATGGTAATGGAGTGTGAGCACG
The DNA here is from genome assembly GCA_025379985.1 of Phyllomedusa bahiana. Taxonomy (NCBI): domain Eukaryota; kingdom Metazoa; phylum Chordata; class Amphibia; order Anura; family Hylidae; genus Phyllomedusa; species Phyllomedusa bahiana. Next base: position 67,252 of record JAODAL010002792.1, on the reverse strand, counting down.
ACACAACTTGTGGACATCAGGCCCTCATGGAGTCTGTTTCTGAGAATTGAGCAGACACATGGATATTAGTGACCTGCTGGAGGTCATTTTGCACTGCTTTGGCACTGCTCTTCCTCACAAAGGAGGAGGTACTGGTCCTGCTGCTGGGTTGTTGCCCTCCTATGCATATCCATACTGTATATATATTTGCTAATGCCACAATGCAATAGCAAAGTGTCAATGACTTTTCAAGGAAGCTGGGAGCTAATGAAAGCCCCCAGATCTGCCATCGTTGTGCACCCAATAGGCCCTGCCAGGCAGAAGTAATGCAGTTTATTACATGGGCAATACAATTACAATTTTTGGATAGCTTAGTCTAGCAGAACTAGAAAAATATTAAAAAAAGCTAAAATGTTTAAAATATTGAAACATTTTACTATGTTAAAATTAAAACATAAGAAAAAGTTTCCATAACTGGTATTGCCACTTCCACAACGAGCCATACTATAAAACAAGTGAATTATATTTATTAACAGTACTCTTACATCATAATAAATTAATAATATGTATATTTATGTACAGTCACATCAATAGATTATGACTCTCTACAACATAACAGTTGTACATGCCCTGTAATGCCCTGCCACAGAAGTCTATGGTTCATACCATACTTCAATTTGCCTCTGATTTTATACAAAAACATACTGAAGATTTTTAGACCCTGACAGAAAAGAACTATGACCTGCTTTGTTTGCACACCATAGAAGGGCCATCTTATCCATGGGGCACATTAGGCAGTTGCCCTGGGAACCCACAATCTGGGGGCCCCAGGTGATGAATGTACATCCCAGGAATCCAAAGCACATACACTGGATTCCTAGAGCGGTGCTGTTTCTAAGGACATACAAACAGTTAAAAACCATGGCAATTACTCTTGTAGACTGCAGGCTGCAGGGTGTCTCAACGTAAGCAGCATTATGATATTGGTGTGTTTGGGGGTGGTTAGAGGCATGACCTAATGTTGTGTCATGTTTAGGCATGGCTAGAGGCAAGACCTTGTATAATGTCATGTATTTGGGTAGGGCTTACTACACAGCTATACCCATGGCCCATAATGCTGCTGAGATGACACTGCACCATAGTTAGAGATGGGTGAATTTCTCAAAAATTTGATTCGGTCACTTCGCCGAATTTCCCGACAAAATTCATTTTGGTCCGAATTACTTCGGGACGAATCACATTAAAAATCAGCTATTTCCAGGCTGCACAGAGCCTGCAGGGTGCTGTAGAACGTTGTGCCATGTTTAAATATGCAGAGGGAGCTTGGTTTGGTCTTCATACAATGTTGTGTTTTAGTATGACACGCACATGACTGCCGCCGCTCTTAGAATCGCTTCACTATAAAATTCCCTGGGCACTTAAGAGGGCAAAACTGACCAAAAATCTGAAGGGGGAATGTAGCCTGACAAAGTCATGGCAGCGACAGCTGGAAAAAAACAAGCTGAGCGCTCAGGTGGCAACATTAGTGACAGAGTGTGGAGGTGACGGCGGCAGCCACAGCAGCATGAGGTCAGAGAGTGGCACAATGACATTCTGGAGGTGGCAAAACAGTAGTAGGCCACAGAGTGGCACAATGACAGAGAGTGGAGGTGACGGTGGCAGCAGCATGAGGTCAGACAGTGGCACAATGACACTCTGGAAAAAACTGGAGTAGGCCACAGAGTGGCACAATGACAGAGAGTGGAGGTGACGGTGGCAGGAGCAACAGCATGAGGTCAGAGAGTGGCACAATGACACAGTGTGGATGTCATGGCACCAGCAACATGAGGTCATAAAGTGGCACAATGACAGAGTGTGGAGGTGGGTGGCAATACCAGTCCCTGGTAAAGATGGTTGGTGGCAGATGGCGAAACTGTCAGCAGATGTGTGGCAACAGGCAGGTGGCGGCATCAGAATAGTGGCTGAGGCAGGTAGTTTGAACCCAGACTCATTTCTCACAGTTTGGGTGAAGCGTCATGGCTGATGTAGTCTGACGCCTAAGGCATTGGTGTGTGGAAATCCTCGCCGATCCACGCCTGATTCATCTTGACAAAGGTCAGTCGTTCCACATTTCCCGTGGACAAGCGGGTTCTCCTTGGGGTAACAATGGCCCCCGCCGCACTGAACATCCGCTCTGATGCCACACTACTGGCCGGGCAGGACAGCTTCTCCACTGCAAAGTCGTCAAGTTGCGGCCACACATCCAGTTTGGCTGCCCAGTAGTCCAGCGGATCTTCTAACTGGGGTGGCAGAGTGCTGTCCAAGAAGTCCACCACTTGTTGGTTCAGGGTCTGCTCCAGGTCCTGCTGCTGCTGGCGACTGCCCTCCTCACTAGGCGGGTGAAGGAAGCTGCTCATCAGTGACTCCAGACTCACGTTGCTGCTGATGGAGCTGGTACTGCTCCTACCCCCCCACCTTCCCCCAGCAGCCACGGCAGTAGTACGTGAGCACTGAAAAACCCCCCGGTCAGACCTGTCAGAGGAGGGACGATGCCGCACATAGGCAGCGGCCAACTGAATACGGAGGATTGTCCTATAGTATTTGAGTTTGTCCTCCCTCTCAATAGCTGGGAAAAAGGCTCCCATTTTGGACCGGTAGCAAGGGTCCAAAAGGTGGAGAGCCAGAAGTCATCCCTCTGCCGGATGCTGACTACTCGGCTGTCACTAGCCAGGCAAATCAGCATGCTGTGGGCCATCTTCACAAGTGACTCCGAGGGGCTCCCTGCCTCCATCTCCACTGTATACTGCCACGGTGCTCGTGGGTCATCTGCCTCGTCTTCCTCATCTCCATCTACCACCTCCAGCTGCTCCTACTCCTCCTCTCTTGTACCTGGTAGAAAATCCTCTCATTTCTCGAGACAATGCTTTCTGCTCCAATGTCCTCCTACTCCATTTCAGTCCCCACCGGACTCGTGGCCGAGAGATGTAGTCGCCACGTCTCCAGTCCCCAGCCCAGACAGATTTTTCAGCATCTGTTCCAGGACATGAAGCAGTGGAATGACGTTATTCATCCCGTAGTCCTGGCAACTGACAAATAACGTGGCCTCCTCGAATGGCCTCAACAAACGGCAGGTGTCATGCTTGAGCTGCCACTGGCTGACATCAAAGTTACACAGGGGAGTACTCCTGTCCGCCTGGATCATCAAAAAATCGTTAATGGCCTTTCTCTGTTCATACAGTCGGTCCAACATGTGCAGGCTGGAATTCCAACGGGTGGAAACATCGCATATCAAAGTGTTTTGGGGGAGGCCGTTCTGCCGCTGCAACTCAAGGAGGGTGTTCCTGGCTTTGTAGAAAGGGATGAAGTGCATGCACAGTTTCCTGGCCATTTTCAGAATCTTCTGAAGATCGGTGGAAGACTTCAGGAACCTTTTCACAACCAGATTGAACACATGCGCCATGCAGGGCGCAAGGACCATCCCTCCTTGGTGCAGTGCGGACACCATGTTACTCCCATTGTCCGTCACCATGGTTGCAATTTGCAGTTGGCGCAGAGAAAGCCACACATTTCTTGCTGCATGACGCAGAGCAGTTTCTCCCCTGTGTGACTTCGTTCGCCGAGGCAAGCCAGGTGTAGAACTGCTTGACACTGCTGTGCCCTACACATGTGGTATGATGGAGCAGTACTTGTGGAGGCTGAGATGGTTGTGGTGGTGGAGGAGGAGGAGGCGGACATTGGCGCAGGAGCCGCAGTTTGACAACGTGGAGGAGAAAGCGGCGTCTCCTGTCCAAGTTGTTGGTGTGCCTGGGCAGGAAGCACATTCACCCAGTGGGCCGTAAAGGACATGTACTGGCCCTGACTGTAGTTACAGCTCCAGACGTCCACGCTGCCGTGCACCTTGGAACAAACCCATAAGCTCAAGGATTGGCCCACTTAATGTTCTACATATTTATGAAGTGCTGGTACTGCCTTTTTGGAAAATAAATTACGGCTTGGATCTCTCCATCTCGGCTCGGCACAAGCCATTAGTTCTCTGAATTGTGCAGAGTCCACCATTTGGAAAGGGAGGGACTGCAGTACCAACAACTTGGACAGGAGAACGGTCAGCTGCTGCACCTTAGGATGGTTGGGCGCATACTGTTGTCTGCTGGCGCCATGAGTAGCGAGGAGCAGGAGCATCTGGACCGGGAGATGATGGCAAAGAGAAACAGCTCCCTTCTGCAGAGGTGGTGGAGCCTTGACTGGCTGCAATGGCATGCGTGCCACTGGCCGCTGCTGCTGCTGCGGCGGCAGGATGGACCACCACATCTGAGCCACGTTTCTCCCAGGCCACCGAATGGTGACGCTTCATGTGTTGACGCAGGGCCGTGGTGCCAACGTTAGCTCCCTGGCCACACTTCACTTTTTGCCCACAGATTCTACATATACCCATATTCGGCTCCTCCGGTGTCTTAGCAAAGAACTGCCACACCGCCGAGTAGGTGATTTTACCGCCAATGCTCCACACTGAGTGACTACTACCGCCGCTGCCTCGCTGAGCCCCTGTGCCACTACTTTCTTGGACCTGCGAAGCGGGTTTTCTTCCCCGTGGCTGCTTGGCTCCCGACCTCAAACTGCTGCTATCCTGCTGACTCACGTCCACACAACCCACTTGCTGGCTACGCCATTGCCTGACGCGCAAGCTGACACCCTCTTCTCCTGACGATGATAAAGCCCTTGCTTCACCCGGCTCCCAAGTGCGGTAGGCTACATCATCATCTATTTGTGTTTCATCGTCACTGCTGTCCTCCTCAACGGTCTTGGTATGCAGAGGCTAACCCCTCACAACATTACCTCCCATGCCACTCTCCACATCTATACTTTGCCGCCTACTGCAAGAAGTAGGGGATATTGGCCCCATTTCTTCACTGCCAAGTAGCTGCTGACTGCCCTCCTCGCTATATAGTGGCGCTGAGCCCAGACCACATAGTAGATTTCTGGCTGAGGGAACCGGATGGGATAGAGGCGTGTTGAGGACAGGTGAGGGCCGCTGACCCGCTCCCGGGCCATGCCAACTAATGGTTGTGTCCGAGGTTCCCCCCCGACTCTTGACTGGGGTTGTCAGATGTCATCTGGGAGGAAGAGGATGACCTAGTCAACCAATCAAGAACCCTTGGGTTGCTGAACAACACACGGCCGCTAGATGACAGCGGCAGTTGTGGCCTCACCGAGTGACCCCTGCTGCGACATCCCCTTGCTGTGCTGTGACCTGGGCCTGCTCCAGGAATGTTTGTGCCACTGCCACTTGCATGTGAAGAGCCTGCCACCTCTCTGTCTGACATCCTGTTTGTTCTAAAATGTACAGACACTGTTTGATGAAGATATCTGTATATGATAAATAAACACCCTGTATTTGACTCCAAATGAACCCACTAAGAAGCTTGGGTAACCTTGGATATAAATTGCGCTCCACAAATGGGCAGGAAAAATTGACTTGTATGTGCCGTTTAAAAACTCTGTGTATTTTACTGATTATAAAAGCACAAACAGGCTTAATTAACCTTCAGATATTAATTATGCTACAGAATTTCTTCTGTGGCGGTGAAAAACAAAGTTTCTTTTGCTGAGTACAACTGCAGAAAAATACTTAGTTAACCCTTGGATGTAAATTGCGCAAAAGAATTGAGCAACCAAAAACTACCAGCTTTGTAGCGTGTTACAATGGCGTGCATTTTTTGCTACACAACAAGAGAAAAACTTGTAATTAACCTTCGGTTATGAATTATGCTACAGGAAAAATGTCTTTTTTGCCGGCGAAAAGGACGGTTTATTTTAGTCACCACAACAGCAGAACAACGCTTAATTAACCCCTGGGTTTAAATTGCGCAAAAGAATTGAGCAACAAAAAATGAAGTGGTTATTTGTATTGTAAAAAACGCTGTTTCTTTAAATGAATTCAGTAATAGTCTTAGATAACCCTTGGATATTCAATGTGCTGTGAGCAGATAGCATTAAAATGTATATGCAGCTGCACTGGACGCACACTTGACTTCAGATCCAATTCCACACAAAATCAGAAATAGAACGTTAAAAGAAGCAGTCTCTGAAACAAGCTGTGACACCCCCCAAAAATCGCTGTATAAAAATGAGTTCTTTAGTAAGAGATATCATTAGCAGCCTTGGCAGCACCTTCCCTAATCAGTACAGTGAGAGCGGTATGAGCTCCCAGCGTCGCGCCCGGATATAGTGCGGTGACGTCACAGAATCCCGCCGGTCTCTGATTGGCTTCATCTCTGCACATCATGTAGGCTACGCCCTTCTTCCTCCCAGAGTTCTTTGCCCCATGTAACGCCATGTGCTCGCAGCTATTTTATCAATCAAAAGCACACTTCGTTCACGCGAAGTACCCCAAACTTCGACTTCGTTCCGAACCGAAATTTTCTTGAAATTCTAAATGAATTCCACTTCGTTAGAATCAATTCGCCCATCTCTAACCATAGTATAGCGCTAATCTCCCCTATAATCACTGATATACTTCTATTACCAGCACGGGACTTCCTAGGCACTCAGGGCAGGGTAAAGAACTTTCTCTCCCCTCCCCCTTTAACAAGTTGTGACACACTGCATCACCAGTAATCAAAAAGCTACAACACAAAGTTTTATGTATAAAACTACTAAATAATATTCATATAATTACTAAATAACACTGCTGCAGAAAACCAGAATCCGAAGGCTAATATTACCAATAATCCCACTAAGACCAAATATCGCCACACCATGACCACATATCACCACAACACAGTGGCTGAATAATAACACCACCTCATGAACACATATCACCACCACACAGTAACTGAATAATACACCATTTGCTTCATATAAAATAGAAAGGAACCAATTTTCAGCTGAATAGCTTAGTCCACATTAATTATAGCATCAAAACAACGTAAAACATGTATACTGTATCCAACATAGAATAGGACATTTTCGGCATGCATGCAATAGGTAATAATTTTACCTGAACTGTAGCGCTGCAAACACAGTAGTTAGGAGCTGCTCGGACAACCAGTTGTGCACCTTAGATGCAACGTTTCAAGAGTCTCCTCTTTGTCAAGCATGTGTGCAAAGCTTCCTGTTTCTCTTTTAAATCCATCTTAACCCTTTCCTAACCAGTTTAGCACAACTAATTATAAAAACACTCTAAAATTTGTCTCTTCTTTTAGACCTTTTGGGCTCTTAAATTCAAGATTAACAATCCAAAACAATTCCCTTCTCAGCAAATTACGTTTGATCTCTTCAAAGTTTGTACCTTTAATCTTTTCTAACACACACCATTTCAACTCTGCTACATTATGTCCTGCTTCACAAAAGTGTCTTGCCACTGAATTTTCACCATACCTTTTCTCAATGTTACCTTCCTCTTTTGGCTGTTCACCTCTGACTTTATATAACCTGATCGCTGAGCGGTGTTCATTTAAACGTGTTCTCACACTCCTAGTCGTTTGGCCAATGTATACACGTCCACACGGACATTTTAATAGATATATGACATTTTTAGACTCACATGTGAAATATTCTCTAAAATAAATGGCATGACCTTTCATGGGATGGTTGATACTGGGACCTTTGATTATGGACCCGCAGTTCTGACGATTCAGACAGGGAAAAGTTCCCCTCTTTTTTGTGACCAACATACTTTGTTTCGCTACTTCCTTTGTTTTCAAATCTGATGACATTATATGTTGTCCTATGGTCTTACCTTTTTTAAACACAAACCTAGGTATTTCTTTAAACAATGTACCCACTTTTTCGTCATTCTGCAATATCTTCCAATATTTTCTAATAGTTTTTTAATTTTAATCTTGCATGACAGTCATATTTAGTTACAAATAGCACCCTATCATCATTATTCTGTTTCCTTTTTTTTGGTGTTAATATAGCCTCTCTTGACATCTGATACACTTCTTTTACGACTTTTTCTAGTTCGAGTTTATTATACCCTCTTTGTGTATATTTTTTAATTAAATCCTTCATAGCTGTAATGTATAAATCATCGGTGGAACAGATACGTCGGGCACTAATAAACTGCCCTTTCGGGATCACTTTGAATGTTTGCGGGGCATGGAAACTAGACCTATGTAATACATTGTTACGATCTACCTCTTTTCTAAACAACATAGTTTCAAAGCCATCATTTTTCTTATGTATTTCAACATCTAAATACCTTATCTTCTCTTGATCAGCCTCCATAGTGAATTGTATAAGTGAAACCTGTTGATTTAAATACTGGACAAATTCATTTAATTTATCCTGTGTGCCTTTCCAAAATACTATCACTTCATCCACATATCTCATCCATTTAACAATGTGACCAGAGTACCTTGAATTAAACACATATTGCTCTTTAAAATGTATCATGTACAAATTAGCCAGACTCGGAGCGACAGGAGACCCCATCGAGGTCCCCTGTCGCTGCAGATAATACTGAGACCCAAATCTGAAAAAGTTCTGAGTAAGAACAATCTCCAACAAACTTATGATAAATGATATGGTCGCATTGTATAATGTATGGTCCAAACTTAGTGCTTCTCTCACTACATTGATCCCTTCCCTAAATGGGATATTCGTGTACAACGATTTTATATCTAATGTACACATTATATCAATCTGATTACTGTCCACTTCCTGTAGGTTGCGCAAAAATTGCCCCGTATCTTTCAAAAATTCTGGTTTCGGGACACTAATTTTTGTAGGTAACTGTCCACGTAAACTGCTAGGGGTTCCAATACCGAACTAACTCCTGACACAATAGGTCTACCCGGTGGGAGATTAACTGATTTATGTACTTTAGGCACCAAATATAAAATTGTTACTCTAGGATTTTCTTTAATTAAGGATTTACCTTTCACTTCCGTGATGATTCCTGATCTAACTGCCTCCTCTATTGTTTTAGATATCAATCTTTGTGCCTTAGTTGTAGGGTCTTCTTTTAGGGCCTCATACACATTAGTGTCGGATAACTGCGATATGGCTTCCTCCATGTATTGAGCGTGGTTCATCACCACAGATGACCTTCCTTTGTCTGCTTTATGTATGATAACATTTGTATAATTTTTTAATTCCCTAATAGCTCTCTCTTCTTTCTTAGTGAGATTTCTAATACCCTCTCTGTCTTTAGATCTATTCGAAGCCCAACCTTTCAAAATATCAGTTTTAACTAGCTGTTCAAATACCTGTAGTGAAGGGCAATTAACCTCTGGATCGAAGCTACTTTTGCATCGTAATTTTTTTGGTATCTCACTCTGTGTACTTTTTTTATGACTGTGTTGGAAATAGATTTTTAAATTTCTACAAAATCTATAAAAATCTATCAAAAAATCAAATGAATTCTGCTGAAATGTGGGCACAAGATTAAAACCTTTGTTAACAACTGACTTGTGCGTGTGTAAGAAATTTGTCCGAAATGTTTAATAGAAGTCCTTGATTGTCCAGGTTTGTTGTTATTTCTTCTTTCTCGGTCTGCCGACCTGCGATTTTCCTTTTGTAGTATACACTCTTATCCCACCAGTTGCACCACGCTCGCTGTCGTCTTGGGACGTGGTATCTTCTAAAAAACCTTTATTCGTGTTTTTTTTAGATCTTAATTGTATTGAAGCGCTATGATCTGAGTCCTCAGATGTAGAAGTTGGGTCTACTCGATTTCTATACTGTGGACCACGATTTCCACTGCCCACGTGTAAACCCGTCCGTGAAGATAATCCTTCATATCCCTTTCAAACTTACGAAGTTTCGTCTGTAATTGTTGCATTCTAAATTTTTCTATGTTGATCTTTATATCTTGTTGAACTAAGTTGTACTGTTCCACTGTTACAGATCGTTTAAACTTTTCATCCATTTTTTTATTTTTTTACAGTCCTCCTTAGTGACTTTCAGCGCTAGTTGTATATGTTGCACCGTCAGGTACATCAAATCGATTGAATATTGATTACTTAACGCAAACCAGCGTTCCTTGTATTTCAGATCCTCTGGCAAGAGGATCGGCTGTAGAGGTGATCTCAACCCTCTCGGGATCCGTTTTGTTTTTATATACTCTTTAAGTGTGGCAGCGTGAAGGGTTAAGTTTACTTCTTTTTTCTTAATTGCCTCCAAGCGTTTTGAATGGTTAATCTCGGTCTCTCTTGTAGTTTGGTCCCAATTCAGACCTGACAAGTCCGCTTGTTTCAAAATGTCATTGCGGTCAATCTCAGAGAAACTGAAAAATTCAGCACGGTTGTCCGTAATGGCAGCCAACTCCTCAAAAGACATTATGACTGTCCCAATTCACTGCGGTATATGAGGAACTTCTATTTACTCATTTCAATGCTTTTTACCGCTAAGAAAACTTGTTTTACGTTGTTTTGATACTATAATAAATATGGACTAAGCTATTCAGCTGAAAATTGGTTCCTTTCTATTTTATATAAAGCATAAGGCAGCACGGGGAAGAGGAAACCCGGATAAGGCACCGTGGCATGACATGCATATACGTGTTCGTAGCGGTAAAATGCATTGAAATGAATAATACACCATACCATTACAAAATATATACCATTATACTACAACTAATATTACCTCCATACACTGACCATACATTGGTAGATACCAGTTGTACAAAAGCGCTCTGCACACATATAAGCGATTATAGCAAAGTTACATCCAGGAACTCACAGGAGTCTTCTCTGGTGAGTCATTCTCTTCTCTGATGAGTTGTTCTCTTTCCCTTTTTCTTCTCCATCCAGTCCAGACCACCATGACTACTTTTCCTGGCCACGACTCTTCACTGTAAAATTTAACAAGCAAACATCTTAGACTCCTCCCTTTTCCAGAACTTCCCTATCAATTCCTATCTCTGTAAAAACTCCCCATTTATAGTGCCCCAAATGATAGTAATGACCCCTTGTTCCTCTAAAAGTAAATGTGCCCCCCCAAACAACTATGGGGCTCTCATTTGTGCACCAAGTTTTAGTCTTGTTTTGTTTACTCATATAGGAGTTAGTTAAATCCCCCAATATAGTATGTAGGTACACCCCCAAACTAGGCAAGCAGAGCCCCCTGTAGATAGATATAGCCCCACCTATAGGTTAATATAGTAGCTTGTAGATAAATACAGCCCATTTAAGGTAAATATACGTCCCTTTAGGTTGATATAGGCCCCCTCTAGGTAGATATGGCCCCCTGTAAGTAGATATGGGCCACTGTAGGTAAATATAGCCCCCTACAGGTATATATCCCCCTGTAGGTAGTTTTAGCCCCACTATATGTAAATATAGGCAGGTATATAGGCTAACAAAAAAATAAATAACTCTACCTGTTCCCCCACACAGCAGCTAACTAACACCGCTTACGCTGCTTATGCCGTGACAGTTTCCAGCATCTTCTGGCCTAGGAGATCCAGCTTCGCAGGAGGCGCTGATGTATCTATAGCACTCATTGACCGCTGTATTACAATTGGGAACGCAGGGACAGTAATGAACAGTCCCTGCCTTCTCACTGGTGGTGCAGTTGCCAACTCTTCACAGCATTTTAAACTGGTCCTGCAGAGTTAGATGCCGACCGCCGGCCTGTTTTTCCCCTGGTTACTACCATCAATATCTTTATAATCAGGAGCAATCTGATAATGCAGCAAAGAACTGCAGGGCTGACAGGACAAGGGATGTGAATTTGACTTTCTGCTCCAGGCCGGCTACATTATTGGACCAGAATGGAGGCAATTTTGATAATACAGATCCACAATGGAATCAATGTTTATGCAAATCACTAACAAGACTGAACTTCTGTTTCATGCATTTTTACAATGAGTCATTAAAGATAACTGGGAACCAGTCACTTACATTTACAAATCCCGACTTCATATTTGGGTGCATCAGTGGAGTAGTCACAGTACAGACCTCTGTGGTGATCACATACTTCAGCTTCATTACAACTTTCCCCCAGTTGTTTAGCACAAATTTTACAGCATCCACAACCATCCTTGACCAGGCTGACACCCATTGGGCACGAACGCTTATGTGAGCATTTGCAGGGCCAACGACAAAACTCCCTCCGCTGTAAGACCTCCGACTCTGCTGCTTTGTCCACCGTCATGACTGAGTTTGCAGTTTCTTCAATACTGCAAACAAACTGGAAGATATTGCACTGAATGAGAATAGAATCCAATACAAAACTTCATTATTTTCATAACAGAACATTTAGGGCCACATGTATGAACCTGTTTAGGTCTAAAACTCACTTTTATTTGCCTATAGGTTTCTATGGGCAAAAGAGTGAGTTTTAGACCTAAACAGTTTTATACATGTGGCCCTTAGTCCCACAATCCAACTGATCATTAACCACATTAAACTGAACAATACCCACAAGAGACTTGTGATCTGTTTAAGTGTGGATAACGGAGTAGCCCTATATATAGTTACCTAAAATTAGTACATCCAGTAGAACTGAGCTGGGAATGAGGAGAAGCGCCATAGCTGGAGATGAGTATGATGTGTGGCTTCTTCCTATCCAGCTAAGCTATAGGCAGACAAAGGAGAGAGCTGCCAGTTAAGCTAAGCAGGGGTGGGGAAAAGCTGCTCCTATCAGACTTATCTTGCTTGGTCATAGGGCTTCTCCCTGTACCTGGCTCAGTTTTAAAGTGTGCTTAAAGGGGTTGTCTCACTACAAGGATTTCTTTTTATGTTACAGACCTTGGAAAAACAAGTCACTTTGCAATATGTGTCCATTAACAGTGTCCTACCTATTCTGAGATATCCCCTCTTGTATGGGCTGCATCAGCTCCTCCGGTCGCTATAGCTACAGACCTGTTTGATCTATCCTGATAGGTTGCCAGCACTGATTGCTATAGCTACAGACCTGGCTTCTACTGCAGTCTAGTAGAAGCCAGTAAACACGCCCCTGAATTCAAAAAGAAGCCAAGAAAACAGGACAAATCAATGTAGTGAGACAACCCCTTTAAATGTGAAAAGATGTAACTTTCTTTGTTGCCCATAGCAACCAATCAGAGCTCCCCTTTCATTTTTTCAGAGCACTATACGAAATGAAAGGGGAGCTCTGATTGGTTGTTATGGGCAACAAAGAAAGTCTTAGACCTAGACCGTTTTCATACATAAAGCCCATAGCATTTCACGGTAAAACATAAGTTAATGAAAAATGGAAACCTGTGACTATTTTATGCAGCCTGTTGTTTGGGCTGAACGATCTGACATGTTCCCCATAAAAGGGTTGGTGACTTTATCAAGTAAAAGTGGAAAAGTCAATAAACTTTGATGTTGTGCTAATAAAATTAAAGTTGCCTATCTGTTATATCCCATAGCGCATGTGGTGTTTGAACTCAGGCAGCAAAAACTCCCGCATCTATACAAGCGCTCAACATGTTCTGTATTTGCACTGAGATGAAAACAGATAAGAAACATGGATAAGTCACACATCATCTTTCAATGTATGGAAGTAGAGAGCACACATGGGCTGCTGGGGGCTCTTATTTGTATACTGGGGTTCTGGTATAAAGGTACCAATACTTTTAACAGCAAAGCAGCACAGTTTATTGCGGTTTCCAACTTTAGTTTACAAACCTATAAACCCCTTTAACTCCTTAAAGTCTAAGCCTGTTTTGGAATTAAAGGGGTTCTCTGGGAAAAGAAGAAAAATAAATACAGAAACTACATGTCATAATGAAAAAAATGCCTAAATACAATAATTAGAAAAGTCTGCTCGTTTTGTCTAAGGGATAATCATTATAGCAGAAGAAAATGGCTGCTGGGCTCCTTCCTGTGCAGAAACTTGTCCTGGAATGCAGAGTACAGCAGTAGGAAAGACTCTGAGTTACGTCCTGGTTAGGCTGACATAACTGAGCATGTGTGCTGTACTCAGCCTGAGAAACTTGTGGTGTGAAGGACAGCTCTGGAGTGTAGACAGGAGACGGTTTCAAATAAAAGTGAGCATATATGTATGTGTACATACATTGCAACATATCAATACATTTGGTGTCTATATAGAATATAATCAGGCAAATTTAGTTTTCATACAGCGCGCCTAGCAACTGTAGCACTGCTCACTAGCCCAGTGAGAGAAAGATCCAACATGGTAATAATATGCAGTAGCTCACACACTGTATTGTGGAATATATTTACTGCTTATCTGTAGTTTTTCTCCATTATATGTTCTTATTTTTTTCGGTTTCTCACACAATCCCTTTATTGTAAATAGAAATGAAGAAACAGCACTGGAAAAAATAATGAGTATAGTGCTCGCCCAAAAAGGACCAAACCAAGGTTTAAAAAGTTATCCAATAAATATGAAAAGCAGACAGCACTTTAGAAAAATGAAGGTGGTTTATTAAACCCAACGGCAATGTTTCAGCTCTAAACAGAGCCTTTCTCAAGCAATTACACAGTGTGAAAGTATATTATATAGTGAATTAACATCAATTAATCAATATAAGATTGACAATATAGTGAAAAAATATAACAATAATTAAAGTGTAAATCAATAATCCCAGTATAGAGCAAACATATCAAACACTAGCAATAGTGAACAGATTGTGTATATCAGTGATGTATAGTCATATCATGTGTAGACATCATATTTCATGCAAAAAGGGTGTAATTGCATAACATGATTTAGTCACAATATATCAGGTGTTCATAGTACATAAATTGCTGCGATAAATAGATGAAAGCAAAAAATGCTTCGGCGTCCTCCTTCATCTTTTATCTTTCTTGTTTACTTTTTTATTCTTTTTTTATTTACAGGTGAATTTTGGGTATTTTCATTTTGTGGGGCATTACGGTCCATTAATTCTTTTGCGCGGTCATTTATAGACATTGCACTCCCCATTACAAATGGTTAGTGACCCCGTTGTCTTGAAATGACTTCTCCAGCTTTTGCTGGGGTTGTCTTTTATGGACACACCATGGATTTGACATCCATGATGGTATTTACTGGCATTGTTTGCCTTATACTGGAGTTTCACATTGGGGCACGACTATCAAGGCAGTTGCGCCAGAATTCTGGCACTATTTGCGCCAAAAATAATGGAGTACAAGCTTTACACCACGTTTACTATGTGTTTTAGACAGCTTCCAGACACTTCTACATCTTGTCCGACAAAGGGGGCATGGCATCGATGGCTTCATGGGAAAAATGCACCAAAATGTGGGCACATTTAGTTGCATAAAGTAAGCCAACTTAAAGATGGTATAAAGTTAGACTGCTGGTTTCTCCTGTTCCTGAGTTAACCCCTGAGTTACCTGCAATTAAGCCCTAAGTTGCCGGCATATATATAGCTGCTGTTCCTGCCGCTTGCTATCTATGTTATTTTTGCTGTATCCTGCAGTCTTGCCTGTCAGCTACCTCCCTGGGACCAGCTTTCAGTCTTCATTTAACCTCACTGTGTCAAGGTTGCTGTTCCTGCACCTCTGTTCTGCTGTTACCTGCTGTTATGCCTGTTTGTACCTGCCTTCTAACTTGCCTAGAGCTCTGTCATCTGGCCTGTCATCAGACGTGTGACCCATCGTCTCTCCCAGTATCATGTGTCCTTGTCCTGCAATTGGGCTGTCACCTCAAGTAGCCACCTCACTGTCGGCGACGCAGTGAAGTTCTTCCGGCCTTGCAGCAGGCTCCGGTTAAGACCAGGGGCCCCTTAAACTCCACTCCCTGCCATGGTCTACACCTTTACCATCTTTGCCCGCGGTGATCACAAAGTGTCCACACCAAACACCCGCCATTCACTGTGTCAGTGCATACTGACACCGCGAGTCGTTACATGCATATATTGGATCCATATCTTTTCATTTACTTCTTAGGAATCTGCCCTCCTGCAGTGATATGTGTGTAGTGTTAGGCCTGCCAATTATCCACTCTACCTCCTCCATTCTTTATGTTCTATATTGATAGTTTGTCATGCAAATATTTTTGTTACAATGTTATACAATATACATAAGACATGTATATATGATTGTCTGTGAGGCTACTTTTTTTTGTTTGGAATTACTGGCTGGCTCTATGATATATCTTGTGGTGCCCACAAACATCTTTGTATAAACTTTATATATTCAATATCTAAACATTGTGGCAGACCAAATATCTCTTTTTATGGCAACTGTGCTAAAATGCCTAAATCTCACCCAAGCTGTGGCCGTGTTCCTGGAACTGTTGGCACTTGCGGCATTCCTCTAATGGCAGTAGCCTCTTTTAGAAGGGTAGTGCGGTTTACTATACTGCATAAATGGCTCTAAAGAACATGACAAAGAGTGCAAGGTACTGGGGATTGGCCTCCAAATTATCTAGATCTCAATCTTATATCTGAGTTGCGCTTGAAAAAACAAGCCTGAACTATGTGGCCCCACCTCACAACCTAGAAAAGGTACAAAATCTGCTGCTAACATCCTGGTGCTAGATACCACAGAACATCTTCAGCCGGCCATATTATCACAGAAAATATGAAAATATGGTTTAGGTTAAGAGTAGTCATTACTAAAAGGTGAATATACATATCTATCTTTGCTCAGATTTACAGAGTAGAATAGTAGAAGGTTGTACAGTATACAGGTGCTAGCAATTGCTTTGTACTGGAAGAATGTAAGGTGATTTTATAGTTATGCTATGATAATGTGGTATGCTACTGTACATACAAAAAAGAAACGACCTCTATGCCTCTTTATGATTTCAATCAGCAAACTTTTCACAGGTACCAACATTAGGAACTGTATCTGAAAATGTAGAATTCTGACTTAATTGTATTTCTTATTTGTTCAGTGCTCTTAAACTTGATAAGATTTGTATTACGAAAACATATAAGCTACTGTATTTTTAGATACTGACTGTAATGAATAACAGTCAAAATGAAGCGATAGCTGGACCTAACACTGCAGGAATTGACACCACAATAATACTTACACTAACCCCCTCCAACTTAAAACAAATTACAACACATGCCAGAAATTGAGCATTTAGCATATGGACTCAAAAGGCATCTACCATAAACTGAATCAGCATGTGGTCACACTTTCTGAGCTGTCAAAATATGCATTCGCCAAGCCCTTAGTACAGATAAGATTGAGATAAATATCAGATGCAGCATATCTGCTCTTATTGCTACAACCACACCAGTGGGTGCAACCTTTGATGCAACTTGAGAAAAAACTTCATAAACAAGCTGTACTCTTCTATACAAGGGATGATGATAGTAATATAATATATAATTTATATATATAAATATAATTATATATATATATATATATATTGTTTATGGAGTTTTTTCTCAAGTTGCATCAAAGGTGTGGTTGTAGCAATAAGAGCAGATATTCTACATCTGATATTTATCTCAATATATATATAAAATATTATATATATATATATATATATATATATATATATATATATATATATATATACACACACACACACACACTTACAGCTAGAAATGTACAAAACCTCTAAAGGAAAGGAGAAGCAGAGAGGCATAGTAAAGCTAAAATGCTCAGATGAGATTGCACAGTGGAAAATGTCAGCCATTCCTACAGGCTTTTCTATTGCTTTTTATATTTTTTGGACAACCTAATTCAGTCTAAACCTTCTGTGAAATAGAAAAATAATGAAATTTGGGGCAACTTACCTGCTGATAATATGTGGTTAGGAGAGTAACGAGAAGCCACTGCATGTTCCTAAAGCTTGAAATAGAACTGAGAGATAGAAACTGTGCAGGAGTGGATATAAGAGAGCACACAAAGCTCCCCTCTGTCTCCTCTGCTAGTCTTACCTTTCTCTAAGCACACATAGACTCTCACACACATACATTCAGGAGTACAGTCATCTGCGTCATGTACCCACAGCCTCGGAGGCCTTCACACTCGACTCTTTGCTTTTCCTTTATTTTTGTATTTCGCCGCAATGTGTTTACATAAATGTCCATAATTAAACAAATAAATAAACAGAATGATAGTTATTTAGACACACTCCAATAGTGTGGGATCAGGGTAGTCACTTATAATATTTTTTGTTGCTTTTATCATCGTTTTTCTTGCATTCTGTGTATATTACATTACTACGAATTAAAAAAAAAAATAAAACATTAAAAGCTCCTTGCATTTTTTACATTAATGATGTAAGAGTAGGGAATGAAGAGGTTAAAATCCTACGTGGGCCTAATTCAACCATGGTTTTCCATGTTAATGGCACACTGCTGAAACCATGCTAGATAAAATTATGGCACTATACAAAGGCTTCTATTTTGTAATGTTTACGAATCCTAAACAACATTTCATCATATACATCAGCAAGGAAAGTTGTTTTTTGGAAAGTGTTTAGTCCCGAAACAACTTCCACTGGAGCACTGGATTCTTAAATTGTGCTTTAGTTTTCAACAACTGCAATGGTAAGCTTCACATGTGTTGATTTGTAATGTTTATACAATATACAATAATTGCATAAAGCTTAAAGGAAAACTGACCTGTTTCATGATGCATGAGTCATGGTCAGCATGAAACAAGGACAAGCTCTCCCATTACAACCTACAATTGCTTACTCTGAAATGCTTAGTGATGTAGAGAAATCATAATTTAAAGAGAACCTGTCACATAGGTTATGCCCCCCTTGCTGAGGACAGCAAAAGCTAGTATCAGACATGCTGTTTCCAGCGCTGTGTTCCTTATTCTGTAAGATGCTGTAGTTTTTGAGTATTTAATGCTCAAATCTGCAGTTTTCAGACAGAAAAGAGTCAAAGTCCGTTTTTTCAAACTCCGCCCATCTGAGTATGCCCCACCCACCACAACTGATAACCCTAATACTTTGAATATGCAGAATCATGTGAATAACTGTTAGTGGGTGGGGCTAGCCTTCGGTGGGTGAGGCTAACACCTGCTCATGAATAAGATTTGAGGGGTAAATGCTCTAAAACTACAGCATCTTACAGAATAAGGGACACAGCGCTGGGAACAGCAGGTCTGACACTAGCTTGTGCTGCCCTCATCAAGGGGGACATAATCTATGTGACAGGTTCCCTTTAAAGACTGAACAAAGGGCCACATATATGAACCTGTTTAGGTCTAAAACTCACTTTTCTGCCCATAGGTTACTATGGGGCAAAGAGTGAGTTTTAGACCTAAATAGTTTCATACATGTGGCCCAAAAAGTAAAAGAAGCAGAACTCTACCAACTTCTCCCTGTCCTGCTGGCCTTGATATACACCTATAGGAAGAGTACTGTAACTCATGGCGAGCCATAGGGAGAGGTTGTAAGGACCACCTTCTTGACTTTTTGCCTTATTCTTATCACATTTGTACATGATTTCTCTGAAAAGCTGTAGTGTTTTAGAATAAATAGGAATAGGTTACAAAAAGGAAGCGTGTCCCTGTTTCAAGCTGGCTTTGATTCTTTCCTAAATGTCTACTTATGTCTCTCCCAGAACGTCCTGTACACTCACACAAAAAAGGGAGTCCTCTGGTCTCCTAGAAGACTTGACAAGTCTCCTGGGCACCGTACATATCAGGAGCCTAGATGGTGACGGCAGGGGTTCTGATGCAAAACTTCAGCCTGGACAATGACTATGGACCACTACTTTTTAGTAACAGGAACCCACTTGACATGATGGATATCTGTGGCATAGTGTGCCGCAGAAAATTATTTCTACTTAGAGGGATTGTCCAATAGAAGAAGCTAATTTGAAATTGGGCTATGCGGTGGTAAAATTCGGGTGAACAGAAAAAAAAATTGTTTTTGATGGAGTTTACACCATACAGTTTGATTGACATGTTATCCGTATTCTGCTGGACAGTACGTACACAGGGGCCAAAAAATACTCCCATATTGTAACCGCATGTCACCACTATATAGTGACTAATACCACCATAATGTTTCTGACCACACCAGTATACTAACACCAATATTACAAATAACAATAATATACTAAAAACAAATAATACCACTACATATCACTACCATATAGTGACTAATACCATCATACTGTTACTGACCAAATTAATATACCAAGATCAATAATACCAATATTAACAATATACAAGGACCAAATAATGTTGCCACATCATGATCACATATCACAAGCATAAAGAGACTGAATAAAACCATTGTAATGTTACTGAATATAAACCATTACACTAAACCCACTATTACCACCATACCGTGCCCAAATAGTGGTAGATCTGCACACATATAAGTGATTACAGTTCTGTTACATCTAGGGACTCACCGGAGCTGTCTTGTCTGATAAGTTGGTCACGTTCCCGTTTCTTCTCCATCCATTCCAGACCACCATGATGACTTCTCCCGGCCACAACCCCTCCCTGCAGAATTTACCACACTTTTCCAGCACTTTGCTACCACTGTACAAATTCCCCATCCATAGCACCCCTAATGGTAATAATGCCCCCTTGGTGCCTCACACAGTAATTGTACCCTAACTACTGAAAGTTCCCCCAGACAATTATAGGACCCCATTTGTGCCACCAGTAGGTAGGTACACATTCCATATTGTAAGCAGAGCCCCAAATTAGACAGGCAGATAGCTAGACGCTCCTTTTAGGTAGGTTAGACCTTTAAAAATAGTCAGATAAGTAGGCAGACTCTTCATATGAAGTTGGCATATAGGTATGTTATCCACCACTAGGTAGGTAAGCCCACCATTATGGATAAGGTATGTAAGCCCCCTTTAGGTAGAATATAATTCACAAACTTAAATAGTGATACTATTATTTCAAATAGAAAAACTTATTCTCATAGAAATGACAACTCCAATTTAAAACATAACTTTTACTCAATGCCAAATAAAATAAAGTATTGTAATAACAGCTTAATTCAAATTCACATCCAATTCACCTGTAAAGGGCAAATGACACATAATATTACTTCCAACTCTTCTTATTAATAATACATGTAGGACATAGGGTTGTGAATAAACTCTTGATGCTCTTCTGTGTATATCTGCAGGGCCCCGATTATATTCTGGGACATAATCCGTAAATCCTAGGCAGTACAAATTATGTATCTATCCCTGTCTCTGGCCCTGTTTCGATACTGTCATAGACAGAGTGGTGACCCAGATAAGGGCAACACCGTCTCTCAATGACTAACCCTATATTCAATTCCTATTAAGACCCTAATGTCAGATGTCCAACTAAAGATATTTAGTTAATTAAATCTACCCTTTAGGTAGATAAGCTCCCCATTTCATAGGTAGAGAGGCAGGTAGATAGGTAGGCTGTGAGGTAGCTATACAGGCCCATCAGTAGATAGATAAGTATACAGGCAGAAGGTAGATATATAGGTATCCGTAGAATGTAGGTAGATAGGCCCCCCAGTAAGTATACAGAAAAACTCACAGTAGGTAATGAGTATTCCCCCACTAGGTAGCTATATAGACTCCCTCAGTAGACAGGTAGGTCGGCATACAGTATGAAATTATATATATAATATTATATAATAGGTTGGTACATAAGGTCCACCAGTAGATAGGTTGGTATACAGGGTCCCCCAAGTAGATAGCGAGGGATCCCCTAGTAGGTGGGTAGGTACATAGGCCCCCCAAATAACTAGTTTGGTATATAGCGTCTCCTCCAGTAGGTTGGTAGGTACATAGGTCCACCAGTAGGTAGGTAGATAGCTATATAGGGCCCTTCACTCCATATATCCACTCACATGATTCTGCCACTAGGTGGAGCAAAGCAGGATACCTGAAAGCAACATGTCATCAAGGTTACCTGGCCTTGGTGGGGTAGGAGCCATCCATATATGTTATCAGCCACAGTAGGCGGTTGGCAACCATTTATAGTTAGTGTGGCTGTTCCAGCCGTTCCCAGATCGGCTTTTATCGGGAGGAGGCAATGTGTTGGGTGGTTGCCTACTCCCTGTGTTCCAGGACAGGTTTTTGGCATGCAGGGGCGTAGCTAAGGGATCATGGGCCCAGGTGCAAGAAGTCAGTTTGCCCCCACCTCCCCTCCCCAGAATGGAGAGGTTTCGGGGCATGTTTAGAGGGTGGCAACTGGACCTGTTTGGGTTATCTAGATTACCGTGTGATATAATTTACCCCCCCAATCTCTCTTTGGTACTTTTAGAAATGATCACTGGAACAATTTAGTATAGCACTTGTGCACTGCAGTATATTGTCATTCTAGTGATCTACTACACTCTTCTGCTGGCCCTTCAGTGGAGTAAGCCATACATCATGCAGAATTTTCTGTGACTGTAGAAAGTTGGGCAGAAAATTCTGCAGGGGGCAAACCGGACAGGAAAAAAAAAGCATTAAAAATGCCCCCCCCCCCCACACCTCAATCCTCACCTGACTAAAATGTAATGTAAGCAAATAGTGTGCTCCCCTTACCTGCTCCTTGGAGATGTATGCCGGACATCTTTTCACTAGTATGGTAACCACATAACCATGGAGGTCTTCTCCAGGGACACCAATAGTGTCCCGGTGTCACCCAACTGCGCCTGGACAAGGTGATCTACTCAAGAAACTTTTAAGTAGGTAATCACGCTGGATTTTCGAGGTTAACACTAGAATACCTGTTGGCCTCAATGTCAAACAAGAAATGTATTACTATTAATTCTTTTTCATGTTTTTAGTCTTTTACATTTGTGATATGTGGGTATTTTTATATTTTTTTGTGTTTTTGTGGGTTTCTAATTGGATGTTTGATCATGTGATTTATATACGTTACTATTTAAAGGGTACCTGTCACATAGATGATTCCCCCCATTGCTGTGGACAGCATAAACTAGTAACAGACATGCTGTTTTCATAGCTGTGTCCCTTATTCTGTGAGATGCTGTAGTTTTAGAGCATTTAGGGCGAGATGTCCGAAAATTGGCGGTGCTATGTCAGTTTTTAGGCGCATTAAATAAGTGTAAAGTGCGCCAGAAAGTCCAACCCTATCAAAGATCTGGCGTCAGGTATACCTTGCATAAAAGACAGGAAGTCCACATGGATAGCGGAAGAGATTCAGCACCGTTGAATGAATAAAATAATCTTCTTTATTGTATTAAATCATTAAAATCCAGACATGAGTCAACGCGTTTCGGGTAAACACCCTTAATCATGACTTAAAAAACAGACACTCAATAAGCATATTTAAAGGAAATCAAAACCAATGACGTGTCAGAACACATACCATGTGACATGATGCAAATAACATACTTTTTTTTTTTTTTAAACATATTTAAAGACACAGGCTAAACATGTATGACAAAGTCTCCTTGCAAAAAAAAAAAAAAAAGACATGGTAATTAGTGTTTGTATAAATGTAAATGGAAAACAAAAATAAAGGCATGAAAATGAATGTGTGAATAAACGTAATGAAAAAAAAAATTTAAAAAAAAAGGAAGGAAAAAAATTAAAATAAAAATGAGGTGGGGGAATAGATGTGGGGAAAAAAAAAAAAGCATAAAATGGTGTGTAATAAATGTAATGGAAAAAAAAGAAATGACATGAAAAGATGTATGAATTGATGTAGGGAGAAAAAAAAAAGGACTGAAAATAGTGTGAAAAAAAAAAAAAATTTTTTAAGGGGGAAAAAAAAAAAAAAAAAAAAGACATAAAAATGGATTTTTTGGAAATTTTAAAGAATGAAAAAAATAAAATAAAGAAAAAAATGTTGAATAAATGTAATGGAAAAAAATAGAGGAAAAAAAAGGAAAAAATTACATGAAAATGATGTGGAAAGGTAAAAAAAAAAACAAAAAAAGGAAAAAATAACATAAAAAAGGTGGTGAATAAATTTAAGGGAAAAAAAAGAAAAAAAAAAAAGGGAAAAAATTTAAACATAAAAATAGTGTGAAAAAAAAAAATATAATAAAAAAAAAAAAAGGGGGGAAGCTTTATAATATTTTGTTATTGATAACACAATATAGCAAATCATTTTTTATGGGGTTCATCCCTTTTTTGGATGCCGGGATTCCCAATTGCCAGATCCAAAAGCCCCCCCTTAAAGGAGAACCTTCCTCAAAATCACCCCCTCTCTAAAGGGGGTTTTTAACCTTTTCAATACCATAAGTGGAAAAAACCAGAAAAACCCACCAGGAACAGGGGAGAAAATGCCTGGAGATGCCAAAGATTTGATCCCCAAAGGGTTAATGGATGGGTAAAATGTTCAGCAATCTTTTTTTTGAAAGAACGGATGTGCATCCAACGTGTTCAGCTTACAATTGTGCACTCAATACCATATACAAGATAATTGCTGTTAAAATTAAATAAAATCTTTAAACAAAAAGCTTTTAAAAGTTATAAAAAATTAGTTATAAGTAGTTTTAATAAATCTACACAAAGAGCAGCGCAAACCACCACACTTGTAACATCCCTTAACGACCCCAAGGGGAGGTAGCATTATTCCCCCTATACTACGGGGGTAAAAAGGGTTTTGAAACCCAAAGTGTCTCCCTTCTGGATCAAATCTAAAACCTTCAGAAAAAAATTTCAGCTAAAGTAGGATCCTCCGTAAGATAGGAATTTTTCTTTCAAATTCTTAACACAGAAAAAAAAAAAAAAGATTATGATTGGGTCTGAAGGTAACGGGTGTCCTATCCAGAGATTTTTAAATATGTTTCGGGGGACAATGTAACAAATCAGTCTCGAACGTTTAGAGACAAACTATTCCCCCCCCCCAAAAATCCATTTGGGGTAATGTCTACAAAATAAAACTTTTTTTTTTTCACTGACCAAACGCTGACCTTTTTTCCCCAAAAACTGAACAAGCTCGTTTTATCCGGGTAAAAATCACCAAAAGGAAAAGGCCGGGAAAATAGATGCGGATGATGATAGAGGATGAGATCGCATTTCCCCCAGTAGTTTGCGGGTAAAAGGTTTTGACCCTGTTGGTTTTACAATCACCCAAAAACAGTTAAAACCAAAAAAGAAATAAAAGTGATCACTGGATGGGTGAAACCAAAAGGCCCCTCCTCATTGTCATTGGATGCGGAGAAAGTTGGTGTATTAGATGATCCCCCTCCCAGCAATGAGGGGTGTCCTTGTAAAAGAAAACCCTTAATAAAGCAAAAAAGGGTTTTGTACTGAAAAAAATGTACCCTGATTCCCACCAAGACATGTAAAGATTCGCCAGAGAGGGCGAAAATTTTGCCCCATTGGGGCTCCATACCTGGAAAAAAAAATGATCACAAAATTTAAAAAATTATAATTTTTAAAAAAATGCAACAATATCCAAAATGTATTTATTATTATTATTATTTTTATTTATTTTTTTAAAGGGCCCTTATTCCGGGCGCTGTAATTCAGGGGGTTCATACATTACATACGTGGAAACAGTACATGCTAATACAATTTTTAAACATTCAATCATATCCTCAGTGTATGAACTAAAAATATTTAAAATGATAAGCTAAGCTTTTTAAAACCTTTTCTGAGGGGTGCTGGAATACAATGAGGAGACATCCAGGCAATCCAGTGAAAAGAAGCCGACCAAAAAAAATCACAAATTTTTTCTAAACATAAAACCCGCACACGATAACGAGGGGTTCAAACAGGGAATCCACCCAATCACACAGGCTCTCTTTTTAAAAACCCCTGCCGGATTTTGATTGGGACGCAAGGGGGGGGAGGGGGTAGATTTTGAATTTTGGGGGAACCGTGAAAAAGGCTGCCCCCAAACTCAATAAGTAGGTATTTGACTTGTTTTTTTATTAAAATACCCCCAAGTCAAAACCATCAGAATAACTTAGTTTTTTATTCTTTAAAAAACCAGTAGGATCAAGAAAGCTGCCTATATTGGTACTGTCATTCAAAATTTTCAAAGCCTGTTCCTTAAAAAAGACCTTTATAACACCACCTTTTTTCCCCCTTATTTTTATTTTGAGATAATATTGTCATTTCTTCTAAGTTTTTAAAATCTTGGTGGGAATACGGTAATTTTTTCAGTACATAATCCTTTTTTTTGCTTTTTCATGGTTTGGGCGATTTTTTCGATGAAACCCCCATTGTCGGGGGAGGGGGAGTCACTAATATACCTGTTTTCCTATCTCAATGACAATGAGGAGGCCCTTGGTTTACCCATTCCAGTGTTCCACATTCTTTCTTTTTTTGGATTACTGTTGATTGGTGATTGCTCAACCAAACGGGGTTCAAAACCTCATTATTCCGCAAACCTACTGGGGTAATGCGATACTTCATGCCTCTAGTCCATCCCGCGATCTACTTTTTCAGGCCATTCCGATGGTGATTTTACCAGGATTAAACGAGATTGTTCAGATGTTAAAAACTGTCAGCGTTTGGCATGAACCAAAACAAAGATTTTTTCAACATTCCCCAAATGGATGTTGGAGAGGGGCAATGTAATTGTCTCTAAACTTCGAGATCTGATTTGTTACATTGTCCCTCGAAACTTTAATAACCTCTCTCAATAGGACACCAATTCCCTTTCCCAGTACCAATACAGTAATCATTTTTTCATCTGTAGTTAAGATTTTAAAAAGAAAAAATCTGCTATTTAACGGCGGATTCTACTTTAGCTAAAATTTTTTATCAAAGGTTTTTAGTTTTGTATCCAGAAGAGGAGACATTTTGGGTTCAACCCTTTCCCCCCAGTATGAAAGGGGAGAATAATGCTACCTCCCTTGGTTGTCTTTTAAAGGGATGTTCAAGTGTGGTGGTTTGCGCTGCTCTTTGTGTAGATTTTTTTAAAAACTAGTGTTTTGGGGATTTTATCGACAAGGGTTTAAATCGCAAAGGTTTTTATGGTTGATCGAAAAATTTTTAGATCATGCGATAAAAAAGGCTAAAATCTGTGCATCTCTATTAAGATCGAGCCATTTTCGGGGCTTTCCCGTAATTTTGGGGGGCCCCGCAAATCAATTACAAATAGAAGGGTGAGTGTGGTCGACGTCTGAGGGATGTGTATGGTTGCGTTGCTGAAAAATGACATGACCCCCCGTTTTAATAGAAAAGCTTTCCTGTTTAGCCCCCATGCTTCAGCGTTATAGGAGTAGGATGTGCGCTCTGCCTGGGGCCAAACAGCTCAGCGAAAAAATTTTTATTTTCGCAAGAAAACCCTCTACTATTGCTGTGATCCTTACAAAATTTTTTAGATTAGAGATTGGGAAAATTTTTTAGTGTTAGGTAGGAATTTTAAAAGGGGCATCTCCCCCTGTAAAGTCAAGGGGTGGGGGGTGAACCAGACAAGCTTTATAAAAACACGGATAAGTTCACCCAAGACTTAGTGTAGACATTGCACTGCAATTTTATTTTTAAACATTTTTTCCCTTTTTGAAATTTTTCCCGGGAAAAGGGGCAGCCTAAACTTATATTAGTAAAAAACATTTCTATTAAACGCAGGTCTCTGGTTGGGTTTCAAAACCCCCCTTTTATTTTTCCATTTATCCCTTTCAGATAGGTGTTCTTTTTCAATTTTCCCCAAACCCCCAACCTTTTGTTCATATATCCCCCCTTGCATTTAAAATCAAAAAAACAGCAATTTTATAGCACCAAAAGGTAAAATTGAAAGGTGCAAAAAATACCGTGTATTAAACAAAACATAACAGATATTTGTTTTTTTTGACTTTTGGCGCATTTAACATTTTTTGTTCTTTGGGAACGCACCCTTTAAAAAGAAAAATCTAAAACCCATAAATTTTTTAATTAGTCACCACGGGTTTTGAATTGAAAGGTCCCAAAAAATACTTTTTAATTATCCAAAAACATTTCAGATACGGGGTTTTTAAATTTTGGGCGCACTACAAATTTTTTTGTTCATTGCCCGCAGCTGGCACTTAAATCAAAAAAACAGAAAATTTTATGCCCACCACGGGGAAAATTGGGAAAGGTGAAAAAAAAAAAAGGGGGGGTTTTAAATAAAAACATAAAAAGAACGTTTTTTTGGATTTTGGGGGGCCCACTACAGCTTTGTTCATTAAACCGCATTTGGGCACGTAAATTTTAAAAAACAGAAATTTTTAAAACACCACGGGTTTTAATTTTGAAAGGGAAAAAAAATACCGGGGAAATTTAAAACGAAAAATAACAGATACTGTTTTTTTGATTTTGGGGTTGCACTAAAAGCTTTTTTTCATTGACGCAGTTTTGAAAGTAAATCTAAAAAAAGAAATTTTTTATAGTCACCACAGGTAAATTTGAAAGGTGCAAAAAAAACCGTTATTATAAAAAAACATAACAGAACTTTTTTTTTCGACTTTGGCGACAAAACACTTTGTTCATTAAACCGCAGTTTTGCACATAAATCTTTTTAAAACAAAATTTTTTAAAAGCCCACCCCCGGGGAAAAATTGAAAGGTCCCAAAAAAACCCCTGTATTATCCGAATACATTTCAGATAGGGTTTTTTTTTGACTTTGGCGCACTACAGCTTTTTTTCTTTGGGACGCAGTTTTCACGAAAATTTCTTAAAAAAAAAATTTTGTATAGTAACACCAACAGGTGAATAAAAAGGCCCCAAAAAATTAACCTTTAAAATTATACGAAAAAAATAACAATACGTTTTTTTTTGACTTTGGCGCACTAAACTTTTTTTTTTTGGGCCCAAAGTTTGGGCACAAAATTTTAAAACAGAAAAATTTTTTTGCCCACCACAGGTGAATTAAAAGGGTTGCAAAAAATACCGGGGTTTTTTAAAAACAAAAAACATAACGATACGTGTTTTTTGCACTTTTTCCCTTTCCAGTTTTTGTTGATAGAGACCCCCTTTGCATTTAAAAATTTGAATCCACAATTTTTTTTTTGGGATTAGGGGGGGGTTTTTGAGAATAGCGTTTTTTGCCGTCTTTTAATAAGAAAATTTTTCCAAAAAACTTTTCCCATACCTTCTAAAATTTTTTAAATTTTTTCTGAAAAATGGGAAGCAAAATGCAGGTGGAAACCCGAGAAAGAGGGGGGTAGCACATAAGGTAGAGGACGAGAAAAAGGGTGCTCCCCCAGTCTGGCCCCAACACCATGCCAGCGGATGGCCCAGTTGCAGGCCCGCGGCCTTTCACCCGCGGGGTAAAGGGGGCCCTGTAAAATCTCAGTAACAAACCCACCCGTCGCCAATCGTCCTTCAGGGGGAAAAAAGGCAACCTGCACCCAAACAGCCCTTCCCTCCTCTCCTCCCGGGTTCACGGCCAAATTTTGTCATCACATCATCAGCACCCCCCCCCAACATGAAGCACCCCAAATTTCCCAACTCGTGTACCCACCACTGTGGAAAAATTCCATTGTCGAAGACCTCTTTATAAACAAAATGGGGTTTGGGGGTCAAAAGGGAAATTTTTAAAAAAAATCAAAAAAAAATTTAGCCCCTCCCTCAAAAACCCCCATTTTACTGATGCCATAAAAGGGGGGAAAGAAGGAAGCCGGTCAATCGGAAAAAAATCCTGGGCGGTCGGCAACCCCTTGCGGGCCCCCTTTTGCTTTACCCCGGGCAGCTTCTGGATCAAAAAATCCCCCCTTTTTTTTTTTTTTGGTGGAAATTTTATGATGATGACAAAATTTGGGCGGATGAAATCGTGGTTTTTTTCCCAGAATTTGCTTGCGAGCGTTCAAAAAGTGGACGGGGGAGGAAGACTTTTGGGAAGTGGTAAATACGGGTCCCATACACAAAGGGAGAGGGCGGTCCCCAGAACCCCGCGATATTTTTCCCGCCACGCGCCCGGCCAGCGAAACCCCGCCCCTTTCCCTTATCGCCGTAAAAAAGGGCCGGGGAACCCTTCTCAAGCCAGGGCCTTTTTTTGGCAAGCCTCTAAATTCACCCAGCGATTTTCAAAATGCCCCCTTTTTGCCGTAAACCTTAAGTAGAGGCAAGAACCTTAAGGGGTTTAAACCCCACCACCAACATGTCTAGCACATGAAAGCGAATGCATGATTTTTGAAATGGGGGGAACACTTGGGAAAAAAAGGCCCAAAGACCGACCCCGGGGCCTCCAACCACTGTCACACCCCCCGTCTCCGCCTCCCTCCTCCCCCCCCTTTCCCGCCCCAACCACCAAGTTTCCCTCCCCAGTTTGCCCCAGTCCCCTCCAGAAAAAAAAAAATAAAAAAAAAAAAATTCCCAGGACCCAGCCCCCCCCCTTTCGCCTTTCCCCCCCCCCGCCCCCCCGCCCCAATTTTACCCCAACCCCCCCCACCACCCCCCCCCGAAGGACCATTCCTACCCCTTCCCCCCCCCTTCCCCCCCCCCCCCCCAAGTTTGGGGGGGGGGGACCCCCCCCCTCCCCCCCCAACCCCCCCCCCCCCCAGGGAACCCCCCCAAAACCCCCCCCCCCCGGCCCCACCCCCCCCCTAGGAAAACCCCCCCCCCAAACCCCCCCCTTTCCCCCCCCCTTCCCCCCCCCCAGATTAACCAAGAAAAGGAAACCCCCCCTTTAAACCCCCCAAAACCCTTTTCCCCAAAACCCCAAAACCTGGAAAATGACCAGAAAAGCCAGGCTTTTGGCCGGGAAAAATTTTGTTTTTTCCCTTGGGGGCCACAAAATGGGGTTTCCGCCACGTCATGGCCCTTGCCTTCCCCCCAATACCAAATGCCAGCAGGCATTTTTTTGCCAAAAAAGCCGCCCTTCCCGGGCCCCACCACGTGCCCATCAAAAATTTTAAAAGGGCGCGTTGTCTGCACCCGGGTGGCCGGAAAAACCACGACCCCCACACCCACTAGTAAGCGGGCCAAAGGGCCGCAAATATCTTTTGGACACCCTCACTGGGTGAGCGGGGGGGATGCCTGGGGGGTGCCCGGGGGGCTCTCACTGGGCGAAACGCTCAACCCCCAAAACGCAGGGATGGTGAAAGAGCTTTTTTCCCCCAAGGTCCTCGGGGCATCACTTTCCCAAAAACCCAAAGGCCGTTTTAAAATTAATCTGTTTTGGAGACCGTCCCCACACAAGTCAGGAGTTTGGGGGAGGGCCCCTCCCAACAAACCCGAGCGCTGGGGGGGTGAAAAAAACCCTTTGGGTGCCAGGCAAGGTGGTATGCGATAAGGGGCGAAATCTGCTGGCCACCCTTAAGATGGGTGGGGCCCTGGACCCAACATCCCTTCCCTGGCACATGCCCCCATGAACCTGGTCGCCAGAAAATTTCAAAAGGGCTCCCCCGGGTCGGCCCTGCCTCTGAAAAAAGGCTCGGGGCCCTTTTTTCCCGCATTTCCCCCGCCTTTTCCAAACCCCTTCTCCCGCCGGGCGGGCTTTTGAAAGGGGGGGGGGGGGGGGGGTCCAGCCCGGGCCCCCCCCGCCAACCGTCTTATTTTTTGACGGGGCAACACCCTGGAATTCCACCCCCCCACATCCCTCCAGCGATTGGGGGCGCAGCGCAATGAAATTTACCAGAAACGAATAAACACAGGGCCTGACAAGCAGCGGGCGGACCTCGGGGTTTTTGAGCCACCCGGGTGGAGGCGGGTAAAAAGAGCTCGGGCACCATCCTTGCCATTTTTAAAAGAAGCCACCAAAAGGGGTCAGTGCGGCCCAAGGGCCCTTTGCCCAGCATGACAAATTTTTGGGGATCTTAGTTCTGGAAAAGATCCCTTTGACACTCTGAAACAACAGGTCCCGCCCGCCCACGAGGGGGAGACCCGGGCACAGATGCGGACACGGGGCCCTTTTTCTCCGTCAAATCCACAAAGGCCCCCACAGGTTTTTTACCAAATTTCATCGGTCTTATTAGGCAGTGGTTTTGGGGTCCAAGGGTAGTGCAAGGTTTGGGGCAACAAACTCTCAAGGTTTCATCATCTCCCGGCCCAAATCAAAGGGGTGTGTTGAAGGGTGTTTCCCAGGCAGCGGAGGGGGGAGGAGGAAAGGGGGAGGTATTTCCCCAAAACCCCCCATGTTTTCCCGACGGGGCCGGCCTGGAAAAAAGGTTGGGGGCGAATTTTTAGTAGGAGGAGGAAAAATTGGGGAAATTTAGTTTTGCTAGTGCCCCCCGACCCCCGAGGGTTGGGAAAAACAAGGGTCCATCTTTCTCACATGAGTGGGTTGGGGTGCTCCATTTCCTCCAAAAATGAAACCCTTTTGGCCCCTTAAGGGCCATCAAAAAAGAACAACAGAAATGGGGGCCACCCTCCGGAAACCCCGGTAAAAAAAACAAAACTCACACTTTTCCCTTTCCCCCCACACAAATAGAGAGTAAAAAAGCAGGAAATGGAGACCAGCCCCGATTGAAAAAAAAATGGGGACAACCCGTTGGGGTCTGCCCTTTACGTTCTTCCCAAAAGTCACGGTGGAAAAAAAACCCAGGACGTGACCGCATTTAAATTCCAAGAAACCCTTTTGCGGGAGAGCGGGCAAACAGCACAGGCAAGGTGACCCGAAGCCTAATTGGGGGACCCCCTGGGAATCTTTATTACCACCCAAACCCAAAGCATTCCCAAAGCAGGGCACACATACAACAAAACCCAGAGGGCCAGCTTAAAAACAAAAATGCACAACATCGGGGTCCCCAACACCGATTTTTTTGGTTTTTTTTCCGGAACCCCAAAAGACTTCTGGGTTAATTCCCCAAAAAGGACGAATGGCCCGAGCTGGCTCGCCACCCCCATAGAGGTTTTTTTTGTCCTTCCCAGCAGCCAGCGTCCATAAACCCACGGACCCTTCCCGCACAGCCCCGGGGGATTTCCCTTACGACAAACGCATCCCCCCCTTTCCACAGATTTAAAGTTTGGAAAGTTTGGACTTTCAAACAAGATGAATCAGGCATGGGGTCCCCTGATGATTTTTTTGGCCCCCCCTTTCCGAGGTCCCCCGATTATTTGCTTGGGCTACTTCACATTCCTCCCAAAAAAGAAAAGGCCCCCTTAAAAAAAATTATTTTTAAAAGATCATTTCCCTTTCTTTCAATTTTTATTCTCAGTTCCCAACAGTTTTTTTAATTTTTCTGGTTTTTGGGGTGTGAGGGGACTTTTAAAAGACCCCAAGGTTTTTATGACAAAAACCCTATTCCATTTACTCACTTCATCCCTTTAAAATTTTTCGCATTTTCCCCAATTTGGTTTTTTGGGGGGGGGTGTTGCCTCACAATTTTAAACAGTGGGGTGAAAGTCTATTTATTAAATTTTTTTTTGGGGCCCCTGTTGCTGGGGAGATACCAATAATTATGGGCCCCTTTGAACCCGAAAAAGGGGGCTTTTTAAGTGGGATTTTTTCCCTCAAAAAAATTTTTAAAAAAGTGCCTTTAGAAGTATTTTTAAAATTTTTGGGTTATGCTAAATTTAAATCAGTAAAAACAAAAGACAAAATTCTAAAAAAAAAGTTTTTTTCTAATAGAAATTTGGGTTCCCTTTACAAATTTTAAAAAAATGGCTAAAGGGTCATGTTTTTTAAATTTTTTTGGGGGGATTTTGCTTTTTACATGCACTATTTCTACAGGGCCAATTATAAAAAAAAGTTGTTTCTAACAGGGCATTTTGTTCTTCAAAAATTGTTTCCAAAATTTCTCATGGGTTTATGTTTTTTAAAATTTTTTGGGGGATTTTTCCCGTGACAGGGGAAACTATACCAGGGCCTATTAAAAAAAAATTTTTTTTTTCTAACAGATTTGTTTCTTCCAAAAATTGTCAAAAAGTGGGTCAAGGGGGGAAAAGGTCTGTCAGAAACAGGAATAGGGAGGACCCCTGTTAATGGACACATATTTCAAAATGGGCTTGTTTTTGCAAGACTTTAACATTGCAAACAATCCCCGAATTTTAGACAACCCCTTTAAAATAATTAAAAAAAAAGAGAAACAAAGGGCAAAGGTTGGGGTTCCAACCTAATTTTAAAAAAATTTTTTTTTCCCAGAATTAAAAAACTAAAAAAACTTGCATGTAAAAAATAGCTGTTTTAAAAAAAAAAACCCTGAATTTTTACAAGGGAGGTTTCAGGAAAAAATTGACCAGAAAGAGGTTATTAAAAAGGGCAAGGAGTAAAGGACACTGACAGAAAACAAAGTTCAGAGGGCCAATTTTCCCCCAGCACTTTGAGTAAAATGAGAAAAAAAATTTCCCAAAAAAAAGGGACCCCGGGTGTAACAGGAGCGTTAACCACCAAAATTTTCCCAAGGAAGCTCAATTGGTTCCCCCCACCATACGGAGGGTCAAGCGCTACCCAGGGCTTGGGTGGTACTGAGGGAATTTCTGGAGTTCCACACTTCCCTTCCCCACCCCTGCTTTTAGCACGCCCGTTTTTTTTGCTGCGTCCCAAACCCGGGGTTTTAACCGCTGTTAATGAAACTACGCCCCCCTGGGCTTCAAACCCCACCCACTGTAACTCCCGGGCCCCGGGTCACGCTGTTTCACAGGAAAAGGGGAAAAGTCAATTTTCCTTTAACAAAAAAAGGGGTTTAAAAGGGCTCCTTTTTCCGGGCCTTTTTTTAAAACTGGGGGTCAGACAGGTTTTAAAAGTTACGGGGGTCCAGGACAAGGTTTTAGTCCAAAATTTTCCCGTTCAACTAAAATGGTGGTTGAAAGACCCTTTTTTTTCCGGGGACTTTTTTTTTTTGGGGGTCAGAAGGGTTTAAAAGGCATACTGCGGTCCCCAAAACGGGGATAGTCAAGTCCCTTAACTAAAATTGGGGGTTGAAAGACCCTTTTTCCCCGGGACCTTTTTTTAAACTGTGGGTCAGACAGGTTTAAAAGGGGCATTCTGCGGTCCCGGACAGGGGTTTTTTTAATGTCCATTTTAACTAAAATGGGGGGTTTTAAAGACTACTTTTTCGGGACTTTTTAATCTGGGGGGTCATGCAGGTTTTTAGGTCATGCGCGTTCCAGGACAGGGGTTTTTCCCAAAGTCCCTTCAAGTAAAAAAGGGGGTTCCAAAAAAATACGCTTCTGGCACTTTTTTTAATTTTTTTGGGAAAAGCCCGGTTTAAGGGGCATGCGGTACAAGACAGGGATAGTGAATGGTGTGTGGGCTTTTTTTTTTTGGGGGCTTTTTAAAGCCTAAAAATGTTGTGCCAAGATTAGCAGGGATCCAATTTACTGTTTTTGGGGTGTTAATTCCAGCTTTTCCAGCCCGTTTGGGGGGTAAAATGAATGTGGTTTTTTGCTCTCCCCAAAAACTTTAAAGGCATCCCGGGGGGGTAAACGACTATCACTAATCGAAAAACCTTATCGGGTGGGGCCGACTATCGACTATCGCCCATTCGATAGCCAACGAAACGCTCAACACTAATTAAGAAATACTGAAACAAAATTTCCTTTTCCCAAATTTTAAAAAGCCCTTTTTGAAATTTAAAAATTTTATTTTAAATTTTAAAAAGCAATTATCTTTTATTGGTATTTTAGTGGGACAATTTGTAAGCTGAAATACTTTTTGGGTTCACTACCGTTCTTTCCAAAAAAAAGATGGCTTTAACATATTACCCCATGCCATTAACCCTTTGGGGATCAATTTTTTCTGCCGTCTCCCGGCCCTTTTTTCCACTGTTCTTGGGGGGTGTCTGTCTGGTTTTTTTCCACCTTATAGTATTAAACCCCTTGAGAGAGGGGGGGGATTGTGGAAGGGTTTTCCTTTAAACCGGAGGCTTTCTGGATCTGGCAATTGGAATCCCGGCATCCAAAAGGCATGAACCATAAAAATTATTTGCTATATCTGTGTTAATCAATAATGGACAATATATATTAATAATCGTCTTCCACTTTTTTTTTCCCATTACATTTATTCACACATTCATTTTAATGTCTTTTTTTTCTTTTTTTTTTCCCATTACATTTATTCATACACCCATTTTCATGTCATTTCTCTTTTTCCATTACGTTTATTCATACACTCATTTTCATGTCTTTTTTTTTCATGTCTTTTTTTTTTGCAAGGAGACTTTGTCATACATGTTTTGCCTGTGTCTTTAAATATGTTTAAAAAAAAAAAAAAAGTATGTTATTTGCATCATGTCACATGATATGTGTTCTGACACGTCATTGTGCCTAGTTTTGGTGTACGACAGTTCATTTACATCAAAATATGGCGTCAAAAGCGATCTTTGTGCAATATAGACCAGAAAAACTGGAGTTGGCATGTTGGGAAATGTCGCCCTTAAAGGGAATGTGTCCTCAAAAAATGACTTATTGTTTAACTCACATTTTTATGTTAAACACATTTTTTTTTAGGAATTTTGGTTATGCTTTTTTAAATTTTCCATATCACTTTCAGTGTTTTTTAAATAAGTCCTGCAGTTCTCACTTTAGCCACTAAGCCTAATAATCGTCTGACACTTAATGTTCTGTTTAGAGGACTTTTCAGTAGTGTGCTCATTATCAGTAAAAGCAGGGTCAAACTTAAAGGAGACACAATTGGGTACAGAAAACACAGAATCAACCAGTCACAAGAGGAGATGTCACAGCTCCCCTCTACCCTCCCTTCACAGTGAAAACTATCCTATAGACATCTATGGGACAGAAACTGTCCTAAGAATCCCATGGGCATGAAGCTGCTGTAAAGTATTTCTCTGACTGCTGTTAAAGCAGTGCAAGCAAGAATGTCTTCCCCACAATCATATATAGACAGCCAAATTGAGAAATCTACAATCAGGAAATAAAAATGACTGGGAGGAAAAGAAAATGGATCGGGGTCTTGATTTAATAAGTAAAAAAAAAAAAATGGCGACAGGTTCCCTTTACTGCTCAAATCTTATTCATGAGCAGGTGTTAGTCCCGCCCACCAAAGGCTAGCCCCGCCCACCTGGTAGTTATTCACATGTTTCTACCTATTTAAAGTAATAGGTTTATCAGTTGTGAAGTGGGCGGGGCTTGCCTCAGGTGGGCGGGGTTTGAAAAAAACTGCCTCTTTGAATGACTTTTCTGGCTGAAAAAACGCAGTTAGACTACTTTCTGTCCTCAGTAAGGGACACTATGGGTTCTCTTTTAATACATGAAAAAACTTTGAGACTCTCGGTTCACATATTTTGATCAAAAGATGTTTAAGCTGCCCACGACTTTCAACGTGATCTCAAAATGTTTTTGTGTGCAGAAACATACGTTATACTCGGTGTACATTGATTTTAAAACCCATATGGAAGGAAAGGGTGCTTCCCTTTTGTGTTTCTGTCCCCGCCCACTCTCACAGGCTGTCATAGAAGGGCAGCTTGCAGGGTTGGGTGTTTTTTATTTTTTCTCTCTGAATAATTGGAGGTCGGTTGACCCAGCGGGAGGCCTGATTGGCTCGATTGAGAGGTAAAGATAGGATAGGACTGCCCGATTTTGAGATCAACGTTTGAAGTCGTGGGCAGCTTAAAAAATCTTTTGATCAAAAAATGTGAACCGAGAGTCTCAAAGGTTCTCTTTAAGACACCTGACATACTCAGTGGATTAACTAAGGAACTTTCTTCTGAAATGCATCAGCAGTGGACACTTAAGCCATGTTTCTTTCAGCTCCTCCATGCATGGGTTGTTCTTGTTATTCAGCATATGTTTAAATATATTTTTTCTAATAAAGTGGATTTATCTTAACTGAATTTCTATGGTGGATATGTAGTAGGTACATTCGTTTTCTTCCTGCATTGAAGCTACTGGGCGTTGGCTGCACCCTGCCCTATTTCAATGTTGGGACAGTTATCAACTAGGTCAGCAGACTTGATGTTTTGTCTTTTCTTTCCTATACTGTACTGGGTGAGTTCATTGCTGGAGGTGTTGGACATTAGGTCCAGATCACTGAGTAGAGAGCGACTCACTTTATGTTGAGTTACCAGCCAGACAGCCTATTTTTTTGTTCGTTTTTGTGATATGGTCTGTACACGAACTGTGCCTAAGAATAAAGCTGGCTGCGGCCACCCACCAAAGCGGTGATCCGCAGAGCTAAAGACCTCCCTGAGACTGTCCAAGATGGCATTATTATATATAATTATTATTATAATATATTATACAAGCTGTACACACTGACTACTTTACATTGTATCAAAGTGTCATATCCTCAGTGAGTACACCCCTTAGAGTACCTATCACCTCCACACAAACACACAAAAATTGATAGATGAAATTCTAAGACTTTTCTCCAATACATGTCATTAGCAATGCAGTGGATTTACCTCCATAGTACAGGGACACAGGTTTTACTTTCACTTTGTAACTCAGGAGATTCTTATCATGCTGTGGGAAATACCAACTGTGCAGGGGGAGCTGAGGGCAAAGCTGCTTGTACAGGGTAATCTGAGTCTCTCACTAGATATAGTACAACAGGTAGAGAACACTGAGGAGATAGTGTGACAAAGTTTATCTGTTGCTTCAGCTACTCCTCCAGTAGCACACAGGCATCTATATATAGGCTCCCCCTTGAACATTGGACTCTCCCAGCTCAGAAACCTACAACTGTCAACATAGTGATCCATCAAGCTGTTCATGGACTTGGCCGACTTCAGAGCTCTAAACCCCTTAACGACCCTGTGACATATGAGTACCTTCCCAGGGACCGCTAAGGGGCTTTGCGGGGGGATCGCTCCGTGACCCCCCCGCATCCCTCGGGGTGTTAGGGGCTGATCGCCGAACACCTGGCAGAACAGCGCCGGCAGTGGCTCCCCCTCGGGCCCTTGTTTAACCCTCAGACCCCGCGGAAAAGATGGCCGCGGCTTTTCGAGGGGAATGCGATCGGTGCCGCGCACCGATCGTTACGGTCACGGCATCAGGAGCATGCTGCTGACCGACGCCGGGACATGGTGGGGGGGACCCCTGTGAAGGCCCGTCCTTACATTTGGGTTTGCCCCACTTCCGGCCCGTAGAAGGAAGGGGGGAAACCGGCACTTTGTACCCCTAATGCATTCCATGCAAGCATGGGCTTTTTAACAATCGCCCCTTAGGGGTCAAGCACCATAGGGGGTAAATGTTACAGAAAAAAAAAAAAAAAGGGGTTTTTAAACTACAAAAAAATTTTTTTAAAATTTTCAAATCCCCCCCTTTCCCCTTTTTACAAAAAAAATTCTTAAAAAAAAAAAAAAGTACACATTTTTTGTTCCCCGCGTCCAAAAATTTTGATCTTAAAAATATAAACTTTACCCGTCGGAACCCGTGAAAAAAAAAAATTCCAAACCCAAAATTTGCGTTTTTTGGTCATTTTCGTCACTCAAAAAAGGAATAAAAATGATCAAAAAAGGGGCATGGTTTCCAAAACTGTAGCGTAAAAAGTACACTTCACCCGAAAAAAATCCCATCACTGACGCCCGGGGTGTTGTAAAAAAAGTTATTGGTCCATAAAATGGGGGCGGGCCAATTTTCAAAAAAAAAAAATTTTGGGAAATTTTTTTTTACGGTACCAAAACAAAGGGAAAACCCTACGTTTGGTATTGCCGGATGCGTAACAACCTGAAATACAGATAAACTATTTACCGAAGATTGAACACCGAAAAAGAAAATCACCCATGGCGAAAATTTTTTTTTTTTCAAAATTTTGCCCCACTTGGAATTTTTTGGGGTTTTCCCAGAATTTTCATAGTAAGTGAATAACACCATTAGAAAGTAATCGCCCCGCAAAAATAAAACCCCTCATGTGTCTATGTAGGTGGAAAAATAAAAGTTTTTGGGTTTTCAGAAGGCGGGGGGGGGAAAAAACAATGTGTACCCCAAAAAAAGCCGGGTCCTTAAGGGGGTTAAAAGGCCACCCCTTTAAAAAAAAAAAAAACACTTAATTTCAGGGGAAAAGCTTTTTTTTTCTAATGAAGCATATTTGAGAAAGTGTTACTTCATGAGGTTTCTCTGGAGGTAATAATTTTAATTAATTATTTTTAATGAAATTAAATGGACAAATTGTGCCCAATTTGCCATTTTGCCTCCACTGTGTCGTGTGACTAGTTAGTGTTAAAAGGTCTCAGGGTAAGGGGGAGCAGGTTTTGGAAAATTTGTCCTTTCTGGTCACTGAAAGTTTAACATGGGGCCTCAGGCAACGAACTCTCTGAGCTCTGAAAAAAAAGCATTGTTTCCTAATATAGAAGGCAGGCTTAGAAGATTGCCGCACTCAAAATTGGTGCTTTTTTGGTGAACAAGACCATACGCGGTTTTTAAAAAACAGGGGCCCTTTTAGAACAGGGCCCCATGGTGACCAAAAAAAAGTTGAAAACAATGTAGCATCATATCCAAGTTGTTTTCGAAAGAGTGTTGGTGCGTCAGAGCGAAGGGTTTCGGGTGGGGGTTGCCGTCATGCTAGACCATATGCCCCACACTGCATTAAAGGTCTGCGTGGCTGTATCCAAAGTAAGCCCTTTAAAGATATGCACAAGAAAACCCACCCCGGTTTGCGAAGACAAGCAGACTAAGGAAAAGGAACAAGACCTTCTGTGGTCTTGATCAAGGGCGCAAGGTTGTGGGCGGGGGAACCAGGGGGATACAAAAACAAGGTTCTTCCTACAGCAACAGGGGGTGGGGGGGTCATGGTTTTGGGGGCTGAGTCTGCCCAATTTTGGGGAACTACAGTTCATTTAGGGGAAACCCTGGAATGCCAACATAAAACGGGCCCCAGGGGAGTATTCCCCCCATGATAACTAACCCAAACACCAACTCCAAGATGATCACTGCCTTGCTAAAGAAAATTAAGGTTATGTAATCCATATGGTTAATGTAAAAAAATAAGAAAAGAAAAAAAAACAGGCCACAAGTGCATTTTTTTAATGTGGCGTCACAAAAAACATAATAAAAAGTGATTAAAAACTCTTATGTACCCCATAAAGGTATCAAAGAAAATGTTAAGTTATGGCTCTTAGAATACTTTGACATCAAAACACAATATGTTTAGGTGGCAATTGTGGATGTAAGGAAAGGCCTGTAAAAAAACATAAAAAATAGGAGCGTGGTCTGCAAAATGGGTCACATTTTGTAAAAACAATTCTGCTGGGTGTGAAGCTCCCTAAACACAATTAATAAATCTTGGCAAGTATTTCAAAAAGTGACATGTCTGTAAGTGTTTATTATTACTAGCACTGTTTTTGGTATTCTAAGTTTTGCACTCCTTTGACAGTAATGAGGTTAACTAAGTTCGACAGGTGTGTTTACTATGTTGTGCAAAATGCAATAAAATAATTGAATTACATATAGTTACATAGTTTGTAAGGCTGAAAAAAGACAAGACGTCCATCCAGTTCAGCCTATTAACCCATTCCTGACGAAAAGTATTAATTATATGGATCTAATTTTTTTTTCTCATGGGTCAAAATGTGAAAAAAAAAACGTACTTACGCTATGTTTGCAGGAGTTTTTTTCTTTATGGCGTTCATTCTTCAGTAAAAATGATGTGTTATCTATATTCTACAGGTTGATATGAATCCGCCAATACCAAACATGTAGGCTTTCCATTTTGTTTTAGTACTGTAAAAAAATTTTAAACGTTTTCTATCTTTGAAATTTGCGCTGAGCGCCATTGTGTGTGACCAATAACTTTTTTATACTAACACCTACAGACGTGAGTGAGGGTGCATTTTTTAGCGGGCTGAAGGGTACTTTTCATTGCTAGCAGTTTGGAATGCATACGACTTTTATGATCACTTTTATTCCAATTTTTATAGGACGTGAAATGACCAAAAAAACGCAATTTTTTGTTAGGAATTTTTTTTTTCTATGGTGTTCAGCCTACGGGATAAATTATGTTATATTTTAATAGATTGGACATTTTCAGATGCGGCAATACCAAATATGTGTCACTTTTTATTTTTTTATTTGTTAAATGGCGACAGTGGGATGATTTGAACTTTTAATATTTTTAAAAAAAATTTTTTACACTTTAAAACATTTTTTTTTTTTTACTTTACCTTTGAGTTCTCTTAGGGTGCTTCACCACTAAGGGGCGCGATCATTTATACAGCCTAATGCATTGTATATACAATGCATGTAAAGTGCTGCGGAATATGTTGGCGCTATATAAATAAAGATTATTATTATTATTATTATAATGCATTAGGGTGTACAAAGATGGCGGTTTCCCTACTTCCTTCCGGTGGCTGAAAGGGGGGAAATTGAAAACATGGCAGCGACGGAAGCCTTCACAAGTGTATGGCACTGTTTTTAATTGATTTAGACACCGTGGCTATCTTTGCTGTGTCGTCTAAGGGGTTAAACAGCGCATGGGGGCGGCGGCGCCCTCCCGCGATGTAACCGCCGAGTGTTTGCTGCAATTAGCCGCTAACACCCGGCGGCTGTGTAGTGTGATCGCGCTGAGATCCCGCTACAAAGCCGCTTACCGGCATCAGAACGTTTTCATATGTCCTATGTCGGTAAGAGGCTAAAGGGAAATGCCATTTCATTAATTAGCTTTGAACATGTACGCAAAGGTAAATAAAGACTATTGCTAAATACATTGCTGTTCTGATTTTGCTTCCCTTCAAAGCTATAGCAATTCTTATCATCTGCATGTCTACACAAGCTTCCTTAGGTTACTAACCACCTATCTCTTCTCTAACAGCCCTGGACTGGTTGGTGACATCACTTCCTGCGGTGTCTTATCAGCAGCACAGGAGACTGTTTATGCTTCTAACTGACAAACATTAACCCGTTAGAGTTATGTAACTTTGTGGCCTGTTGTTAAAACCCCTCCGTCACCAATGTCGATTTAACAGGCTAAGCTAGGAGTAGCAGTGCTGAAATCCCACTGCGGTAGAACCACCAAAAGCCTGAACAGTCAGAAGCTGGCTGTGAAGAGCAGGCTCTGCAAACAGCATGGTGACAACATCCCTTTAATTGTTATTTTTAAAACTTTGTCTTTTCAAACTATAGAGATGTTATAAACATTGTCAAAAATATTTTTAAGAACCTCTACATCTTGTGTGTTTTTAGTAACTAGTATATTTTTGTACATAAGTAACACGATAAGCTGATAAATGAAGGAGCTCACTGTAGTGTTTTAAATGCTTCAATCAATGAAAATCCTTTGACCAGTGCAGTCTGCCCTCTGCTGGATATACATGAGAAGTTACTCTTTTCAGATACTGTAAATGTTCCAGATTAAGGCATATGACCTATGGAAGATTGAAGAGTCTTTTCCAGTTTTATGTAAATAATGCTCAATCACTTTACAGTGAAAATGTTTACTCAGTTCAGATGTGCTAAACAATACATCAGTACCTTTTGTGCAATCAGTATAGTTATATATCACAGATCATATGGATATTCAAAGAAACTGCATTAAGAACAAATAGCAACAGTAGTGTAGCTACAAGGGTCACAGAAGTCGCACTTGTGACCGGGTCCCTGCGCCACAGAGGCTCATAGGCGACATAAACTCGGCGATATGGTGATCGCAGCCACTGCCTGCACACTGTGGGCAGTGGCTTAGGCAGAGCGGCCAGGATCAGAGCAAGCTCTGTTCCCGGATGTTTAGCCTCCTACATGCCACGCCGTAGGCTGCGCAATGTAATGTTATCATCACGACACCTACACCACTGCCTGTACTAGCCCATAAACCAATGCCATAAGGCCTTGGGCTTATGACCTAGAAGACTTAATGAGGGGCGTCAAACAGCAGATACTAAAGTTATACATAAAGTATTGCATATGATAACTGTAAGTTGTATGTCCCATGTTTCCACTGTGTTCTGGAATGCTTACCCACATTTGCCCAGACACAGATGAGAGTGAAAGTTCACATACATATTGGCTAAGTGAAAATGTTGCTGACGATTGAGTAGCAAATTCTTCGTGGACATGTGTTCTAGAATTATTAGAAATTTACAGATACAATGCAACAAAGGTTTGCTCAGCAATTTCCAGATGCACATGTGCCCCATCATAATGCTGTGTAAAACGACAGTGTTGCAGATAATGCCCAAACTGGTAGGTCTTGAGCCCCAGGAGAGAACATTTTTGAGACTTGGGACATGATTCTAAAGAGTCAAATAAAGTCCTTAAAGGGGTTTTGCCACGATCTAATGTTGATGTGGGATCCTCCAAAATGGGTATGTAATCACTTTTCTAAATATATGTAATTAAAAAAAACTGTAGCCTGTTAGCGCTGAAGCC
Organism: Phyllomedusa bahiana; assembly: GCA_025379985.1. Classification (NCBI taxonomy): domain Eukaryota; kingdom Metazoa; phylum Chordata; class Amphibia; order Anura; family Hylidae; genus Phyllomedusa; species Phyllomedusa bahiana. Next base: position 23,460 of record JAODAL010002792.1, on the reverse strand, counting down.
TTGCTTTGTCCCCCTTAGTTTCCTGACTGTTTACATTAACTACGACCAGGAGCTGATCTGGCCGCGCTTAAGTTGTTTGCACTTATATGATGGCAGGGCTTTGGAGGGAGTGGGTGAACAAAGCAGTGCTACTGGGCATGCGCACTAGCTCTGTTTCTGTGTCAGAGCCTGTGTCTGCTATATAGAGAATCCGCTGGTTGTAATGTAATTATTTGAGTAAACATGCAGTCAGCTCCCTGCTCAGCCCTCCTCCCTCCCCCCTGCAGCAGTTCCTTAACGGTGGCTGCTCAGATCTTATCTTCTCTCCTGAGCAGATAAGAGGGAGAACACAAAACTTGTATAGTTTGGGCACAATACAGTTATCCTCTGTGGTTTAGCCAAACAACATGTTTGCTCAACTACAGAGACTGAATATCAGCCTCGGGAGCGTGCAAAGGAGGTGGTGCGATGATATCACGGAGGGGGTACTTGTTTTTTTTAAACACAGGAACACAATGCCCCTTTTTTCAAGACTCAAGAGGACAGTTCAGCCTGTTAGGTGAGGAAATCACTTCTTGGCAAAATCCCTTTAAAGAGCACCTATCACTTTTTTTTTAATTCATACACTGAAGCTGTTTAAAAACAATAAAGTATTTAATTAGAAGTCATTAAAAAAGGGACCATTTCCCAGTTTAATGTCACCATCTGTGTCTCATTCCTCCCAACTTCAGGCTGTAGTCGCCACCAGGGAGCTCTCCAGGAAGCACTCAGCATGCCCTGCTCGTGTGACGTCACACTCCCATAATCCCCAGCGGCACAGACTGCCGGGGACAGGGAGAAATGTATGACACAGAGCTAGTTGTATGTGTTACTCACTGAGGTTCAGTGTGGGACGGCTGGGGCTGAACTGCTGTTGTGAAAGATCAGGAGGAGCCTCACTAGTTCAGTCTCCCAGCGTCCTGCTCTGAACTTTACGACATACATGCCAACGCTCCCGCTTTTGGCGGGGGGGTCCCGCTAATGGGGGTCCCCCCCGCCCTTCTGGCAGAGATGGCATTCCTCCCGCCGCCAGAAGGCAGCGTGGGGACCGCGGTGCAAGAGTAGCGCTGGTGCGCTACTCTGGCCCCGCCGGGCTGCTCCTACAGGCGGGTGAAGCGGCCGCAGCAGCTGTACAGGGAGGAGGCGGGAGGGAACGTTCCCCTCTTCCCTTCTCCCCCTGTATGTATGGCGCCGGTGTGCGCTGAACTTTACAGGTCATTGTCGCAGGGGGAGGGTGCGCCGCGCACTCACTCCCCTGCAACGTGAGACTACTCATCAGCCGGGAGTTTGTCCGGAGCTGCAGGAGCCTGGTGAGGTAAGTGGCCTTTTATTATTTTATTTTTATTAGTTATAGGGGGGCTCTACCTGGCTACAATTGGGGGCATTTTACCTGGCTATAAATGGGGGGCACAACCTGACACAATGGTAGACCCCCCATTGTAGCCAGGTAGTGCCCCTTGTAGCCAGGTAGTGCCCATTAAGGCCAGGTAGTGCCCCCATTAAGAAAGCCAGGTAGTGCCCCCATTAGTAGCCAGGTATGCCTCCATTGTACCAGGTAGTGCCCCCATTGTAGCCAGGAAAGTGCCCCCCATTGAAAAGCCAGGTAGTGCCCCCCATTGTTAGCCAGGTAGCGCCCCCCATTGTAGCCAGGTAGATGCCCCCTCTGTTTGCCAGGTATCCCCCCAAATTTGTAGTCAGGTAGTCCCCCCCATTGTTAGCCATGTAGTGCCCCCATTGTAGCCAGGTATTGCCCCCATTGTAGCCAGGTAGACCCCCCATTGTAGCCAGGTAGACCCCCCATTGTAGCCAGACAGTGCCCCCCTAAAACTAAAAAAAATAAAAAAATAAAATCCCACTTCCCCTGACCAGGCTCCCTGCAGACGGCCCGCCCCCTGGACATTCCTCAGCAGTTTTCACAGGGGAAGTGAGTGCAGCCCGCGCTCACTTCCTCTGTGACGCTGACCATTTGTAAAGGCGCACAGCGGCGCCGGACATACAGGGGAGAAGGCAGAGGGAGCGATCCCCTCCTGCCTCCTCCCTGGCTCCAGCGAGGTTTCCGGGCGGGGTGGAGTTTGGGCCCTGCCGCCCGCTTCACCGCCCGTGGGAACAGACCGGCGGCGCCAGAGTACGCACTAGCGCTACTCGGCGCCGGGGGCCATTTTAAAGGACCCCCGCCGCCTGCTGGCCGGTCGGAGAAATGCCAACCCCCCGGGGGGGGGGGGGGGGGACCCCAAATAGCGGGACCCCCCCCGCCAAAAACGGGAGAGTTGGCATGTATGATATATATATATTTTATATTTTATATATAATATATATATATATAAACACAGGCACACTAGGGAAAAGCACATACATACAAATTTTAAAATTACACATCTGCATATATATACATACAGACACACGTTTTCATCTATATCTATACACCTATACATAAATACAAATCTACATAACTATACACACATACAAGTCTATCTATATACACAGGACTTGGACTATCCTGAAGGATCCGGCTGGTTGGAAGGTATGCATATCCGTCTGTCCCTTCCAACCAGCCGGATCCTTCAGCACAGTCCTGGATTCCATGGCCTATCAAACAGGCAGACTGCGCTCTTTATTTAGCGATCTGCGTGTCCTCAGGACACACAAGCAGTATGCACTTACTTGCCAAGTTCCCTGAAATCTTGATGGTAAGGCCAGCAAGTATTGCAGGGGGACCAGACTGCTCTTATGGAAGTGGCGCCAGGAAAGCAACATAGGACGCTCCGTCACTGCCCGCCCCCGCAGCTAGATTAAACAGCAGAGGTCACCATGATTCTAAGGGTATGTTCACATGGTGTATTGAGTCCGTGTGAACATACGCTTTTAGATATGTGTTTGGATCCGTCTGTTGGTTCCCAAACGTACCCAAACACGTATTTAATAAATAGCAGTGTGAGTTACATTGCTTTTAATATGAAACATGCATCGGTATTCACTCGGTATGCATCCGATAGGTCTTGTACCTGGTGTCGGCGTCTCCCTGCTATCCCATATCGGATGCATGCATAGTACAAGGAGGTCATGGACTGACTCGTGAAAATTAAGTATATCTTTCCATTTTTTTCTAATGCTTCTATATTGCTTTGTATTGTTGATATCAAGAATGCCAGGTTTGAGTCAACTAATAAATATTTCAAAAGTATTTCGGTCTACATGCAAATTATAATGATGACAGATTAAGTCATGGAGAGACTTTTATAAAGCAGACCGAGGCATATAAGTATACAAAACTACGGACACTAATATAAAGTGGGACTGAAATATGTCCCATTTTAAGCCGTGTGAACATAGCCTAATGGTCATAGCCTATTGTACTCATTCCCAATCAGTTGACATTTGTTGTCATTGAGGGTCATCTGATTTTCTCACAGTATCTTGAATATAAACCCTATGTTTTGTTGTTTATAATTATGTCTGCTATATTTTGGAAAATCAATCAATATTTGGTATTGAAAGCACAAGGTTTCTCCTTAATACCTAACTGTGGGACCTATTCCACAGAATTAGTTTATCTGGATATACTGCAAACATTTTTTGTGACCCAAGCATGCATACAGTGAAGGAAATAATTATTTGATCCCTTGATGATTGTGTAAGTTTGGCCACTAACATTGACATGAACAGTCTATAAATTTAAGGGTAGGTTAATTTTAACATTGAGAGATAGAACATCCAAAATAAAATCCAGAAAATCACATTGTATAAATTATATAAAATTATTTATTTGCATTTTGCAGTGAGAAATAAGTGTTTAATCCCTCTGGCAAACAAGACTTAAAGGGGTTGTCTCGCTACAAGATTGGTTTTAATTAAAAGGGTCTTTAAAAAACAAGCAGCTTTGGGAATATAAAGTTCATTACAAATGTCCTACTGATTTTTAGTTATCCCTGTTAGTAGTATGCATCACTCCTGAAATCTTCTAAAGCAGCTGACCTTTTGATTGTTATCTCCCCTGGCTGCAGTCCTGGTGACTCATCACCTCTGAATTTCAGGGTTTGGGGCACAGAGCCCCTCCAGCACAATATGCTTTTGTAGGGGAAAGGGGGGGAGAGGGCTCTGGCTTCTGTGTCTGTCTGGATTAACCCTGTGTTGTGCCTGCTCCCTCCTGCTCTCTACACCCGATTGAGGAGAGCAAGGTGAGGCTGACAGCAGTGAATGTTTTCTATAATCATGATGTATCTGTGGAGCTTTGATTATAATAATAGAACAGATCAGGGGAGCATGTGAACGGTTCATATCCCTCCCTGCTCTGCTGTATTAGTGACACATTGTGATTACAGTAACTCACTTCACAGCTGCCCTGTGTCTGTTCTGACAGGGTTTGTTTGTTGTTGCTTGAGATGGTGAGATTTGTATGCTAAGCAGGGAGTAAGGAACACTTGCATCCCCCTGCTCTGCTATTAGCATACACAGCTTTCACAGACCTCTCCACACTCATAGATCAGCCCTCTCCCTGTTGTCTCCTGATTCTGTGTGGAGCTGACAGTGCAGCTGATTCAGCAGTGAGTAGCAGATCTAGGCAGGCACACACAGGGTTAACTCTGGCAGCAAACCCCCTCGCCCTTCCCCTGCTGTATAGAAGGAGAGCTGTCTGTGTGCTGAGGGGAGGGGGGAAAGGGGAGGAGAAGAGACAGACAAGAAGCACTCCCCTGAATTCAAAAATCCTATGCTAACAGTGACATTGAAGTAGGCTGAAAGCCTGTAGTGAGACAACTCTTTTAATACTTGGTGGCAAAACCCTTGCTGGCAAGCACAACAGTCAGATGTTTTTTGTAGATGATGATGAGATTTGCACACATGTCAGGAGGAATTTTGGTCCACTACTCTTTGCAGAGCATCTCTAAATCATTAAGATTTTGAGGCTGTCACTTGGCAACTCAGAGCTTCAACTCCCTCCATAAGTTTTTTTTGAGCCACTCCTTTGTTGCCTTGGCTGTATGTTTTGGGTCATTGTCTTGCTAGAAGACCCAGCCATGACCCATTTTTAATGTCCTGGCGGAGGGAAGGAGGTTGTCACTCAGGATATTAAGGTACATGGCTCCATCCATTCTCCCATTGATGCGGTGAACCTTCTCCCAATCACTCACAGAATCATCCAGGTGTTCATTGGCAAACTTCAGACAGGCCTGCACATGTGTCTTCTTGAGCAGGGGGACCACCATTTAAACCATTACAGCGTCATGTGTTACCAATGGTTTTCTTGGTGGCTGTGTTCCCAGCTGCCTTGAGATCATTAACAAGTTCTCCCCATGTAGTTTTAGGCTGATCTCTCACCTTCCTAATGATCAAGGATACCCCACGAGGCGAGATTTTGCATGGTGCCCCAGATTGATATCGATTGACAGTCATTTTGTATTTCTTCCATTTTCTTACTATTGTACCAACAGTTATCTCCTTCTCACCCATCATCTTACCTATGGTTTTGTAGCCCATTCCAGCTTTCTACAGGTCTATGATCTTGTCCCTGACATCCTTAGAAAGCTCTTTGGTCTTGCCCATGTTGTAGAGGTTAGTCTGACTGATTAATTGAGTCTGTGGACAAGAGTCTTTTATAGAGGTGACTGTTTAAGACAGCTATCTTTAATGCAGGTAATGAGTTGATTAGGAGCGTGTAACTGGTCTGTAGGAGCCAGAACTCTTAATGGTTGGTAGGGGATCAAATATTTATTTCTCTAAGCAAAATGCAAATAAATGTAAATAATTTATAAAATTAGATTTTCTGGATTTTATTTTGAATATTTTATCTCTCAATGTTAAAATGAACCTACCCTTAAAGTTATAGTTCATGTCTTCGTCAGTGGGCAAACTTACAAAATCAGCAACTATTTCCTTCACTGTATGTAGTCTGCTTTCAATCAATTCAGTAGTCTTGCAAGCGATGAAACGTCCTCCAGCACACATTGTATATCAATAAAAACACACTTTATTATTGTATCATGATAAAAACATGATTAAAAATCCAACAAACGAACACAAACTGTGCTTTTTAGATTTTTAATCATGTTTTTATTATGATACAATAATAAAGTGTGTTTTTATTGATATACAACGTGTGCTGGAGGACGTTTCATCGTTTACAAGTATACTCATGGTCTATCTACAGCAAGATGGTTTTGTTTCCTCTGTGCACAGAGGAATGAAGTGGGCATAGATCCTGCAATGAGTTGGATATGAGCATTGGGTGAGCTGATTTTTTACAATTCAGTAGTCTACCTCTATTGGGGTGCAATACCTTAGATCATGCAAGTGAGGTTTTTTTTTGTGAAGGAATTATAGGAGGGACTTAGAGATAGGTGATTGGAATTTCTAATTGGTATTTTGTGGAGCTTTGCACAGTAATCTGTGTTACTGGACCTGAGATTCCCCAGATTTCATGTAGAAGGGGATACAAGTCCCAAAGGGCTGCCAACTCTTGTGTGTAGGAGAAGGTAAGAGGAAAGATTAGTTCAAGACAGTGTTGCAAAATTGCATAACCTGATGATTGAACTTTGTTTTTTCCCAGGCTTTCTTTAAGTTCTCAGGAAGCTTGTAAGGAGAATGACATTTATATTCTCCCTTGCAGGAGCTATATCCTTTGTAGACAATCATTACTTTAAATGAACACAATTTGCACCTGAGAGACTGCTTATGGACATCCTTTTGTCCTCTGGTTACTCTGTTTTGTTGTACAAACTACAGGACATTGGGTGCTGCCATGTTGGATTGCTGTGACTGGAAACAGGAATGGAGTTTTCTGTTAAATCCAAGGAGCGGAAAGGGGGGTCTGACCCTGGAAGGCCCGCCCCCCCGGTAGAAGGAAAATGCACTTACAGGGTTTTCTCCCCATGATTTACGGCCACAATAGCTTCAGCCCTCCACTTCCCCCGGTTAGGGTGCTTTAACGGTGCGTTTTTGAGGGTTTTTTTCATTGTTTTTTGTGCAAGAAGGCCAGAATTAATGCGTACATCTGGCACAAAAATTGCGGAAAATTTGGCGGTATTTACCGCGATTTTACCCAAATTTTTTTTTACAGCAATGTACAGCATTAATTGCTGTGCCTTCCTTGCACAAAAAGAAAATGAAAAAACGCATAAAAATGCCAAAAAACCACCGGGTAAAGCCCCCTTAGGTTTTTGATGGTTCTATAGCCGTGATTAGCATATCAGCTCGGCTATTCCTAGCTAAGCATGTTACAGTGAGATGACTGCAGGAGTTTTTATCTGTTGGAAACAAAGCTATTGACCTACAAACAGTAAAAAACAGTGCTTTTTAAACAGTAACAGTCTAATCTTGTTAGAGATAAAGACTCTGCTCCCTCTGACTATGGTGACGTCACTCCTCGTCACTGCTCTCTGTATAATCGGAAAAGGCGGGATTTTCGGTAACCTGGGGGAACTTTTTGAAAACCCCCCAAAGGAAAAAAATCTCTTATCCCCTTGTAAGAGGGTGTAACTGTATACTTGTGTTTGTGTGAGTAGTAGGTAGCAGGTTGCTAAGGGTTACAAAATTGGAGTTGCTCAGTAACTGTAAGCAGGAGGTTAACAGCTTAGCAGCCGCAAAAGGGGCTGGGCGTTAGGGAAAAAATGAAGGGTTGGGGAGCCCCTCAGGGAGCTGAAGGGGAGGAGCTATATCTCAGTGTGAGGGGTCAAGCCTGTCAACTCAGGGAGTTGCTGGGAGGCAGCAGCACTGTGAGGAAAGTGTCATGTCAGAGGAGGTGCAGTGGGCCCTGTTTGCAACCCAGCCCACTGTCCCTGCCTACTTGGCGTGCTGCCTTACATGACGACCCCAAATGGGGGCAAAAAAAACCTACGCTACTAAGTGCAGGGCAAAGGAGAAAACAGGCAACAATCTGGGTCAGCAACAGTACGGGTACATCAAGCCAAGAATCAGAAGACAGGAGAATCACCAGAAACAAGCCAAAGGTCAAAAAAACCCGGTCTGGGGAACGGGGTACCAAAACAGGAGGAAAAAAAAGAGGTCAAAACTAACCGAGGTCAGGTAATAGGAGTGCAAATAGGAAGACAGAAAAACCAACGGGGAAAAACCTTTAAAAGCAAAAAAAAACAGTACTGTGGATTTTTTAAAAATTGGTATGCCCAGACACTGCCCCAGCAATCAATTGGTGCGGTCTCTTGGCCCTCCTATTGGCCTGGCAAACCCCCCTCGATCTGAAAAAGCGAGCCATCACTCCTAGGTTCATTAGCAAGGCTTCTCCCAGAGTATGTTGACAGACCAGAGGAATTAACCCCTGCAGAGCCTTCCTCTTTAGAAGCAGGTACGTCAGTCGTGACAGAAGGAGAGTACAGAGGGCCAGGTCCAGCGGGCTGCTGGACATGTATATAGTTGTTTGAAGCAGAAAAAAGAAGGGGAGGCATGTGGAGACCACGCTCATAGTAAGCGAGTAGTGGCCAGGAGAGGACACCAGTCCAGAAGGCAGAAAGGGAAAGAGTGGACCCCCAAGGGGGGTTTGAGAGTCGGGCTGGGAAATGATCAAGTGGGTTTAACCAAATTTCCCCAAGGGAAGACTTAAAAAGGGGGTACTGAAAGGTTTGTGTGACACAGTGAGGTGGACTGAAAGAGAGGGTTTCTCGTGAAACATGTGTGTACTGAAGAGTTGTTCTACTGCCTGGGGTCGTGGCCTAAAAGAGTGTAAGGGGATGTTCACACAGCGTTTTGAATACGTTTTTAGGTTCAAAAAAAAGTTTTCAAAAGCGTGCGTAAAAGCATCCAACATGCACCCAAATGTGCTGAATTTTGGGTGCGTTTTTCTCAGCATACACGCACCCTTTTGCTGCGTGACAAGCATTAACATAACAATTCTTTTAAAGGATCAGAAAGACGCATGTAAAACACGTATTGGCGATCACTCGTCTTATATTGAAAGCAATGTAAATCACACTGCACATTGTTTTGATGCGTGTTTGGGGCTGAGGGTCTGAAAAAACGATTCAAGCAGCATCAAAAAGCACCGTGGGGGAACATCCCCTTACATTCACATAGATTCCATTGCGATGAGTAAAAGCCTGCCAAGGGCAAAGGGTGTCGCTTAGCCCCTTTGTTTACATCCTTTGTGGTGGAAAAACCCCTTTGAGCAGTTAAAAGATTGAGATTTTGCACCAATCAGGGAATTAGGGGACAATCTTTTTAACAGTGATCTTTCGTAGAGGGTCCTTGGCGGCCCTGTTGTGAATGAAGAGTGGACCTAAACATAACCTGGACCATTTTTGGCGGCCTCGAGTCGAATCTTTTGTCCTGTTTGATACTGGTGGACTAGAAGTCAGTAGATTGAATGCACACTTAGTTAATAAGCCTTTTTCCAAAAATATTGTCACCTGAAAACTGAGAACCAAATTTCTGAAGGCAGAAAGAGGCTGCACCCTATGATTTGCATCAAAGATTGGGGGCTTGGGCTGATCATCAAGACAAAAGCTAGCAAATTGGTCCTGCTGTGGAGGAAGGATGTTTTACGTACCACTGTGGTGTGGTCGACTTATGGCCTACTTGAATAGCATCTAAAAAGCTGTGTATACTGTCAACATGGGAGCTTGATCTTTGGTGGAGTCTATGGGGAATTTGTAGGTGGCCAGTTGCAGTGTGCTAAAACTCAAAGAAGCTGCAATTATATCTTGTCTAACAACTGTCTAATGCAGGATTTTAGTTTGTGTCTGGGTGACCAATGGGAATAATCATGGCAGATTTTAGGTTGCCCAACAAAGCTTGTCGTCTCTGGCCTCAAAAGTTATGGCCTAACAACTAGGACCAAAATATTGGATGTGTCGGAGTATAGTCCTGCAGTGGCCAGACTTGGGAAAGTCCTGTGCCCTAAGTTAATTAGTGTCTTAAACTTAAAAGGGACGGGGAATAATCTATAGGAAAAATAAACTAACTCGTAGTAGCTTGTGGCCAGTAGAGGAAGATAACTAGAGATAGGTCTTAGTAAAGGCCTAGTGGGGTCAACAGAAGAAAACAGCCCACTGGATAGTATTTTGGCAGGAAAACAATGTAAAGGTGCCATTAAGCCCTATGAGGAATATGGAATAAGAAAACAGAAATAAGTTACCAGAACAGATGATGTGAACATAGTTAAGATTGTGGTGGTTAATACCTGTTTGAAAGTAATATAGCCTTGAGAGAACTCCCACTGTGGGAAGCAATCCAGGACTTGAAACTAATAATCCAAAACTATTAAACAAATAGTAATATTAATAATATCTATGATTATTTATTTGGTAGCCGACAATACTATTGTGTCCTCAATTGAGAAACTGAATAATCCAGTCAAGATACATTATAAAGTTAAGTCATAATTGATAGTTTTTAGAATTACAATGTGTCCCTTCAACCTGTTTTTGATAAAAAGTATCCAAAAAATAGATAAGCCAATGGTGAAAAAAAAAGACCTGTTTAGCAAGTTGTGATGGTGTTAGATCAAAATGTACTTTTCTCGAGCTTGGTGTAAATTGATGGCTTTTTTCTGTAAGATCCTGGCTTCAATGTTTTGACACTGAAAAGAGGCATCGGAAGGTGCAAGCATGCTAATGCAGCAACAGAGGTTGAGCCTGTCTAGAACACAATACAACAGCTCATTGGCTGTGTGTTCAAACTAACGATTCTACTTTGGTTGATCACGGGTACACCGAGAAATATCATCAAGATGGACAGAGTGCAAGAACGACCTGATACTGCAACCGCACCAGGCACAGGACAATTCATCATCTTATGGTGCAATTTGCCAGTGAAAGCATCAAATAACTGATTGAGGGGACCAGTATAGATGGAAATACGACTCACTCAGAGTTCAGCATGAAATGATGGGCCGTCCAACAATGCTGGAGATGTCAATTGTACTCAGCCAGGTCAGTGAACCTTTACTGGTGCAAAAATAGCACGTCTGACCCATGGCTTATGTAAAACTTTACAATATTGACTGTACATTTACCCTTTTTATGCCTCTCCATCTCCATTAACTGATTTCCTGGGATTTTTGTATGGCATACATCGATACCTGCTTCTGGTCAGGAGTCAATATGTTTACAGTGAATGTATTGTCCAATGCATGTGTAATTGTAGGCCCAAAGTGACGTCCACTAAGTTCTTTCTTTGCATTTCCTCCTGTGTTTTACTCGTTAATTGTTTCAAGTCTACATGCTAGTTAACTCATCTGTAATGTTTTAACAATAATAAACCCGAATGGTTTTTTATTCTCTTGGTGACTGTGGTCCCCCAGCAGCAATTGAGATTCATTAAACAGGCAACAACTGTTTCGCCCCCGAGTGAGTTTTTTAAAGGCGATGCTGCCTTCACCATTATCTCATGATCAAGGATACCTCACGATCAAGGGGCCGTAACAAATCTCCCCCAGAAGAGCTCCTTACCTGGGGGTAAAGCCGAGGTGCATAAGCAGTCTGCGTACAGGGGACCCCTATGCTCATTAGGGGGGTGCCCCGGGAGCAGCTGCCCTAAGCCCCACAAATGTTCTCTTGTAACCTGTTAATGCGGTCGCACCCCAGTAAGCCGCTCCCTGGGGCCCTGGCCGACAGTGATCTTAACAAGTTCACTGCGGCGTTCGAGAGCTGTGCGGGGCCCGTCGCATAACTCCCACTGAAACCTGCCCCCGGGCCCCCATACCCGGCCGTCCGGAGCGTTCATAGGACAGCGCTTACAAACGGGAGGGGTAGCAGAAATGGAGCGCTCGATCGTTGTGCGCTATTTTTCCAACTCCATGCAACTTCCCCCTGCCGGGCGCTCCTCTGTGTTCAACGTGCGGGCGGCATAAATGCGGCGGGTGATGTCACATCACCTGTGCGCCGCCCCGTCTGGTGGCTTCATTCCCATGCCGAGCTGAGTGCAAGAGGCTGCAGGGAGAAGCAGCGAGGGAGCAAAGAGCGGCGCATCGGGGAAGGCGTGGACCGAGGGGAAGTAAGTGATTTCTTATTTACCTGACCCCATATGCCTGCCCTATACCCCCCCCATATGCCCTGCCTATAACACCCCCCCATATGCCTGCCTATAACCCCCCCCCATATGCCTGCCTATACCTCCCCCCAATGCCTGCCTATACCTCCCCCCTATGCCTGCCTATACCTCCCCCATAGAGCCTGGCCTTATAAACCCCCCCATATGCCTGCCACACTATTAACCCCTCCCAAATGCCTTCCTATGCAGCCCCATAAATCCTTGCCCTAAATACAGCCCCCGAATGCCTGCCTATACAGCCCCCATTGATGCCTGCCTTAAAACAGCCCCCATTATGCCTGGCCTATGGCAGCCGCCTCATTATTGCCTGCCTATACCCCTAGCAAATGCCGTGGGCCTATAACCCCCACCATAAGCCCTGCCTATACAGCCCCCTCTATGCCTGCCTAAACCAGCACAGCCCCCCAAAATGCCTGCCTATAACCCCCCATATTCCTGCCCTATTACCGCCCATTTGCCTGCCTATAAAATCCCCACATAAGCGCTGCCCTATACCGCCGCCCCATAAGCCTGCATATACCCTCCCATATGCCTGCCTATACCCCCCATATGCTGTCCTATATCCCACATAGTGCCTGCCTATACCCCCTGCGAGGCGACCGGGCCCATGAGATGAAGGGGGGATTGCTCCCTGCCTATACAGCCCCCCATTGCCTGCCTATATACCCCCCCTGCTCCAATTATGCCCCCTTCCTATACCCCGCGCCATATTCCCTGGTTCCTGCCGTCTACCCCCCCCCTCATTATGCCAGCCTATAAACCCCCGCCATATGATGCCTATACCCCCCATAATGCCTGCCTATACCACCCCATATGCCCCGGCCCCTTTAACCCCCCATGATGCCTGCCTATACAGCCCCCATATGCCTGCCCTATATTAACCCCCCATATGGGTCCTGCCTATATTACCGCCCCATATGCCTGCCTATACAGCCCCCATATACCAGCCTATACCCCATATGGCCTGCCCTATAGCCCCCCCCATATGCCCTGCCTATACCCCCCATCCCCATAGTGCCTCCTATGAACCCCATATGCCTGCCTATAACATCCCCCGATATTGCCCTGCCAATAAAGCCCCCATAAATGCCTGCCTATACAGCCACCATATGCCTGCCTATACAGCAACCATATGCCCTGCCGTATACCCCCCCCAATATGCCCTGCCCTTATACCCCCCCCATGCCTGCCTATACAGCAACCGAAATTCCTGCCTATGACATGCCCCCATAATTGCCTGCCAATAGCCCCCCATATGACGCCTATAAACACCCCCATATGTCTGCCTATACCCCCCCATATGCCTGCCCTATACTCCCCCATGATTCCTGCCTTAGTACCCCCGTCATATGCCTGCCCTATAAACCCCCCCGCCCCATATGCCTTGCCTAAACTCTCCCATAATGCCTTCCTATACCCCCCCATATGCCTGCCTATTTAAACCCCCCCATATTCCTGCCTGTACCGGCCCGCCATATGCCTGCCTGTACCCCCGCCCAATATAATGTCCTGCCTGTACCCCCCCACATGCCTGCCTATACATCCCCCACATGCTCCCTATGATACAACAGCCCCCCACATTCCTGCCGTATACCGCCCACAAAGAATGCCTGTCTTACTGTATAAGGGACCCCTTTAGCTACCTAAACCCCTACCTTTATGGGCCCCATATTAGCCCCACCTAATGAGCCCCAGTCTACGCCTGTATGGCATACGCCCTATATCTAACCACCTACCTAAACCCAGCCTGCCTATATGGAACACTCTATTTGTTCTAACCTAACCCTTGCCCTATTTTGTGCCCCATATATCCTATCCTAAAAACCCTGCCTTCCTAAATGGACCCCATAAGCCAGGGTGGCAGGTGCTTAGTTAAAAGTGCCAGGATTCTAAGATATGTGTGTCGTAAATCGCAGGGACCAAGTTGTTCCGGGGATAAGTCCATCAAGATTGCAGTGACCTGTATACCACCGGAAATGCAGAAGCAAAAGAAGAAAGTCAATGACTTTAAGAGGAAAACTCACCTGTGGATTCACAAAGATGTAACTGCAACTGTAAATCACTTATATAATTGTTCCTGCACAGTGCTGTTTTTACATCGTGGAGTCTACCCATAATAATGGTCCACTGTATTAGGGTAATATACAGTCCTGCAGAAGCCTGTGTACACTGGGTGTACCTACCACTATAATGTCACAGTAGGTGGTTATATGAGCAGTCCGCAGAGCCTGTGTACAACTGTGTATAGGTACCACAATATGGGTCACTTATGTAATGATATTTTATATTATTACGACCGTAAATGTTCTTTGTTAACTGAATCAGTAATAGTGTAGGTAATAATACAGTCAGAATGTGGGGGTAGTTTGGTGGTCGTGTATCTGGTGGTATAATCAGTCCCCTTATGGTAAAGAGCGTGTATTGGTACTGGCTGGTCATAGTAATAGTGGGAAATTTGTATTGGTAGCAGTATGAGGGTGAGATGAATGTTGAGGTATTTGCAACCATGTATTATCCTACAATTATCTAACAGCCTGTCCCTGGTACATGGTCCGTGGTCCAGGGAGGTTGGGTCGTGTCCCCATCCAAAATTTTTTGCCTGTTGGGGGCCCTGGCTTCTCCCCTCAAGTTACTCCGCCCCACTGGCTCACGAGGTGAGATTTTTGCATGGTGCCCCAGATCGATGTTGATTTGACAGTCATTTATGTATTATCTTTTCCATTTTCTTACTTTTTTGCACCAACAGTTGTTTCCTTCTCACACAGCGTCCTTTACTTATGGTTTTTGTATCCCCCATTCTCCAGCTTTCGTGCAAGTTCTATTATCCTTGTCCCCTGAGCAGATCGCTTAGAAAGCTCTTGGACTTGGCCCAATGTTTGTAGAGGGTTAGATCTGACTGATTAAATTGATCTGTGGACAGAGGTCCCTTTTAATAAAGAATGACTATAAAACAGCTATCATTAAATGCAGGGAAATTGAAGTTGATGTATGAAAGTGTCTAACGGGTCCTGTAGAATCCAATAACTCGTTGAAGTTGGAAAGGGGATCAAATACTTCTTTTCTCTCTGTTCAGCAAAATGCAAATAAATTTTATATAATTTATACAATGGTGATTTTCTCTGGATTTTTATTTTTGGATATTCTCTCAATGTTAAAATTAAACTACAAATTATAAGAGATTTCTGACAATAACCTCGTCAGGTGGACAAAAAGGCCCGCCGTTCACATTACAACCACCATTATATAATTAGATACGGACGTGTTTTTATATAGTTAAAAAATAACTTTTACTTCACACTGTTAAACTCACAAAAACATAGAAACGGTAGATTAAGTGGGCGACTGGCCCACAAAATGAAAATAAAATAATTTTCCACTCAAAACATTAATTATTACACAGCAGGCTTACCAATTATTGTAAACATCAATGTATATACAATAGGGTCATGGGAATATGCATCCCTACCATAAGTACGTATCCAAAACTATGCATTAACCTAAGTAAATAAAAACAGAAGGTTAACCCCAACTTGGCCCAAAATGGAAGCGACCCCTCAACAAGAACCCTATGCCCTGTCCAAAAATTAGCCCCTGGTGTAGCCCTCACAAAAATAGAAGATAAAATGAGATTTGCACTGGTTAAAAAAAAAATAAACCTTAGCCTTAAAATTATAGAAACCTGATTTCCATGTCATTTGTCAGTAGGGCAAACTATATACACAAGCAGCAAGGGATCAAAATACTTTTTTCCTTCACTGTATAATCAATTGTATGGGCGATCGCAAAAAAACGAGAGCCGCGCGAGCCGTTTGGGGTTTGGTTGCAAAACATGAACAAAAAACCGGCGGTTCGCCCTGCCTCGGACAAAACTGACAACTTTAAGGCTCGAACTTTTGTTTTCAGATCCATTGTATTTGCAAAAACTGCGGCTGGTTCTCGTTTTTTTGCCGTCGGCCCATATAATTGATTGTGTGGGAAAGCGACGACAAAACTCAAAACGTCGGCAGATTATACTGTAGAACATGTTCCTAAATCTGCCGGCACCAGAAAACGATCTTAAGAAAAAAAAGAACCTGGTAGACTAACAGTGTCATTTTTTTTGGTGGTCCTATTAAAGTCAATGGCCCATGCAAAATGGTTGGATTTTCAGAGTTTTTAGAATCCTAAAGCTGCTGAAAATATGGTATCATTATTTGCATGCTGTATAGATTTTAACACAGGGGTGCGCGAACATGATTCAGTTTCCTGATTTAGAAGGTGTGCGCACAACAGGTAATTGGCTCCTCCAATCCGTTTTCTTGCGGAGCTGTTTTATGGGATTTCCGATTTCTGCTCTCTGTGCTCCCAGTTTTGTTGGGATTCCATGATTGCTTAAGTTTGGTTTTGGGGTGCGTAAACGTCTCGCAAGCCTTCTCTGTGCTATTTTCTGCATCTATTTACCACCTTTCCTGACCTTCCGTCTAGCGACGTTTGTTCCAAGCCATGCTCTGCCAGTTCCCTTGCCGACTGCTGGCGTTCTAGCCTACTCCGTTTTGTTCTCTTTTCTCTTCGTCTTGTCACCGTCGGGTCAACGTTCGTGGGTAGTGACTTGGGGGCTGTCCCCTTGCAGCAAAGCCTTCGCCGCTTTGCGGTGGGTGCCTGTTGACGAAAGAGGAGGGCCCCCTAGAGTGACTACCATTCCTCCGGCGTCGGCTCTGTCGCCCACCTCCACGCAGTGGACCCTTGGAATATCCCCACCATCCTCTACTCCGAGCAGCCAACAATAAGACATATGCCTAATAGTGGGTCTTTTGTAAATTTGGTAATTATTCTATTAGGTTATAAGGGGGTAATTATTGAGTCACTATGTGGTGGTAAATTTGTGTCCGTGGTTAATAAGTGTCTATTATATAGTTAGTGTTTTATTTGTTATTGTCTTGTATCATGTAAATTTGTATTGAGTACTTCAGTATGATGGTGATATGTATGGTGAGGTATTTGCTCTTTGTATTATCTGGTAACTGAATGACTATTATTAACGGATCCTGATAAATGTTCATGGATGCAGGGGTGTTGCTAGGGTCCCAAAACATCCGGTGCCTGGGCCCTCTGTGTTACATTTTGCGCAGTAGGGTGGGGTTCACACGACATTTTCACGCCCCATTGTGAACTGCACATGTGTTTTTACATTGAAAAAACTGTGGGTCCGCCCCAGTTGGCCGTCCCTCTGAAAAGCTCTCACTGAAATTTTTATTTCTCCCCAAAACACGTAATCATCGCTGTTCTTTTCCCTGCGGGGGGGGGGAGGTAGAACAAAAGAACCCTTGGTCCCATAAAAAAAAAATTGAAGACAACCACCGCATGACTGAACGTGCATCATCCCAGTAGCCGCCTACCATTCCCCCTCCATAATCAAACTACCAGGTGTCCCTTGTATACCAATACACATTTACCATCCCTCAAAAATTCTAAGTCTCCATCTGGTTATCTGGTACCTTTAATCAAAGATGGGCTTAGTAAGAAATAGACTTCTGATGATGTGACCGTAACCTTATTCTCATCGTTCAGTGTCCCCCCGTTTTGCCTCATAGTTTTAGCCGGGGGGCAACATAGATGCCCCCAGTTGACCGCGACGTGGCCCATTTTTGAGCAAAAGGCCCACCGCCCCCCCTTCCCCCCCTTTATTATTTTTTTTTTTTTTTTTTTTTTTTCGCCTTCTTTTCCATCGGTAGGTCGCCCCTTGTTTGTTAAAAATAATTCGGGCCCCTAGCCCTTTTGTTCCCTTCACCAGGGACCAATAGTTGCCTTTAGCTCCTACTTTCTGCTGGTGGCAATAATTAAAAAGATATCCTCTGGTCATCGCACCCCCCTTCCACTTCTTCAACCAATCACTTTTCAATGTCATCTTGCCAACCCCTTTGTAGTGGAACCCTTTCATTTGACCAACCGCCCCGATTTAGATTCTGACTGTTCCACTCCGATACTTTACGACCCTTGTACGACAGATAATTACTTAGGGTGGACCATGAGTGGACTATTATTTGATCTCCCTATGATTGTTTTTCGTTTAATTCCTTTATATTGGTTTTCCCTAAGCACGATGTTATTAAGCAATATTCCAAACATTGCTGTTTGAAGCTTGGTTCATACCTAACTCATATGAATATTTTTCCCAGTATACGAAAATCAATGTTCCTACTAAACCGCCGAATAACCTCCCGCCAAAGCCCCACAACACCCCTGCCCCCAACATATCACCTGGCCCGTATTGTATTTTAGTTTTATAATAGTTCTTGAGGTATCCGTCAGTCATTCCAGGGTAAATGAGTAATGTAGGTAGGCCCGGATTGTCAGTCTGGGAAAATAACACGACCGGAGAGCTCTTGATACTTTCCAACATCAGTCGAAAAAGTTTGGTGCGCGGTACATTTCGAACGTATTCTCCCCTGATACGTCAGAGTGAACAAACCCAACGTTTCATTACGTGCCCCAGAAAACTGGCGGTGAATGTTATAGGAATTACTCTCAGGTTCCAGTGGCGTACATCCAAAGCACGGTGTGAGTGCGGTGGGCGGCCCCATTCCATCCACTATCATTGGCACAGTAATTGGCGCAAGAGGATTAGACTTTTCACTTGTCTCTCTCTCCCCATTGGTACAATAACGATAGATATGTACGCTGTTCAGAGAGCAGAGAGTACAAACATTCAAGTTCAATGAGAAATTATAAGCAATCAGACTCGACAGCATTCCCCAGTCCACCCTTACCATAACATATAAACTGCCTCAAGTCCTAGCCCCAACTGGTGACAACCAGTCTCTACTGTTTCCAAACCGCCTAGAGCACAACACACGCCCATCTTCCCTTGGCAGCATCGAAACAGGGAATAATGTTTTAGTTCTTATGCAATTTTCAAAAAATATTCACATTATAGAACCACCTAGAACCTCCCCATCACACACCGCCCACACACATCTTCCCCCAACATGACGACTCAGACCCTACCGCCCCAAACCCACCCACTGAACAAAACAAATCTCGACACAACACCAACACAACCCCACCCCCTTAAACCCATCCACACCAGCCAACACGCGTCCTCCATACAACCCAGACATATACATACACCTCATAGAACACCATTCACATATACATACACACACATACACAGGCATATACATACACTATACACACACATATACATACACACACATACACAGGCATATACATACACTATACACACACTATACACAGACATATACATACACACACATATACATACATACACAGATATAAACATATATATACACTATACACACACTATACATACACTATACGCAGACATATACAATACAACTTATTTTACAGACATAAACATATACTAAAAAACAACACCAGACATATACATACATCTAAGTACAAGACATATACTTAATACTACAGGACATATACTAATAACAACAGACATAACATACACTATTATACAATACCAAATACACACACATATACATACAGATTACACGTACAAACAAACACCATATACACATAAATACAAACACATAGACACACAAATACACACACACAACGTATTACACCCCCCCCCCAAAAAAAAACAAAGACCATATATACATTCAGTACAGTGTTCATATTCATGAAGATTATGTATTCACTGATATTAACCAGTGGTAGTCCTAGTCCCCTAACATGAGTCTAACTCACTCCACTAGAGACCTCCAAAATGTGGGTTACCCTGTGGAAAACACAGTTCTGCTGCTGAAGCCATAAAGACAGGTAGGACAATGTAGTTGCAGGAGATGAACCAGGAGCAGAGATATCAGAGGGGGCCGGGAGCCCCTCACCACTCTCTGCTGCCGAACTTCCTACTCAGGGAACTACTGGAACAGGTGAGCAAGGCCGAACTCCCCACTCCTCCCTCCGCAGCTGTCCCGTCAACTCCTGCGAGGTCCCGTCTTCCCCCTCCCCTTCTTAGCACTTTTGGGAAGAAGGAGGGACACACAATACACCTTGGCAAGCTTAGAGGAAGCGTGGGTTGCAACTGCAAAACGCGGCAGTTGCCTTTCTGTCGCCTCCGACTCCCGTATGCCTTGTTTGTATTGTGACAAGAAGCCAAAATAAATAGCATTTTAATTTCAAGAATTGTGAGTGCCCGTGAAAGATACTTTTTTTCTTCTTCTTCTACAAAGTTTCAGTATTTAAAGACAAATCTTTTTTATTTTTTTCATTCGCTGAGCATCCACAGTGCTTGGTTAATTTTGGCAGCAGCATTTGAATCCATTTTTACCTGTTGATTGCCGTTGGTAGTGTGGTGCCGAGGCTAGCTTTTCTTTTGTTTTGTTTTGGTTAGTACCAAAACAGTATTGTATCCAACCTCCAATGGAATCACACACGATATTCACCAATTGTAGACTGCAATAGTGCATTTGTTATATATGGTAGTCGTGAATGCCCTCAAATGCAATACGTTGTTCGAACAACACGATCACTGCATATTAGGCTCAATGGACATAAGTTTGTGGTCAAAAAGGGAAGATATATCAACAAAGAAGTCGACCCATCATTTTAAATAGACGCACGGCCCAAAGATTTTCCTCACAATTAAATATAACCCCCATTTATATTATTCCCATCTGACAGGTCCTAAACAATCAATCAGCTACTCCATAGAAAGGGAAATGTACCTGGATCTTCATGACTACAGAACCCTAAACCAAAGGGTCCCTCAGTTTATGTAGTTTGAAATTGGATTCTATTGATTTTAAATATATGTGCATGAAAATTTGTCTAGGTGTACCCGGTTAACCACACATATCTACACAACCCGACCACCTACAGGGGCTTTAAGAACCTAAGCCCCCCACCACTACCCCCAATCAATCTTAGTCATTTTTTTTAACTGTGTATTCGATGTACAGCTTATAGTGCCCTTAATTTATTTTAGATCCTTTGTTTAGTTCACTATTTCCCACAACATCTTGTCTACATCTGATTGGTTCCCATACTTATTTCTCCCCTTTTGTCCTTTTTACCGCACAACATATGATTTTTTTTTATTATTATATCCACTTTATATACAACTTCTTGTGATGGATCACAGTTTAGGTCCCTCGTCACCATTATTATTAGTAATACATACTTCAATTAACTTGTGTTTTTCATATAATGCTTTGCACAGTGTCCACTTTTTATTCTGTTTTCCCTGAATAGAGTTTAGCTTTTTATTTCTGCTTAAGAACAATTATCTGTTTTGCAACTTGTATTACATGTTATTGACGGTTTCCTAGTCCAATAATGACGCACCCCGTCATCCATGATGACACTACTGTGGACCAATAATGCTGTGTCTTCCTGTCTAGTCATCCTTGATGACACTTGATTGACACTACTTTTGACCAATAATGCTGCTGAATATCAGTTAGTTCTCTCTGTTATCAGTCATCACAGGCTATTACTTCCTGTTATCCGACATTGCAGACAATTGCTCCCTGTTTTCAGTCACTGCAGAGACTGTTGCTTCCTGTTGTCAGCTATTATAGACTGTTGCTTCCTGTTATCAGCCATTGCAGATTATTTGCTTACGGTTGTCAGCCATTGCAGACTATTGCCCCTGTTGTCAGCCATTGCAGACTATTGCCCCTGTTGTCAGCCATTGCAGACTATTGCCCCTGTTGTCAGCCATTGCAGACTATTGCCCCTGTTGTCAGCCATTGCAGACTATTGCCCCTGTTGTCAGCCATTGCAGACTATTGCCCCTGTTGTCAGCCATTGCAGACTATTGCCCCTGTTGTCAGCCATTGCAGACTATTGCCCCCTGTTTTTCAGCCATTGCAGACTAAATTGCCCCTTGTTTGTCAGCTACTGCAGGCTGTTTGCACGTCTGTTTGTCAGCCATTACAGGCTTGTTTGCTCCTGTTTGTCCCCAGCCATGACAGGCTGTTGCTTCTCTGTTTCGTCAGCCCATTAACAGGCTGGTTGCTCTCTGTTTGGTCAAGCCATTACGGCTGTTGCTCTTCTGTTGTCAGCACATGTACAGCTGTTGGCTCCTCTGTTGTCATCCATTTGCAATGCTATTACTCCGTGTTGTCAGCAACTGCCAGGCTAATTGCTCCCAGTTTGTTAGCCACTGCAGACTGTTAGAGCCACCCAGTTTGTCCCATCCATTGGCAGGCATAATGCTCCCCTGTTGTCAGCCAACTGCAGACCATTACTATTGTCCCCCTGTTCAAAATGACCACACCACATCCTGATGGACACTTGATTGACACAACTTTTTGATTAATAAATGCTGTGTGTTTCTTCTCATCTTGTCTGGTTCCATTCCGTGATGACACTTGATTGACACTAATCTCTGACCAATAATGTTGTTGTGTCTTCCTGTTTGTGGTCATCTGAGGATGAAACTTGATTGACACTACTTTGCACCAATAATCATGTGGTACTTCCTGTCCTGGTCCGTGATGGACACTATATTGACATTTTTCTAACCCAATCGTATTGTAATTTATCTCTTTATTAATTGTCTGCTTGTTTCTGTGTTTGATATTTCCTGCTTCTGAAGAAGCATCGGTAAACCATTAAAACTTGTTCAAGTTCCCTTATTCTGTGTTTATAGGTGGGTTTTTTAATTGGTGTGAAGGCTATGTTTCCGTTACAGTTACATTTTTAAGAATAAACAACACTTTTTATTATACAACATTTTCTTGCATTCTCTATGGACTGCTGGAAACCACGAGCGCCTGGGTTTACCTCTTCTTTTTTTCCTTTATCCTCACTTCAATCATTGCTGCCTGCTGCCGGGCAGGCACTTCGATCCTGGGGACCTTTCCCTGCGCCTGCCGTGTAACGAGCTCATAACGAGAAGCCCCTGTAAAATTCCATAAGAGAAGTTGTGCCTATACAACCTATAGCACAACCACAAAAAGGTGGAGCACAAACCTTTTATTGCCTTCTACAATACCTTGGTGGTTACATACTTCACTATTGTGCGCCCCCTCTCCATTTTTTCTCTCCTTCTTCCATTTTGCAGTGTCAGGGATATCCTAATTCCGGTGGCCCCAACTAAGTAATGAAATACTGACTGATCACAATATAATACAGTAAACTTATATCCTAACCACTCCTGTTGTTACACATAGATCAAAAGAGCCAGAAGTTCTCTTAATATGGCCAAAATATCTCAATCCTTACAGATTCTGATGTGCATTATTGTGGACATTGATAGTTATATTCATATAACTATAACTAGTTATATTCAGGGGCCAAAAACAAAGGCCAAGGTTCCTCTATCAAGACGGCGTTTGTTTTTGGCCCCTCTGATATCTGTCTACTATAAGGTCTGACTGTCTGGCATTGACTTTTGGTGGCAATAGATAGTTGGAATGTTTTGCTTACTGTCAAGTGTGATGTGGTTTAGGATATTTAAGTTTGTGTTATTTTATGTTGATCATATGT
>JAODAL010002791.1:0-187261 GCA_025379985.1 Phyllomedusa bahiana | reverse complement strand
AATTAAGCCTGTTTGTGCTTTTTTTAAATAAATAAAATACACAGGGGTTTTTAAACGGCACATAAAAGAACATTTTTCCTGCCCTTTTTTTTTGGAGCGCAATTTATATCCAAAAATTTAACCCAAGCTTTTGTGGTGGGTTCATTTGGGAGTAAAATACAGGGTGTGAAATTTATCATATACGGGAATCTTCATCAAACAGTGTGGGGTACATTTTAGAACAAACGAAAGGCCCAGACAAAAAGGGGGCCCGGGGTTTCTTCCCCTGCGAGGGGCAGGGCAAAAACATTCCTGGAGCAGTGCCCATTTTTCGCAGCAAAAGAAAAAGGGGATGCCCAACAGCGGGGGTCACCCCAGTGAGGCCAAAAAACTCCCGGGGCGGGTCACAAAGGGGGCCGTGTGCTGACAGAAACCCCCAAGGTTTTCTTGTTTGGGTTTGACTGGGTAAACCCCAGCCCCCCAAAATTGACATCTGAAAACCCCCCCGGGCCAAGACCCGGGTTGGGAACATCAAACAAAAAACCCTTATTTGGGAAAAGGGCCCCGGGGAAAGTGG
Organism: Phyllomedusa bahiana; assembly: GCA_025379985.1. Classification (NCBI taxonomy): domain Eukaryota; kingdom Metazoa; phylum Chordata; class Amphibia; order Anura; family Hylidae; genus Phyllomedusa; species Phyllomedusa bahiana. The sequence goes on along the minus strand of JAODAL010002791.1, from coordinate 186,705 downwards.
GGTCGCGCCCTCATCTGTCCCCCAACCCCCCGCCTCGGGCCCCCCACCCGGGTTTCCCCTTTACCCCAGAGACCCTATTTATGTGGTCGGGCTCAGCGCCACAAATATAGCGAGGATGAAAAATTTTTTAGGAATCAGCCCGCAGCAACTTTGGCCCAAGCGAAGAAATGGGGCCAATACCCCCTTCTTCTTGGCAGTAGGCGGCAAAGTATAGATGTGGAGAGTGGCATGGGGGGGTTTCATTTTTTGTGATGGGTCAGCCTCTGAAATCCCAAAAACCCGGTGATGGGGAAACACATTTACAATGAAACAAAAAATAGAGTTTATGTACCCGACCCCCATTTGGGACCCGGGGGTGAACACTTTGCAGCGTCACCATCCGGTGGCCGGGGAGAAACGTGGCTCAGATGTGGTGGTCCATCCTACCGCAGCAGCAGCGCCCAGTGGCACGCCTGCCATTGCAGACAGTCAAGGCTTCACCACCTCTGCAGAAGGGAGCTGTTTCTCTTTGCCATCATTCCAAGTCCAGATGTTCCTGCTCCTCGCTTACTCATGGCCAGCAATCGTTCCAGCGAGGCGATTGCAAAGAGACCACAGTATGCGTCCAACTATCCTAAGGTGCAGAAGCTGACCGTGCTCCTGACCAAGTTGTTTGTACTGCAATCCCTCCCTTTCCAAATGGTGGACTCTGCACCATTCAGAGAACTAATGGCTTGTGCCGAGCCGAGATGGAGAGTTCCAGTCGTAATTTATTTTCCAAAAAGGCAGTACCAGCACTTAACAAATATGTAGAACAGAAGGTTGGCCAGTCCTTGAGCTTATCAGTTTGTTCCAAGGTGCACGGCAGCGTGGACGTCTGGAGCTGTAACTACGGTCAGGGCCTTTACAGCCCACTGGGTGAATGTGCTTCCTGCCCAGGCATACCAACAACTTGGACAGGAGACGCCACTTTCTCCTCCACATTGTCAAACTGCTGCTCCTGCGCCAAGGTCCGCCTCCTCTTCCTCCAACACCATCACCACCATCTCAGCCTCCACAAGTACTGCTCCATCATACCACATGTGTAGGGCCCAGCGGTGTCATGCAGTTCTACACCTGGCTTGCCTTGGTCTAACAAAGTCACACAGGGGAGGAACTGTTCCGCGTCATGCAGCAAGAAATCGATGTGTGGCTTTCTCCGCCCAACGCAAATCGAACCATGGTGACGACAATGGAGTACATGGTGTCCGCGCTGCACCGAGGAGGTTGGTCCATGCGCCCGCAGGCGATGTGTTCAATCTGGTTGTGAAAAGGTTCCTGAGTCTTCCACCCATCTTCAGAAGATTCTGAAAATGGCCAGGAAACTGTGCATTTCACTTTATCCATTCCTACAAAGCCAAAGGAAACAACTTTCCTCGAGTTGCAGCGGAAGAAACGGGCCTCCCCCAACACACTTTTGATATGCGAGTTTCCACCCGTTGGAATTCCAGCCTGCACATGTTTTGGAAACCCACGTATAAAAAGAGAAAGGCCATTAACGATTTTTTGATGATTCAGGCGGACAGGAGTACTCCCCTGTGTAACTTTGATTTCAGCCAGTGGCAGCTCATGCGTGACACCTGCCGTTTGCTGAGGCCATTCGAGGAGGCGATGTTTTTTTGTCAGTCGCCAGGGCTACGGGGTGAAAAAACGTCATTCCACTGCTTCATGTCCTGGAACAGATGCTAAAAAATCTGTCTGGGCAGGGGACTGCAGACGGGGCGACTACATATCGCGGCCACTTGAGTCCGGTGGGGACTGAACTGGAGGAGGAGGAGGAAGAGGAGGAGGACATTGGAGCACAAGCATTGTCTGGTGAAATTAGTGGTTTTTCTACCCAGGTGACAGGAGAGGAGGAGCTGATGACCCGCAAGCACCATTGCAGTATACAGTGGAGATGGAGGCAGGGAGTCCCTCAGAGTCACTTGTGCAGATGGCCCAGCATGCTGATTTGCCTGGCTAGTGACAGCCGAATAGTCAGCATCCGGCAGAGGGATGACTTCTGGCTCTCCACCCTATTGGACCCACGCTACTCGTCCAAAATGGGAGCCTTTTTCCCAGCTGTTGAGAGGGAGGACAAATTCAAATACTATAGGGAAATCCTCCGTAGTCAGTTGGCCGCTGCCTATGTGCGTCATCGTCCCTCCTCTGACATGTCTGACCGGGGGGTTCTTCAGCGCTCACGTACTACTGCCGTGGCTGCTGAGGGACGGTGTGTGGGGGGGTAGGAGCAGTAACAGCTCCATCAGCAGCAACCTAAGTCTGGAGTCACTGATGAGCAGCTTCCTTCACCCGCCTAGTGAGGAGGGCAGTCGCCAGCAGCAGCAGCTGCAGCAGCAGGACATGGAGCAGTCCCTGAACCAACAGGTGGTGGCCTACTTGGACAGCACTCTGCCACCCCAGTTAGAAGATCCGCTGGACTACTGGGCAGCCAAACTGGATGTGTGGCCCAACTTGCTGAGTTTACAGTGGAGAAGCTGTCCTGCCCGGCCAGTAGTGTGGCATCAGAGCGGGTGTTCAGCGCGGCGGGGGCCATCGTTACCCCAAGGAGAACCCGCTTGTCCACGGGAAATGTGGAACGACTGACCTTTGTCAGGATGAATCAGGCGTGGATCGGCCAGGATTTCCAACACACCAATGCCTTAGGCTTCAGACTACATCAGACATGACGATTCACCCAAACTGTGAGAAATGAGTCTGGGTTCAAACTACCTGCCTCAACCACTATTCTGATGCCGTCACCCACCTAATGCCACACATCTGCTGACAGTTTCTCCATCTGCCACCAACCATCTTTACCAGGGACTGGTATTGCCACCCACCTCCACACTCTGTCATTGTGCCACTCTATGACCTCATGCTGCTGCTGCTGTTGCTGGTGCCGTGACATCCACACTGTGTGATTGTGTCACTGTTTGACCTCATGCTGCTGCTGTGGCTGTTGCCCTTCCCTCCACACCCTGTCATTGTGCCACTCTCTGACCTCATGCTGTTGCTCCTGCCGTCATCTCCACTCTCTGTCATTGTGTCACTCTGTGGACTACTACTGTTTATCCACCTCCAGAATATCATTGTGCCACTCTCTGACATCATGCTGCTGCTGTCGCTGCTGCGTTGACTTCCACTCTCTGTCATTTTGCCACTCTGTGGCCTACTCCTGTTTTTGCCACCTCCAGAATGTCATTGTACCACTGCCTGACCTCATGCTGCTGCTGTGGCTGCTGCCGTGCCCTCCACACTCTGTCATTGTGCCACTGTCTGACTTCATGCTGCTGCTGTGGCTGTTGCCGTGCCCTCCACACTGTGTCATTGTGCCCCTCTATGACCTCATGCTGCTGCTGCCGTCACCTCCACTCTCTGCCATTGTGACACTCTGTGGCCTTCTTCTGTTTTTGCCACCTCCAGAATGTCATTGTGCCACTGTCTGACCTCATGCTGCTGCTGTGCTGCTGCCGTAACCTCCACACTGTGTTATTGTGCCACTCTGTGGCCTACTCCTGTTTTTGCCACTTCCAGAATGTCATTGTGCCACTATCTGACCTCATGCTGCTGTGGCTGCCGCCGTCACCTCCACACTCTGTCACTGATGTTGCCACCTGAGCCCTCAGCTTGTTTTTTTTCCAGCTGGTGATGCCATTACATTATCAGGATACATTTCCACTTCAGTTTTTTGGTCAGTTTTGCCCTCTTAAGTGCCCAGGAAATTTTAGAGTAAAGCGATTCTAAGAGCGGCGGCAGTCATCTCCGTGTCATACTAAAACACAACATTGTATGAAGACCAAACCAAGCTCCCTCTGCATATTTAAGCATGGCATAATGTTCTACAGCACCCTGCAGGCTCTGTACAGCCTGGAAATAGCTGTTTTTTAACGCGATTCGTCCCGACGTAATTCGGACCGAAACAAATTTTGTCGAAAAATTCGGCGAAGTCACCGAATCAAAATTCGCCCATCTCTAGTCACCACCCAAATGACCTTGTTTCCATAGGAGGCCGGGAGGTCCGTAACAAAGTCCATGGCCCCATGGGACCAAGGTCTTTCTGGCACCGGGAGAGGCAGAAGCAGACTCGCGGGTCTGAGACAAGGGACTTTATTATGGGCACAGTAGGTACAGGCCAGGACAAAGTCTCTAACATCTTGGGCGAGGGTGGGCGACCAATAATAACGAGCGATTAGTTGCAGGGACTTATGGACTCCAGGATGACCAGCTGTTTGTGAGGCATACCCCCACTGCAGGATATAAGGCCGCATGGCTGGGCGTACGTAGGTCTTCCCAGGAGGTAGATGTTGAAGGTTCACGGGGGCCGCCGTGACGAGTCGTTCTGGAGGAATTATGTGCTGCAGAGGCGGCTCTAAGCCCAGAGGATCTAGAGAGAACGTCCGCTCTGACGTTCTTCCCAGCTGGCCGAAAGTGAAGAAGAAAATCAAAGCGGGCGAAAAAGAGTAACCACCTGGCTTGTCGAGGATTCAGTCGTTGATCAGACTGCAGAAGAGAAGATTTTTATGTTCGGTGAAGATATCGATAGGGTGGTGAGCTCCCTCTAGCAAGTGCCGCCATTCTTCTAGGGCTTATTTAATGGCCAGTAATTCGCGATCACCGATTGTATAATTCTTTTCGGCTGGGGTGAAGGTTTTAGAGAAGAAGCCGCAAGTACGCAGTTTCCCAGTGGAGGACTTCTGAAGGAGGACAGCGCCGTCACCTACTGAGGAGGTGTCCACTTCTAGGACAAACGGACGCTGTGGGTCCGGGCGAGACAGAACTGGAGCCGAAGTGCATGCTGATTTAAGGCAATCAAAAGCTTCTTGGGCTTCTGGCGGCCAGGATTTAGGGTTGGCATTTTTCTTCGTACGGGCGACCAGTGGAGCCACGAGTGTGGAGAAATGCGGGACAAACTGTCTGTAATAATTTGCAAACCCCAGAAAGTGTTGGATAGAGTGAAGGCCCACTGGTCAAGGCCACTGTAAGACCACTGACAGCTTAGAGGGATGCATCTGGAGACCCTGATCCGAGACGATGTACCCCAGGAAGGGCAACGAGGTGCGTTCAAAAAAAGCATTTCTCCAATTTGGCATATAACTGGTGGTCACGGAGACGTTTGAGCACCTGGCGGACGTGGTGGCGGTGAGTTTCCAGATCAGGAGAGAAGATTAAGATGTCATCTAGGTAGACGATAGCACAGACGTAGAGGAGATCGCGGAAGATCTCATTGACAAAATTCTGGAACACCGGCGGAGCGTCGCAGAGGCCGAATGGCATGACGAGATATTCAAAATGGCCATCTCGGGTATTAAAGGCTGTCTTCCATTCGTCGCCTTCACGGATACGAATCAAGTTGTATGCTCCACGTAAATCCAACTTGGAAAAAATGTTTGCGCCACGCAGGCGATCAAAAAGCTCTGAGATCAAAAGCAGGGGGTATCGATTTTTTATAGTGATTTTGGTAAGTCCCCGATAATCCATACGGAGCCGGAGAGTACCATCTTTCTTTTCAACAAAGAAGAAACCGGCCCCCGCAGACGAGGAAGACTTGCGTATGAAGCCTTTAGGGAGATTCTCCTGGATATACTCCGACATCGCCTTAGTCTCCGGGACAGAAAGAGGGTAGACTCTGCCTCGGGGAGGAGTACTACCGGGTTGCAGGTCAGTAGGACAGTCGAAAGGCCAGTGCGGGGGAAGAGTGTTGGCCTGTCTTTCGGAAAAGACGTCGGATCGATCCTGGTACGGAGTGGGCAGAACCGGCAGAGGCTTCGTAGACTTTACAGAGGCAGGCCGTAGAGCTGTACGGAGTACAGGCAGGCATCATGAGTGGCACGCGGGACCCCAACGGATAATCTCACCCGTGTTCCACTCTAAGGTCGGAGCATAGTCTTGCAACCAAGGGAGGCCCAGGAGGATTTCAGAAGAGGAGCAAGGCAGAACAAGAAGTTTCAGAGTCTCCTTGTGAGGGGTGCAGTGCAGAACTGAATAGCGTCCTTTAGGCATTTGCCACTGACGGAGGAGACGAACATGGGTTTCTGCAGAGGGGTCACCGAGAGACGAAATTTGGACACCAGTGCGTGGCTGACAAAATTTCCAGCAGACCCCGAATCAAGGAAGGCGGTGGCTTGAAAGGTGCTGTCCGGCGAAATTCCACAGAGTATGGGAATGGTCAGACAGGGAGAGGCCGCACTGACACCTAGGGATGCCTCTCCTGCGAGTCCTAGGTGCGAGAGTTTCCCGGGTGCACCGGACAGTCCCCAATTAAGTGGCCAGAACCGCCACAGTAGAAGCACAGCTGCCTCTGACGACGTTGCGAGAGTTCTTCCTGGGTCAAGTGGGCTCTCTCGACCTGCATGGGTTTGTACTCAGGAACCATTGGCGGAGGAAGTGGAGGTCGTTGGAAAACGGGAGCCAGACGAGGTAGGCGGCGTGGTCGGGCGATCTCTCGTTGGAGGCGGAGCTCTTGTTGTCTCTCGGCAAACTGTATATCAATTCGGGTGGCCAACCGAGTCAGTTCGTCCAGAGCGGATGGCAGGTCCCGACCAGCGAGCTCGTCTTTAATACGCCCGGAAAGTCCTTGCCAGAAGGTCGCCACCAAAGCCTCATTATGCCAGTCCAACTCAGAGGCTAGGGTGCGGAACTGCACGGAGTACTGACCCACGGTAGAGTCGCCCTGACGGAAACGGAGCAGAGCTGCGGCAGCGGAGGAGGTGCGGCCAGGTTCCTCTAAGACGGTGCGGAACCCCTGGAGGAAGGTTTGTAGACTTGCCGTCAACGGATTTTCCTCGGTCCCATAACGGAGTGGCCCAGGCCAAAGCTTCCCCCGATAAGAGACTAATTATAAAGGCAACCTTAGCCCGCTCGGTAGGGAATTGATGCCACAACATCTCAATGTGGATGGAGCATTGACTGATGAAGCCACGGCACTTCTTGGGGTCTCCATCATAGGTAGAGATGGGCGAATTGATTCTAACGAAGTGGAATTCGTTTAGAATTTCAGGAAAACTTCGGTTCTGAACGAAGTCGAAGTTTGGGGTACTTTGGGTGAACGAAGTGTGCTTTTGATTGATAAAATGGCTGCGAGCACATGGCGTTACATGGGGCAAAGAACTCTGGGAGGAAGAAGGGCATAGCCTGCATGACATGTGCAGAGATGAAGCCAATCAGAGACCGGCGGGATTCTGTGACGTCACCGCACTATATAAGTCCGGGCGCGACCCTGGGGGCTCATACCGCTCTCACTGTACTGATTAGGGAAGGTGCTGCCGCGGCTGCTTGTAATGGCCCTTACTGAGGAACTGATTTTTATACAGCGATTTTTGGGGAGTGTCTCAGCTTGTCTCAGAGACTGCTTCTCTTAACGTTCTATTTCTGATTTTGTGGGGTATTGGATCTGAAGTCCAGTGTGCATCCAGTGCAGCTGCATATACATTTTAATGCTATCTGCTCACAGCACATTGAATATCCAAGGGGATCTAAGACTGTTTCTGTTGTATTCATTTAAAGAAACAGCGTTTTTACAATACAAATACCACTTCATTTTTGGCTGCTCAATTCTTTTGCGCAATTTACATCCAGGGGTTAATTAAGCATTGTTCTGCTGCTGTGGTGACTAAAAGAAACCGTCTTTTTCACCGCCAAAAAATACATTTTTCCTGTAGCATAATTCACAAGCGAAGGTTAATTACAATTCTTTCTCTTGTTGTGTAGCTTAATTAAGCCTGTTTGTGCTTTTACATTCAGTAAAATACAGAGTTTTTAAACGGCACATACAAGTCAATTTTTCCTGCCCATTTGTGGAGCGCAATTTATATCCAAGGGTTACCCAAGCTTGTTACTGGGTTCATTTGGAGTCAAATACAGGGTGTGTATTTATCATATCAAGATATCTTCATCAAACAGTGTCTGTACATTTTAGAACAAATTGTATGTCAGACAGAGAGGTGGCAGGCACTTCACCTGCGAGTGGCAGAGGCACAAACATTCCAGGCCCAGGTCGCAGCACAGCAAGGGGACGTCGCAGCAGGGGTCACTCGGTGAGGCCACAACTGCCGCTGTCATCTAGCAACCCAAGAGTTCTTGATTGGTTGACTAGGTCATCCTCTTCCTCCCAGATGACATCTGACAACCCCAGCCAAGAGTCGGTGGGAACGTCAGACACAACCCTTAGTTGGCATGGCCCGGGAGCGGGTCAGCGGCCCTCACCTGTCCTCAGCCCGCCTCTGTCCCATCCGGTTCCCTCAGCCAGAGATCTACTATGTGGTCTGGGCTCAGCGCCACTATATAGCGAGGATGAACAATTTGAGGAGGGCAGTCAGCAGCTACTTGGCAGCGAAGAAATGGGGCCAATATCCCCTGCTTCATGCAGTAGGCGGCAAAGTATAGATGTGGAGAGTGGCATGGGAGGTCATGTTGTGAGAGGTCATCCTCTGCATACCAAGACCGGTGATGAGGACAGCAGTGACGATGAAACACAAATTGATGATGAGGTCGGGAGCCAAGCGGCCACGTGGTAAAATACCCGCTTCGCAGGTCCAAGAAAGTAGCGACACAGGGGCTCAGCAAGGCAGCGGTGGCAGTAGTCACTCAGTGCGGAGCGTTGGCGGTAAAATCAGCTACTCGGCGGTGTGGCAGTTCTTTGCTAAGACACCGGAGGAGCCGAATATGGGTATATGTAGAATCTGTGGGCAGAAAGTGAAGCGTGGCCAGGGAGCTAACGTTGGAAACCACGGCCCTGCGTCAACACATGCAGCGTCACCATCTGGTGGCCTGGAAGAAACGTGGCTCAGATGTGGTGGTCCATCCTGCCGCCGCAGCAACAGCTGCAGCAGCGCCCAGTGGCACGCATGCCATTGCAGCCAGTCAGGGCTCCACCACCTCTGCAGAAGGGAGCTGTTTCTCTTTGACATCATCTCCCAGTCCAGATGCTCCTGCTCCTCGCTACTCATGGCGCCAGCAGTCGTTCAGCGAGACGATTGCAAAGAGACAACAGTATGCGTCCAACCATCCTAAGGTGCAGAAGCTGACCGTGCTCTTGTCCAAGTTGTTGGTACTGCAGTCCCTCCCTTTCCAAATAGTGGACTCTGCACCATTCAGAGAACTAATGGCTTGTGCGGAGCCGAGATGGAGTGTTCCAAGCCGTAACTTCTTTTCTAAAAAGGCAGTACCAGCACTTCATAAATATGTAGAACAGAAAGTGGGCCAGTCCTTGAGCTTATCGGTTTGTTCCAAGGTGCACGGCAGCACGGACGTCTGGAGCTGTAACTACGGTCAGGGCCAGTACATGTCCTTTACGGCCCACTGGGTGAATGTGCTTCCGGCCCAGGCACACCAACAACTTGGACAGGAGACGCCGCTTTCTCCTCCACGTTGTCAAACTGCTGCTGTTCCACCAATGTCCGCCTCCTCCTCCTCCACCATCACCACCATCTCAGCCTCCACAAGTATTGCTCCATCATACCACATGTGTAGCGCACAGCGGTGTCACGCAGTTCTACATCTGGCTTGCCTCGGCGAACCAAGTCACACAGGGGAGGAACTGCTCCGCGTCATGCAGCAAGAAATCGATGTGTGGATTTCTCCGCGCCAACTGCAAATCGGAACCTTGGTGACGGACAATGGGAATAACATGGTGTCCGCGCTGCACCGAGGAGGGATGGTCCATGCGCCCTGCATGGCGCACGTGTTCAATCTGGTTGTGAAAAGGTTCCTGAAGTCTTCCACAGATCTTCAGAAAATTCTGAAAATGGCCAGGAAACTGTGCATGCACTTTATCCATTCCTACAAAGCCAGGAACACCCTCCTCGAGTTGCAGCGGCAGAACGGTTTACCCCAACACACTCTGATATGCGATGTTTCCACCCGTTGGAATTCCAGCCTGCACATGTTGGACCAACTGTATGAACAGAGAAAGGCCATTAACGATTTTTTGATGATCCCGACGCAGCTCATGCGTGACACCTGCCGTTTGTTGAGGCCATTCAAGGAGGCGACGTTATTTGTCAGTCGCCAGGACTACGGGATGAATAACGTCATTCCACTGCTTCATGTCCTGGAACAGATGCTGAAAAATCTGTCTGGGCAGGGGACTGGAGACGTGGCGACTACATCTCGCGGCCACATGAGTCCAGTGGGGACTGAAATGGAGGAGGAGGAGGAGGACATTGGAGCAGAAGCATTGTCTGGTGAAATGAGTGGATTTTCTACCCAGGTGACAAGAGAGGAGGAGCAGGAGCAGCTGGAGGAGGTAGATGGAGATGAGGAAGACGAGGCAGATGACCCGCAAGCACCGTGGCAGTATACAGTGGAGATGGAGGCAGGGAGCCCCTCGGAGTCACTTGTGCAGATGGCCCGCAGCATGCTGATTTGTCTGGCTAGTGACAGCCGAATAGTCAGCATCCGGCAGAGGGATGACTTCTGGCTCTCCACCCTATTGGACCCTCGCTACCGATCCAAAATGGGAGCCTTTTTCCGAGCTATTGAGAGGGAGGACAAAATCAAATACTATAGGGAAATCCTCCGTAGTCAGTTGGCCGCTGCCTATGTGCGGCATCGTCCCTCCTCTGACAGGTCTGACCGAGTGTTCCTCAGCGCTCACGTACTACTGCCGCGGCTGCTGGGGAAGGTGGGGGGGTAGGAGCAGTACCACTCACATCAGCACAACCTAAGTCCTGTGTCACTGATGACAGCTTCCTTCACCCAACCTAGTGAGGAGGCAGTCGCGCAGCAGCAGCAGACAGCAGGATACTGGAGCAGTCCCTGAACCCAACAGGCGGTTCCTACTTGACAGCACGCTGCCACCCTCAGTTTTAGAAGATCGCGCTAGACTACTGGGCAGCCCCCAAAAACCTGCAAAGAAATGGGTGATGCCACAACTATTCCAGTTTGCAAGTGGAGAAGCTGTCCGGCCCGGCCATAATGTGGCATCAGAGCGGGTATTCAATGCGCGGTGGCCATCGTCACCCAAGGAGAACCCGCATGGCCACGTAAAGTGAACGACTGACCTTTGGTCCAATATGAATCAGCGTGGAACGCCATAATTCACACACCAATGGCTTTAGGCGTCAGACTACATCAGCAATAAACGCCCTCACCCAAACTGTGAGAATGGAGTCTGGTTTCAAACTACCTGTCTCAGCCACTAGTCTGATGCCACCACCCTCCTGATGCCACCATCTGCTGACAGTTTTCGTCCATCTCCTCCCACCCTTTTTACCAGGGACTGGTATTCAACCCACCCCACACTCTGTCATTGTGCCACTCTATGACCTCATGCTGCTGTGCTGGTGCCGTGACATCCACATTGTGGGCATTGTGCCACTCTCTACCTCAGCTGCTGCTGCTGTTGTTGCTGCGCGGTACACCTCACACACTAGTGTCTTTGTCCACTCTCTGACCTCAGCTTGCTGCTCCTGCCGCCCGTCACCCTCCACTCTCTGTCATTGTGCCACCTCTGTGGCCTACTCCAGTTTTTGCCACCTCCAGAAAGTCATTGTGCCAACTGCCTGAACCTCATGCTGCTTGCAGTCGTGACCTCCACACTGTTCATTGTGCCACTCTCTGACCTCATGCTGCTGCTGCAGTTGTTGCTTGCTGTTGGTCCACCTACACATTGTGTCATTGTGCCACTCTCTGACCTCATGCTGTTCACCTGCCGCCGTCACCTCCACTCTTCATTGTGCCACTCTGTTGGCTTACACAGTAATTGCCACTCCAGATGTCATTTTGCCACTGTCCGACCTCATAGCTGCTTCCAAACCATCACCTCCACTCCCCCTGTCATTCTGCCACTCAGTAGCCAACACTGTTTTTTGCCACCTCCAGATGTCATTGTGCCACTGCCTCGATCCCATCCTCATGCTGCTGCCGTGGCGCTGCCATCCTCCACTCCCTGTCATTGTGGGCCACTCTGTGGCCTTCCTCCTGTTTTTCCACTCCTCACACTGTGTCATTGTGCCATTGTCTGACCTCATGCTGCGCCTGCTTTTGATGCGTCACCCCACACTAGTGTCATAGTTGCCGACTCTGTGGCCTCTCCTTTTTTTGCCACCTCCAAAAGGTCATTGTGCCACTCGCTGACCTCATCGCCTGCTGTGCTGCCGCTGTCACCTCCACGACTTGTCACTGATGTTGCCAGCTAGACTCATCAGCTTGTTTTTTTCCAGCTTCGCTGTCCAATGACTTTATAGGCTACATTCCACTTCAGTTTTTTTTTTGGTCAGTTTGCCCCCTCTTAATGCCCAGGTAATTTGATAGTGAAGCGATTCAAATAGCGGTGGCAGTAATGTCGTGCATACTAAAAACACAACATTGTATTAAGACAAAACCAAGCTCCCTCTGCGATATTTAGCATGCATACGATCTAAAGCACCCTGCCAGGCTCTGTGCAGCCTGGAAATAGCTGTTTTTTAACGTGTTTCGTCCCGAAGTAATTCGGACCGAAGTTATTTTTGTCGGGAAATTTTTGAGAAATTCGCCCATCTCTAATCATAGCGTGAGAGGAGCAGCAGATGCAGGGATGGTCCCGGTGCAGGAGCAGGTAGAGCCATGGCTGCAGGAGCAACTTGGTGCTGGCTGGCGGAAGCAGCTTCAGTAGAAGGGCCGCAAGGTTCTGCATCATGCGGTCCGTCTACCTACAGCTGCTTCCGCCACGCCAGCACCAGTCAATACGTTGGCTCTGCTGGGTGACGGCCGGCGTGACGTCCCGGAGCTCGGGCAAAGGTACCCTGGCGGAATCCATGGCCAGATTATACTGTAACGGGGGGGTGTATTCGCTGGACACCCACCGCAACGATGGGTATTAAGCCACGCCATGGAGCGGAGTATAAGTAGCCTCCGTAATTCACCAGAGCCCGCCGCTAAGCGGGATGGACTTGCTGCGGGGTGAGGGTACCAGTTCGCTAGCCCGAGACGGGACTTGCTTGCGATGGCGGCCGGGGTAAAGCGTGGTACAGAGTCGTAATCCAGAGACGTAGTCGGGGACAGGCAGGAGGTCAGGATGGGCGGCAGAGGTTCATGGTCAGAGACGGGCAGACGGTCAGGACAGGCGGCAAACAGGCAAGGTCAGGAAACATAGCGGAACGGACTGGTACACGGGTAATCAAATGGAACTCCAAACTCTCTCAAGACTCACTAACGCACACCAACAAACTGGCACAGAGTGCAGGGGGGCGTGTACCTTATATTGGACCAGCGGTCGGCAATAGACAAATTACCGGCGCGCTGGCCCTTTAAATCCAGACCAGTAGTCGTGCGTGCGCGGCGGCTGGGACAGGCAGAAGCAGGAAGCACAGGAGCGTGGATGGGTAAGTGACCAGGCGTCGGGACCCGGGCAGCAAGGGGCTGGTCGCGGGTGGCCACGGCACCCGCGCCGGACCCCATGCGGGCAGGAGGGCGGCCACGGGAGGCAACGGCACCCGCGCCAGCCCCCATGACAGTATGACTCTTAAAGTAATAAACAGCAGGAGAACTCTAGACCCAGTGGTGGCCAAAAGTATTGGCACCCCTGCAATTCTGTCAGATAATACTCAGTTTCTTCTTGACAATGATTGCAATCACAAATTCTTTGGTATTAATATATTCATTAATTTTGCTTGCAATGAAAAAACACAAAACAGAATGAGACAAAAATCAAATCATTGATCATTTCACCCAAAACTTCAAAAATAGGCCGGACAAAAGTATGGGCACCCTCAGCCTAATACTTGGTAGCACAACCTTTAACCAAAATAACTGCAAACAACCGCTTCCGGTAACCATCAATGAGTTTTTTTTCAATGCTCTGCTGGAATTTTAGCCCACTCTTGGCAAACTGCTCCGGGGTCCCAGTTTTAAGGGGGCCTTCTCCACAAAATTTCTATGGGTTTCAGTGCGGCCATTTGAAGCCCCGGGGGCTTTCTCTCAAACCTTTTCTATGCTTTTTGAGTGTGTTTTGGGTCATTTCCGCGGAAACCAATGACCCTGGGGGAGAGCCGTTTTTCCTCACACTGGGCCTACATTATTGAAAAAATTATGTACCCCCCGGAAAAAAATATTTTCAGGTTCCCAATATCTCGGAACATAGATTCCGCTCCGGGGCAGAATAGTTGACCCCTTGCCCCGGGAAAAGGGGTCTAGTGCAAACATCCGCGGTGCAAGACATTTTACCCCCACGTCCCCACAAAAGTCGCCAAAAAAAAGGGAAATTTACCTTCAAAATGTCAAGTATAAATTTCCACATACCAATATGCACTGCCTTAAAGAAACCCACATGTCCCCCCTTTGATCAACCGGGGTCCCCAGTCAACACGGATTAAGGCGGAGCCGGTAACCCAAGGAAATATCCGCAGTGAGTTTCCATGACAAAAAGGAAAGCTTTTGGGTATGCGAACCCCCAACTCAAAAGTGATCTCTGCGTACGATATTTTATACTTCCCCAGTTAGGGGGTAGAATCGATACTAAAACGGAAAAGGGGAAAACGCATGGAACTATTCCAACCCCCAAAGCTTGAGAACAGCCCTGTGATAAAAACTGCTCAGCACCTATCAATCATACTCGAAAAGCAAACCTTTGAACTAAAAACCAAGTTACGGCAATAAAAATTTGTTTTTAACGTTGGGGAAACCTGTCCCCGAGTTACCTTCCTGGGTTTGCTCAGGCCTTTGTTTTTCCTCGGGGACTTGGGAGTGGGGGCAGTTTTCAGAAAAGGTCCGGTTTCCCCACTAAAGGCCAATGCGTTCTAAACCGGGTGTCCCTCCGGGGCACAGAATGCAACCCAACACCAGGGGGTTCTTTTCAAAGACTAAGGGAGGGGGAAAAAAAGAACCCTCCAGAATTTAAAAGGGGGTTTTACAAAAGCCAAATTTTGGCTGAAGACCCAAACCCCCTTGTTTTTTCCCTCGTCTCTCCCTTAGCTTTGTCAATATTCGGCTAAAGCTGAAGTCATTAGGGTCCGGGGTTTTGGGTGGGCTGCCAAAATCTTTTTACGAAAAAACACCCCTTGCCTGAAGGGGGTTTTTTGATTTCGACCCCCCGGGTAAATTTCACCATTGGGAACCGAACAGGTCTTGGGCCCGAGCGGGGCCTTTGCTAAATAGATAACAGCTGGTTTTCTGCCCTTTTGCAGGTTGGATTATCTAACATGGCCTAGAGCTAAAAAAAATCTGTCCACTGATCCCCACTCAGGGCTTTGGGGGTATCGCTAATCCCAATCCGGGTTCCCCAAAAGGAAGACACAACAATTGCTATTTTCCGCCCAGTGGAAAAATAGTTGAAGCAAAAAAAATAATGACAGGTTTCCCCGGAATGCCCGGAATCTGTCAGGATTCCATAAGCGATCCGGTACAGCATCGATTTTGAGGGTGCAGGTTCCCGGGGGCAGGTGGGGACACAGATGGGATGGCAGACCAGTACCGGGTCTTGGGGCGTCCAGACCGTAAAATTAGATTCTAAGCCCCCCAAGCCCTAAATTTTGGGTCTTAACTCGTCCAGGGTCATGACCGACAATCGGTGTCAGTTGAACCCGGGGGGGAGACGGGAATTGGGCCTTTAATGTAAGGGACCAGTCGGGACACACGAAAACCAGACAGAGTGGGGCCCTGAGCTGGTCCCAACCCCTGCCCCCCTCCCTTTTGGGGGTCCCTCTCCTTAAAGGGCGGGCCCCAACCAAAACTGAAGACTACCTGAAAGTGGAACACAAGACCAACAAACAAATACAAAACACAATAAGGGAAAGTCAGGGAAGCAAATTGGCAGAAACGGGCCGCAGTACAAAATCAGGAGGAGAAGAATGTAGAACCAAGCAGAGTCAGGGAACCAAAAATCCAAAAAGACAGGGAAGCAGAAAGATAGGAAAACCCAATAACAGCACAGGGGGGCAGGGAAGGGAACCTTAAATAGGGAACTGGTAACAAGAGCAAGGTATAGGTGGGAAAGAACAGAAACCGGGAAGGAAAACAAAGCTGTCAATCAAAAGGGAAACAGATTAACTAAAAGGGGGTGAGATTCCTGGAGGGTTGGCCATAAATTAAAAACACCCGAAGGAAAGATCATTCACACTGGTAACCCAAAAATACAAGCGTTATTCAAAAAACCACGGGTTTTCCTCGAACGCCTGGCCCGACCAAATCGAAGCTGGGGGTTGTCGGGATATCTGAACACAGACCAAACTTTTAAAATTTTTTTGGAAAAAAGGGGGGATTAAAAGCGTCTTAAAAAAAAAGAGTCCGTGGCGACCCGGGGAGAATTTTTAAAATTAAGTCTAGGGGGTGGTTTCAGTTGGGTTTTTTATGGGTTTTTAAAAAATTTAAACTGTGTGGACTTCTGATGGAAAAAACTTGTATTGGAAAGACCTTAGGGGACATGTAAAAATGTCTAAGACTTTCTTTGTTGACCTACAACCCTCAAGATCCCCCTTTTTTTCTTATGCTTGAAAAAAAAAAAGGTGAACTCTGGTTGCTATAGGCAAAAAGAAAAACTTGACCCCATACATTTTTTTCATGTCTCTCTAAGTGTGGTCTCACCACACTATACCTTATGTCTATTTTTCCCTCACTCACCCAGAAATAATCATACCTATCAAATTCATATAAGGAGATGGTAGTTAAAAGAATTTGGGCCCAAGGGGGAAAAAATATCTCCCCACCTTATGCACTCAAAAAAAAATTTTTTTACTTTCCTCAAATATTTATTTTGAACAAAAAAAATAAATTTTCTCCTGGGGGGGGTTTATTCTAACTGTAACCAAATAAAAAAACTCCATTAAACAACAGTAAATTTTCACTTTGGCCACTTCTATCTATAATCTTCCTAAAAAAAGTATTTGCCTTAAAACAATAAAATTTTCAGAGCACCATTTTAGACTAAAACTAATTGACAGCATTTTACAATATCACTAACAAAAACCATTAAATCACGGGATTAATTAGAAACTTTTTGGGTATATTAAAACATCTTTTTTTTTTTGTTTTTGACATTAATGCACAGCCTATAGAATTTTCAGGGGAAATAAACTACAATAAAACGCAAATAATTTTATTACTACTTAAATATCCGCAAATCCATTAAATTTTTAACATTTAAATAAATTAATATAAACTGTTTACACTTCAAATTCTAAAGGGGGACCTCTTGGGAAAAATCTATGAAAAGACCTTTTTGTTAACAAAAACTGAAATAATATATATCTTTTAATACCTCACATCTTTTCTACTTATTGGTGCTTGCAATTTCAGGTCCGAATCCTGCAGTAGTGCTACTTCTAGGTCCTATTAGTAACATAAAGGTGCATCTCAATAAATTAGAATATCAGTCAAAAGTTGTTTCTTTTTGTTCAGTAATTCGATTCAAAAAGTGAAACTCAAGTTATTACAAAAAAGAGTGAAATTTTTTTAAATGTTTATTTATGTTTAAATTTTTGATTATGCTTAAACAGCCAAGGGAAAACCTAAAATTTATTATCTCAAAAAAATAGAATAATTAATCTAAAACACCTGAAAACTTCCAACTTTTAAAAACCCCCAAATCTGGTTTTATAGGCACACAATCATGAGGAGTCCAAAGGCAAACATTACCCACTCCCAAGAAAAGGGAACCCAAAAAAGGGCATTGCTAAAGAACAGGTATTCACAGGTGCTGTTCAAACAATTAATGGAAAGTTAGTGGGAAGGAAAAAGTTGTGAAAAGGTGACAACAAACCCGATAATTGCAGCCTTGGGGAAATTTTAAAAAAGGCCATTTTAAAAAGGGGGGGAGTTTCACAAGGGTGGCTGCTGCTGGGGAAACATGCTTCAAAGGGCCGCCACACACAGACGTATCCGGGCTGGGCTTTTATTGTCATATTCCATGTGTCAAGCCACTATGGCAAAAAGAAAAGCCAAAAGGGATTCCTGGGCCAAAGGGTAAAAAAAAACTGGGCTGTTCTCGTGGTCCAAGGTGTTGTTTTCAGATTAAAGTAAATTTTGCATTTCATTTGGAAATCATGGTGCCAGAGTCTGGAGGAAGACTCACAATCAAAGCTGCTTGAGGTCTACAGTAGAGTGAAGTTTCCATAACCAGTGATGGTTTGGAGAGCCATGTCATCTGCTGATATAGGTCCACTGTGTTTTATCAAGACCAAAGTCAGTGCAGCCATCTACCAGGAAAATTTAGAGCACTTCATGCTTCCCTTTGCCTACAAGCTTTTTGGAGATGGAGTTTTCATTTTCCAGCAGGACTTGGCACCTGCCCACACTGCCAAAAGTACCAATACTTTGTCTAATAATCACAGTATCACTGTAGTCAATTGGCCAGCAAACTCGCCAGAACTTAACCCCAAAGAGTATCTGTGGGGTATTGTCAAGGTGAAGATGAGAGACACCAGAGCCAACAATGCAGACGAGCTGAAGGCCAACATTTCTGTGTTCCAAACATTTTTTACAGTTGGTGTTATATAATATTCTAACTTACTGGAGATAATGACTTTTGGGATTTCCTTGGCTGTAAGCTATAATCATCGAAATTAACATAAATACACACTTAAAAAAGTTCACTGCTTGTAATGACTTTATATAATATATGAGTTTCACTTTTTGAATTGAATTACTGAAAAAAAAAACTTTTGGCTGATATTCTAATTTATTGCAATGCATCTGTATCTTATGCTGTACTCTAACCTTGTACCACTGACTTTGCTCACATTGTACATAACATTAAATAAGTTCTATTTCTTGATTTTCCTAAGCTTTCAATAAAAGCTAAAATTACACCAAACTACACTAAAATGCAAACATTGGGCTCATACAGCTAGGTAAATAACATCTAGTGATATATGGGTTAACCTGATGTGGACAAGACCCTATTCGGACCAGCCTGTATGAATTCGGTATTTAGAAAAATCTTAGTAGGAATCTTATGTTAGTCAATGCAGCTATTCATATGGTCATATTTGTATGTCAATATTTCAGATGTGCAGCATATTCTATTGGTATAGTATTATCCTGTAGAAATCAATAGAACATGAAAAATACATCATCTTTTGATCTGTATTTACAATTGTATTTACCATTAAAATTGATGTGACTGTAAAGAATAGAGTTGAAATATAGATGGCTAAGAAAAGAATATTCTACTCTAAATGTATTTAAAAATAAATGTATTCACTATGTAAATACAGAGCTTTGACCATATGTTATTTGTGTCAGGCTTATTTACACCAGTTTAAGCCCTTATTTGGAAATATTTTTAAAAACCCAATACTTTGTATTTGGAATTTTACAAAGAGATGGGAAAATGAAGTCTAGTGTTGTACCGTTAGCCATAGAAAGCAGATGATTGTTTGACGGAAAGAGCTAGTACTCTATAAAACTTACCATCAAATATACTCAGCCTGTAAAAGGTATCACCTACATATTTCAGATGTTAACAAAACTGTCATTTTTCACTTCAGATTTTCGAGTTTTTACATAATGTGTTATTATGATGCTTCTATTTTGCTTTATTCTGAAAAATTATATTGATAAAAATCTGTTGAAAAAAAGTATTGCCTGATATCTTCACTCTTTTAATGGAAAAATAAAACAGAATTGCATAAATCTGAACAGATGAAAATAGAAGGCTATAAAGTATAGATACAGTGGGTGAAATAAGTATTGAAGATGTCACCAATTTTCTAAGCAAATATATTTCTAAAGGTGCTATTGACATTAAATTCTCACCAGATGTTGGTAGCAACCCATCCAATCCACACAGGCAAGGAACCATATACGTCCAAAAATGATGAGAAGTGACACAGGGAAAAAGTACTGAATATGCTTAGCAAAACTTATTTATTACTTTTTACAAAAGCTTTTGTTGGTGATGGCAGCTTCAAGATGTCTCCAGTATGGATAAACTAGTTGCCTGCATTGCTCAAATGGGATTTTGGCCCATTCTTCCACACAAACAGTCTTCAAATCCTGAAGGTTCTGTGGGCTCCTTCTATGAACTCTGAGCTTTAGTTCCTTCTTTAGATTTTCTTTTGAATTCAGGCAAGGTGATTGGATGAGCCATTCTAGCAGCTTTATTTTCTTTCTCTGAAACCAATTGAGAGTTTCCTCAGCTGTGTGTTTGGGTTCATTGTCTTGCTGAAAAGTTAACCCCTATTTGATCTTCATCATCCTGGTAGGTGGCAGAAGATTTTTATCAAGAATGTCTTAGTGCATATGTCCATTTATTCTCCCTTCGATTATACAAAGTTTGCCAGTATCGTGTGCTAAAAACAGCCACACGGCATGATGTTCCCACTTCCCAACTTCACTGCTGGTACGGTGTTTTAGAGCTGACATGCAGTGCCTTTTGGCCTCCAAACATGGCATGTACTAAGACATACAAACAGTTAAATTTTAATCTAAAAGTAAAAGTATTTACATTTAAAGTATTTTACAGGCTTGTATAAATGTTGTTGAGCAAACTTTTTACACATTTGAATCTTGCAGGAAGCACATGGTCATGGACAGTTTATGGTGAAATGATGTTCTTTCCACTTCCGAATAATGGCCCCAACAGTGCTCACTGGAATCTTCAGTAGTTTAAACATTCTTCTGTAATCAATGCCATCAGCGCTCATCATGAGCTGTTTCTTGTGTGACACCTTGGTCATGAGAAATCAGTTAAACCAGCTGATGCTATTTTTCAAGTGACAGGATTGCTTTCTAGTTACTAATATATTTCCACTGGTGTCATGACTTTCTATGACTTTTCGCACCTCTCTTTCCTCATATGTTCAATATTTTTCCCTGTGGCATTTCTTATTATTACAAATAACCTAATTTGTGGACATATATGGTTTGATATATTTGCCTGTGTGAATTGGATGGGTTGTTACCGACATCTGGTGAGAATTTCGGGCCACATGTATGGAACAGTTTTGGTCTAAAACTCACATTTTTCCCCATATTTTTATTTGGGTAAAAAATGTGAGTTTTAGACCAAAACTGTTACATACATGTGGCCCTTCATGTCAATAGCAGCTTGAGAAAAAAAATATTACTTAGAAAATTGGTGACATGTTCAGTACTTTTTGTACTGTAATTCTAGGATGACCTGGAAAATGAGATAAAAATCCATTTGCATTTAAATTCAACAGTTTTTGTATCACTTTAAAAATACAATTAAAAAAGTAATACATTGTTGTTTAATTAATCTCTTAAAGATCAGGCAATTTTTGGCCTTCTGGAACAGACGAAATTATTCAACATTTTTTGTAATTTGTATACATATTTTTTGGGGGTACATATATGTTAGTATTTATTTTTTAATAACTAAATTTTTTAGGAGACAAGCAAAAATGAGTACCATTTCTATGTGCATTATGTGATGGACTTTAATGCGTGGTAGACCATGCTTTTCTTATCTATCACATAAATCATATTCAAATGGGAACTAGAGCCAGTATAATCAAAAAGATACTATTTTTGCCCTTTTGTTCCTTTACCTTTTCCACAGTCCTGCCGGGGTATCCCCAGGTTGCTATCCAAAATAAAACTTGTGACAGAAGCCCCAAACATGATGTGAACACAGTCTTACTGGCAAAAAAGTAGCAAAAGGAATGGGTAGACTACAATACCCAAAAAGTTTAAATGTAGAGCTCTCTCCTGTGATTGATGTATACCCAGGACTGTATATATAACAAGGGGGTATCCTCTACGTCTAGAGGAAAGAAGGTTTCTACATGAACATAGGAAGGGATCCTTTAGTGTAAGAGCCATGAGACTTTGGAACTCTCAGAGGAAGTTGTCATTGGGAGCTCACTAAATTAGTTTAAAATGGGCTTGGAAGTATATGTAGAGTGCACTAATATAACAGGTTATAGTGACTAGTAGTGTTGAGCGATTAAATCGAAAAAAGTTGAAATCTCCCAGATTTTCACTAAAATCTTGGTTCCGTGATGAAGAGATTATTTTCCTTAAAATCTTATCAATAATCGACATCGTAGATTCCAATCGTGCCAATTTCGGAGCTTTCTGTAATTTTGGCGGCAGAGCACGGGGAGGGGTGGTGAAGAACGTCACCAGTGGGGTGTGTAGGGATCTCATTGGCTGTTGAAATCACCTGACGTCATTTTATCTATGTCACTGCACTTCCTGCTCAGCAGCATTAGCTTCCACACAGCGA
The DNA here is from genome assembly GCA_025379985.1 of Phyllomedusa bahiana. Taxonomy (NCBI): domain Eukaryota; kingdom Metazoa; phylum Chordata; class Amphibia; order Anura; family Hylidae; genus Phyllomedusa; species Phyllomedusa bahiana. The sequence continues at coordinate 164,600 of JAODAL010002791.1, read as the reverse complement.
ACAGCTGGATAGCTGTCTCTCTGTTCAGCTTTTTTCAAAGCTAGTAGAGACTATTTGACCGCATTTTTACTACTGAAAAGGGTCATTAATAGATTAGTTAGCATAGGTTACAGCAAGATTAGAGAATTCTAGTTAGTATTAGTTAGAGATTTGGAAACAGCTCCAGTGCTCTGAATGGCATAGCTGCGGAGGCGGAGGTGCCTGGTTTGGGGAGGGCAGATCCTGAATCAGACATATTTCTCCTCTCAAGCCACTGTGAAATAGCACCCAATTTTATTTCTGCGTTGCTAGCGGCCACCACAGTCTAAGTTACATGTGTCCCTGTGTTGTGGGGTGCACGTCAGCATTTATATTACTCATATTTCTCTGCTACCGCTGTAGCTGCTGTGGCTACGCCATCCTCATTTTTTTGGTTAGCCATTGGACGGAATTAATTATTTTAGCCTGTGATTTTTTTTCTGTGACTCTTGTAGCCTAATTGTCTTGACTAACATGTACCACGTATCCAGTTTACTGTTGTGGATGTTAATTTCAGCTTCACCTCATCTGTTTGGGTGTTAAAATGAACTTTAATGGGAATCGGAGATTAATCGCAATTGAAGATCAAAAATAGGCGAGATGATTTCCCAAAATCCGGAATTGACTCGAAGCAGATTATTGGCCGAATCGCTCATCACTAGTGACTAGGATTCTGGAGAAGGGTCGAGCATCCATGGGTTTCATGATTCCCTGATTGGAGTCAGGAAGGAATTTTTTTTTCATGTGTTGTTGCCTAGCTCTGAGTCACAAATGTAGAACAAAAGAAACTGGAACTGTATGGATGTATGTGCTTTTTAAACCTTCCAAACTATGTAACTATGTAACTTCTACCATTCTCTTTTATAGCTTTACCATAACTCCCACTGTAAATGATCCTATTTATCAGTAAAAAATAAACACAATAGCATAACAGCATTTTAATAGCATGATAAATGCATATGTTAAATTTGAAGTAGTTGAAAACATATAAGACATATATGTCATTATAATTTCCCATGAACTGTATTTTATATTCATGAAAGGCTTTTCAGCACATTTCACAAATACCTTCAAGACACAATTTACTTTACTTCCATTTGTACTTTCTTTTATCACTTCACTAACATCAAGGTTCAGCTAAATAGACAGTTAGAGAATGAGGCAGATCATGAGACTCATGCAGTAAAGTAGATATGTCTATTTTCATTAGTTAATTCACATTGCTGTCTGCAGGAGGAAATGGCAAATGTGCTTTACTCATCAAAGGTTCAACAAGACCTTGGACTTTATAGTACAGAGGTACGAAGTCTGTAAACAAATAAATGGAACAGCAGGGAGAGGGAAATACAACCGTTGTGTTTTTACGATGGGGTTTAAGAAGCTTCTTTGCTTCTTCTTTAGAGTCAAGACATCTATAAACAAATGAATATGAGAACAATAATAGGAGAACACAATGTACCTTTATCAAATAACTGCATGGGCATCGAAATGAATGTTGCTCAACAATATGATATTTATTTTTAAAAACATACACAGTACTGGTTTCTAGTGATGAGCGATTGTGTCAACTATTGTTATCGGATCGATAGTCGATATCGTCAATTATCATGCCTATAGTCGATAACAGATTATTGCCGATGACCATTAAAGTCTATGGGAGAGGAACAACAGATTCATTCTTACACAGAAACAGTTGTGGAGAAGCTGAAATTAACATCCACAACAGTAAACTGGATATGTGCTACATCTTAGGCAACACAATTAGGCAACAAGAGTCACAGAAAAAAACTGACAGACTATTCACTATCCCTGTCTTGTACCACAGCCTGACCCTTAAACCTGCATGACCCACAAATTAAAAAGTGCCAGAAGGCAGTATTATTTGAACCATCATTTTACTTGAACTGGACATTGAATATCCCTGTCCTGGAACGCAGCATGAGCCCCAAACCTGCATGACCCCCAGATTAAAATGTGCCGGAATAAGGAGTCTTTGAACCAACATTTTAGTTGAACAGGACATTGACTATGCCTGTCCTGTACCGCAGCATGACCCCAAAAGCCGCATGACCCACAGATTAAAAAGTACCAGAAAAAGGAGTCTTTGAACCACCATTTTCGTTGAATTGGACATTGACTATACCTGTCCTGTACCGCAGCATCACCCTTAAATCTGTCCGATCCACAGATTAAAAAGTGCCTGAAAAAGGAATCTTTGAACCACCATTTTAGTTGAACTGGACATATACTATCCATGTCCTGGACCGCAGCATGACCCTTAAATCTACATGACCCACAGATTAAAAAGTGCCGGAAAAAGGAGTCTTTGATGCAATATTTTAGTGAAATGGACATTGACTATCCATATCCTGTAACACAGCACGACCAAAAAAAAACGCACAGGTGCCCTTATGGACCATCAGCATAAAATTTCGCAATAAGAAATAAACTATATTAAAAACAACTAGTTTTCCAATACTGCTGCGGCTAGAGGTACTTGCCATTCTACTGGTGACATTGTTCCACCATGACATTAGACTGTGAAGCAAACAAAACAGATGTCCCCAGTAGGTCAATGAGGCCTGTCTGAAAATCCTGCATTCTACTGTTAAGTGGGTTGAAGGAAATTACTGATCAAGGCAGGTGAGGCTGTAAACATGGATCACGTAGGTTCAGCTGGCAGGGCCAGAGTTACAGTGGGTGCAGTGAGAGCCAGGGATGGTGTTCATCATCTATTAACACGCAGGCAAAGTCAGCATATGACATAGCTGGGTGAATCAGAGGCTTGATCAAAAAAAGCCTAGGCTTGAGAGGTCCTGGACCTTTTCGACGGCGATAAGCGAGGAGTGGTGTTTCCGCTGATCATGGCTGGTGGAATAATCTCAGCAGACTTGTGCGACTGCCCTCTCCCTTTTTGAGGCGGGACCCGTACTGTCACTACTCCATCGTCTTCCTCCTCGTCCAGTGATGAAGCGCTCGCAAGCAAATTCTGCTGAAAAAGACCACATTGAATCCGCAATGTTATCATCATCATTATCATAAACACAGGTGAGTTCCTCGTGGTGACATTCTGCATCCTGGAGCTGCGGGCTACAAGCAACAGGCACTGCAAGGCGTTGCCGACCGCCTGGGATTTTTTCCGATTGAACGGCTGTCTTCTCCTCCTCTGATGGCATCAGCGTTTGGGCGTCAGAGCAGACAAAATCATCCTCTTTGGCATCTTGATCTTTTGAAATGCCTTCTGACCCCAACCACATTTTGTCATCAAAGAGGTCTTCAGAAAATGGATTATCCACCGTGGTGGGTACATGAGTTGACATTTGGGCTGCCTTCGCTTCATGTTGGACGGATGCTGACGATGATGATGACGACATTTGTGGCTGTGACTGGGAGGACGAGGAGGTAAGACTGCTGGATGCAGGTTGCATTAACCACTGAGAACAGATTGGTGACGCTGTTTGTTACTGAGATTCACAGGGCACCGACCCAGTGATGACAGGCTTGATAGTCCAGCAACCGACTATCCGCTGGCTTGCGTGTTGTCGCCAGCACTGGAAGGAGCATCTTCTCTCTTACCTCTACCTCCATGTGCTACAATCCTCTTTGCATGCTTACCATCTGCAGTTCGCTCCATGTTCAGAAAGATAAAAACTTAAAAGGTATGGAAGAGTTTTTGACTGTCTCTTATTGAAAGATGGCAAAATGCAGCTATTCTTAAAACCGTCTAATTTCCAACAGCCAACTAGGATTAGAAACAGAATTGTTTTTATCAAATATCTGTGAAATGCGTTTTGATGGAAGAACCATAACACAAAATCAACAGTGCTCTTCCGTCAGTCCCTGAGAGTTACAACTGCCCAGTAGGACTAGCAGTTGATAGTTTTCAACAAAGTATTGTACAAATGCACGATTATCGCCAAACTGAGATGCACTGAGTGAAAAAGAAGTATTAAAAAGTTATATGGATTAATAAGGCGGCCTTAGCACCACTGACAACAGGCGTAATTTACTAGGAAATATGTATAACACAATTTGCGTACAACTGAGCTCTATGCGACAAACACACACGGACTGCAATAAGAGTTTTTAAATTTTATATGGATTAATATGGCGGCCTTCGCACCAATGACAACAGGCGTAATTTACTATCAAATATTTATAACACAATTTGCATACCTCTGAGCTCTTTGCGGCAAACAGATGCACAGACTTCAATAAAACTATATAAAATTTATAGGGATGAGTCATGCCGGTTTTTGGGAACAGTGACATGCAGTGATTGCAATAGAACTGAAAAAACAGGGACAATTTCAACTTCTGTCAGAGGTCTGCTGGCCAAAAAAGTGGTAAAAAACAATGCTCTTTCAATTGAAGATCACAGAACACACTGAGCTGCAAAATATCTTCCTTTCAAATGCCTCTCCTCCTGCCGCCCTCCCCCCGAAACTGCTCCCCTTCCCCCCGCAGCTGCACACACCAGTAGATATCCTTAAAATTTTCTCTAACTAAATACGAAGTGAAATTCTCTAATCTAACTCTATTCTAAGCTGTAGGTGGATGGTTTCTTGTATTAGAAGAGACTATCAGAGCTGTTAGAACAGCTATTGGTTTAAACGCAGACAGACACGTCCTGCTGTGAAGTGTGATAGACAGAGAAGGAGCTCAAACAGCAAATGCAGTTGCATAGATAAAACGAGGTCACGTGATTTGTGCAGCCAATGAGATCCATACACCGCAAAGTGGTGACGTTGTACATCCTCCTCACCCCCATCTATCCTTGGAGCTGATTGGCTGGCTGCCAAAATGACAGGAAACGCTTAAAATGGCGCGATAGTAATAGATTGTCTGTAAGATTGTCACCTAAACTATCGCCTGATCGAAAATTTCCGATAAGCCTAAAAGCCGTGCCGATTTCAACTTTTGTCGATAATATCGCTCATCCTGGTTTCCTTCATTATCAGTTTCCAATTTGCACCAAAGACTAATAGCAAATGGTTTTATTGTCTTGAAATCTAACTTTGTTAGGTTCACATACTGTGGATGGATCTATGTGCACATAAAGTGGTCAATGGCTGCTCAATTTTTATTAGCAAAATTGCATTATGGGAACACACTCTTATAGAATACTTTGACCACTTTTAACCTCTTTCAACTACATAGTTATAATTTTATGGTTCTTAATGTTTTTCCTCCCCGCCTTTCAAGAGCTATAATTTATGAAGGCTTGTCTTTTGCAAGACAAGTTCTAGTTATAATTTTTGGTGCCACTGACCTTCCATACAATTTATTGGGGAACCAAAAAAAAATGTAAGTGGGGCTAAATGTGAAAAAATGTACCATTTTGGGGAGTTTTGCTTTAGTGATGTTCACTCTTTGGTAAAAATGATGTGTTACCTGTATTCTGCATGTCGGTATGATTCTGGTGATACCAAATGTATACAGTTTTCATTATGTTTGAGACTTTAAGAAAAAAAAAAAACATTCTCTATTTCTTACATTTACTCTGCAGTTCCATATCCTTAAAAAAAATAACTTTTTTTGATTTTTGACCCATGGACCTGAGTAAGGGTGCATTTTTTTGCGGGGTGAAGTGTAGTTTTTATTAGTATCAGCTTGGGATACATGCAACTTTCTGATAACTTTGTATTACACATTTTTTGGAATGTGAAGTGACCAAAACTCACAATTTTTTTTTCTTCTACGGTGTTCAGCGTATGAGACCAATTATGTTGTATTTAATAGAGTTGACTTTTACGGATGTAGTGATACTAATTATATATAACCCTCTTAATTATTTTTTAAGGTTGCAAATAGGGGATGATTTGAACTTTTATTTTCTTAAATATTTTTTATACTTGGAAAAAAAACTTTTTTACTTACACAATCATTCTCCATGGGGTACTTTACCACTAGGTGGGCTTGTACAGCATTCTGCATTTCATGAATAATACAGAAGGGTGTAAGAAGATGGCAGTCCCTTTACTTTCTGCCTCAGGCACAGCATCATTTATTTAGATTTTGCAGCCACGATTGCTGCAGTGTCTAAAAGGTTATACCGCAGGGTCCTATGCTATCTCCAATTCCTGCTATAAGGAACTCCTACCAGCATAATGAGATATCCGTATGTCGATAACAGATAAAATGAGATTCTAGACCACGTTACTTATATATGAATCTTACAATTTTTATCAGCTGAAGATTATTTGATTCATCTGGTATTTAAAGCTGAGTACATTTTCACATTTTTTTTTTTTGTATTGAATAATACATCCCAACTGCCCAATTAAATAGAACATGAAGCAATTTACAATAGGTGTTAATTAAAAATTCCCTACCATTATTTGTTCATCTGTTATGCAGACTAAGCATCTCTATAGTAACAGATAACAAGTAATATTTTATCATCCTGAAGTCATATCCCCTTACATCTGTTGTCGACCTCTGGCTAAGCCATTAAATGTATTATAGCACAAAGAAAGGGACAAGTAGATGAAAAAATGAGGCTGCAGGACTCCAGAATTAGGGTATGTTCACATAGCGTTTTTTAATACATCTTTGGATACGTTTTCGATCCAAAAACGAATGCAAAGCGCTGTGTAAACTACATCAAACAGCACCCAAAGTGTGCTGCATGTTTTATTTGCATTTTTGCTGCAGCAGAAATACACCCTATAGTTTTAAATAGGGTGCCTGCTGCATCAAACGGATCAAGAATTGACATGTCAATTCTTTGAACGAGTCCGAAAGATGCATCAGAAAGATGCATGCAAAACACGCATTGGCGATCACTCGTCTGAACAACAATGCATGTTTTACTTTGAAAGCAATGTAAATCACACTGCACATTGTTAGATGCATGTCTGAGTCTGTTTAGGGTCCGAAACATGGATCCAAACACGTATCTAAAAAACGCTGTGTGAATATACCATTACACTAGACAGAATCTGTTTGCTGTCTTTAACAATGGAGACACAAAGGAGCTGTAGAAACAATAGGACAATTATACATAAGATTGTGACAAGTGTGCTTTTTTGTTTTACTGTTATACTATGATATGTGAGACAAAAATAAAATTGGCTACAAATTGTTTACATAGCCATTAAATTGTATTAATGAATTAAAGAATTCTTAAATTGCTAATTTTCTATGCTGTCACATAAATGGTGTTAGAATAATAAGAACCTTATACTGTATGTGGATAAATTAATAACCAATTTAATTTCAACAGTATATAAAGATAAAGGAGATGTAATGGAGAAAAAATACTAATATGAGTATACTGATTTGTTAACCCCTATCTGTCATAGTAATTTTATTATGTATTGTTTGTTTTTTCCTCTCTGCCTTTGAAGAACCCTAAGAACCCGTTTACACGGCAATGGACAAATACCGGTAGGTTTATCTGACCGGTATTTGTCCTGTTTGTGTGCCGTGCACACGGCCGCAGAGGGGGGTGGCTTTTCTCCGCGATGAATGGAGAAAAGCCCTCCCCCTTCCCATCCACTTGCACATATTCCATCCGAAAACCGGACAGAAGAATGTGCATGTTTAAGGTTTTTCAGGCGACCCGCGGGCAGAAAGACCGCCGGGTGGAAAACCCGTGCAGTGGGGACTGCAGCACGGGTTTTCTATAGGAGCCCGTTGAGCTCATTTGTGGCCGGTTTTTCAGATGGTCTGTAAAACTGCAAACCGTCTGAAAAAACGGCCGCAAACCCGTGCCGTGTGGACATACCCTAACTTTTTTATTTTTCCCTCTAGGTAGATACATTAGGGTTTTTTTTGTAGAACATTATTTATTTTATGATATCATTGATCATAGCATATAATCTCCTGGGAAACAGAGATCAAATTCTTTCTGGAGTGGAATGAGAATTGCCATTTTTGGGGTGTTTCATTTTTATTCAGTTGATTATGGAGTTAGTATAAATGACATGCTATCTGTATTCTGCAGGTTAGTACAATTCTGGTGATACCAAATTGTTATGTTTTAGTACTTGAGGGGGTTTTCTAATCATGCTATTTCACTGAGTCACAAGCAGTTTTACATTCACTCTGTCTCCTCAGGCTGATGGTGATTATATAGCAGTGACTAGTAGTGATGAGCGAACAGTAAAATGTTCGAGTTCGAGATGAACCACAAACTTTGAACCCCATTAAAGTCAATGGGAGAAGATGTTTGGATTAATTTTTATACCTTTACAGATGAGGAGAAGCTGTAATTACCATCCTTAACAGTAAACCGAAACTAGATGCATTGAATTGCGCCTAAAGATGATATGCTGTGCGCCTCTATAACACATAGGATATCATTGGTAGTGTATGTAATGCGCCTACAGGAGCAATATATACTACAGAGGCCATATATCTTACAGGGGGGCTATATCCTACAGGGGGCCTGTAACATACAGGGGGCCTATAACCTACAGATGGGTCTATAACCTATAGGGGGCTGTAAATCTACCAACAGGGGCAGCATATCTATCTGCAGTGGGCCCGTATACCTACCTACTGGGTCTAGATACCTACCTACTTAATGGTGGGCGACATTACTACCTATTTACCTATTGCGGGTGTCCATAACAGAGAGTGGAATCGGTAGCGAAGTGCTGATAAAGTGAGAATTCTAAGATGTTTGTGTGGTAAATTCTGCAGGGACGAGTTGCAGCCGAGAGAAGTCGTCATGGTGGTCTGGATGGATGGAGAAGAAATGGGAAAAAAACAATTCAGAGAACGGCTGATCAGACAGGATGTCTCCTGTGAGTCCCTGGATATCAGGGGTTATTACTCTTCTTTGTTGGATCAGTGCGGTAGTCACTCTTATGTGGTGGTGACCTGATCTGGTGTCTGATCACTATGTGGTCTCTTTATGGCTTTATTGTAGGTTATAAGTTTGTTATCGATAATGTATATATTTGTTCCTGTGAGTGGTTGTTTTTTTGGGGGTCCCAGTGCACAACTCTGCCCAGGGGCCCATAATGCTGTTAAGACAGCCCTGAAGACACACTATTAGCTGCTGAGTGAATCTGTTATCATTCACTGTAATCACTCATAAATGTGTTCTTCAGACCTGATAGGAAGGTACAAGGTTGCTTCCAGATCAATAACTCTAAGGGTTAAAGACTATCTTACTAGAAAGATAAAATCAGAAAGTGAGAAATAAGCACAATCCTACTCATAAGACTCTGCAGGTAGTAAAGTAACATCACCAGCTTGAGCATTGCTAAAGTAGAGAGAAATGGTCGGTAACTAGGGACAATGTGTAAACAAACAGGAGATAAAAATTGCTCTGACTCTGAAATTGGAACAGCAATGTATTTGGTAACTGTCTTTATTTTCCTTTGCCAACATATTTGAAGCTAATCAATGAGATGGGGATACCCCTTTAAATATTTTTTTACTTGTACATGATTTTTCAAACAATGCTGTAATTTCCTCTTGACTGGTGATCTTCCCAAATCCCTTTTCAGACACGTATAAATCCATTACCTGTTTATGAAGAAAGCAAAGTGCACTCGTCGTCTAGGCATAATGATACCACACATTTTAGTGGCAGAAAAACAAGCTAAATGTCTGAGCTAATGTAAAACATCATCTTCCAGAATCCTAAGGGCTTGTCCCCACGGCACATCTTTTCAGACAGTTTTCGGATTTGAAAGCCATCTGTAAGCCGACTGTCAACCTTTTACATTTTGAGGCACACAATGTAAACCATCCAGCATTTTTTTTTACATTGCCGATGTTTCGAAAGACTAAGAACATATTCATTCTTCTGTCCGGTTTTCAGGCGGAACATGAACATATGGGTGCAAATGGGTACGGCTTCAATCTGCAAGTCACGGACATAGGCCGTCCCCTGCGTGCCAAAAAAACCAAATACTAGTCGGTATTTCCCGACCGGTATTTGGTTTTTGCCGTTTAATCGCAGCCTAATGGTATTACCCCTCCTGTGTGCCTCACAAATTGTGTTCCGTTAATGTTCTCGGGTCTTGTCCTGGGTTCTCACAGCAGGATGAAGTTGGACAAGGTGGAAGGAGGAGCAAAGCATCAGTATAGGCTTGTCGCAGCTCAGTGATGATGCAGAGAAATAACATCCAGGTTGTCTGATGGGCAGGATATTAAACAGAAATGAGGTGCAGCACTACAATGGGGGCCAAGGGGCAGCAGGACAGCAGAGGTTTCTGGAGGTTCTGCATCTTAAAGCCCACTAGGAGAGAGAACCTCACATCCTCAGTAAGAGCAACCAGCAGGTGCTCCTGAATCTGTGTCGGACTGGGAGGGCCTGGGGCCCACAAGGGAGTTGATCTTTGGGCCCACCCTACAGCTACTGTACATGAAAATATTACCTGTTAATTTTTAGGCTTTTTGGATATGAATGCATGCATTTTATCACATAATAAAGTGTAAAAAGCAGAACTGTATTGTGCAGTACCCAATACTGAGTAATGCAGCTGTCTGTCTCCCACATCAGTCTCACATGTTAGTCTGTCTCACACACTTTTCACAGTCTACATGTTGTAACCTCATTGAGCCTTGTGTATGAAAACTGTCTAGCAGTAAAGGCACGTCCACACGGTAAGTTTTTCAGATGGTTCTCGGATTTCAAAACCATCTGAAAACTGTCAAACATTCATAGACATATACTTTGATAGAAAATCCATTCAGTCGTCTACACTGAATGGATTTTCAGCTGGACTTTTTTTTACACCGCCAGTGTTCCAAAAAGCTTTCAACATGCACAATCCTCCACCCAGTTCTTGGGCAGAAGGTGTGCATTTCAGTTGTTGAGCGGAACAGGCGATTCCACAAACCACGGACAGAACCGTCCCCCAAAACCATTCAATAGACAATAAAATACCAGCTGGATTCTTAAGACAAAATCAGACCTGTATTTAGTTTGTGCCGTGTGGCCATACCCTAATACTGTCTTTGTTGCCCATAGCAACCAGAGTTCAGCGTTTATTTTTCCAGAGCACTATATGAAGTAAACTGAGCTCTGAGCGGTTGCTATGAGCAACAAAGACAGTCTTACTGCTGGACAATTTTCATACATAAAGCCTATTGTGTCTGAAACCACTCCAACATGCAAATTAACAAGGTTTTCCAAAAGAGTGCCGCTAAAAGCAGGTTAACTGTCAATGGCCATGCAGGAGTTAGGCTGGGTTCTCAAATTATGTTTTTGTACTGTTTTTATTACATTTTACAATGTTTTAATTAATGCAGGTAATTTTGCTACTTACTCAGAATTGGGGTCAGTTAAAAAAAAACATATTAATTGGTTGTTACATTTCTGATGCATTTTCAACTGCAACGTGAGAAAACAGACTTTTTTCCAAAAATGCATGCATTTTTTAATTGACCACGATTTCACCTGTGTTCAAAATCAGAGTGATAAAGCCCCTTGTGTTAATTAAAAAAAAACGTATGCGCTTTTGAATTGTGTTCGTTTTGATGCAACTGAACTGCACTACAAAAATGCAGCGTGAGAACCCACCCAGCAGCATATACTTTTAACAGCGCTACAGCCAGGCCTCGTATTACTTTTGTTTTCTTCGGCGCGTAATCACCTGAAAAAAGTGACATGTCACTTCTTTTTATGGGTGCACAGCACGGGAAAAATGCCAGGTTACCATACCACTCAATGCTATTACATGGCGAAGTGTGCCCCACAAATACATTGTGTGAAAATTCCTTTAGGGTTGGTGCTCATGTTGCAGTTGAAAGATGCATGTTAAACACAATAAAAATGCAAGCGATTAAAAAACGCATGTTTTTCCAAAAAACATATGCAATTTTTTTATTTACCCCAATTTCACTTGTGTTCCAAAAAAAATTAGTTACAAACTAACCTGCATTTTTAAAAACGTGTGCGTATAACTGCTTGCATTTTCAATGCATTAAAAAAGAAAACACAACAAAATCACAACATGAGCACCCAGCTTTAATGTTCTCAATAGCACACAGCTACCAACACTCAGTTATTGCAGGTGACTTCGTAGTGAACTGCTAAGAGAAGAGAAGGCTCAGCAAGAAATATGCACAGATACAGTTCCTCGAATGCAGAACTCATGATGGGTTTACTCAGCTGTGGCATTTTAAGCTTGGCAGTTCTAAGGCCCCGTTCACACGGCTTATTCACGCCGAATTTGCGAGCCGGATTGCGCTCGCAATTCCGGCGTGAATAAGGGGCGGGACGCGGGCAGGGCGGGAGCGTGGCGGGGGAGCAGCCCGCCGGCCCCATAGACAATGCATTATTTACGGCGCGTCCGCGCCGTAAATAATGTGCATGTCACTTTCTCTCCGCCCGGCGGATTCGCCGAGCGGGTAGGAGCAACAGAATCCACTGTTCTCTATGAGAGCAGTGGATTACCGTAACTACTCCGACGGATTGGCGCCGTACTGCAGCGCAAATCCGGCGCGGAGTACGGCGCCAATCCGCGGACAAATAAGCCGTGTGAACGGGGCCTAAGTAACATACAAGGTAATTCAAAAAGGCTGGTGTCTGTAGTAAGTGGCTGCAGTTAAAGTAACATTAGTAGTAAATTGCCAGTGACTAAATCAAAGCAAAACTGTTTTAGTCATAGGCATATAATGAACATTTGTAGTGAACAGATAAAACTTGGATAGTGTATCTTTTCATAAATTTGTACTACCGTATACACTCAAGTATAAGCCAACCTGAATATAAGCAGAGGCACCTAAATTTGCCACAAAAAACTGGGAAAACTTATTGACTCGAGCATAGGCCTCGGGTGGAAAAAGCAGTGTCTACTGGTAAATTTCAAAAATAAAAATGGATACCAATAAAATTACCTATGCAGCTATAGGCAGTTTAATGTTCCCCATAGGCAGGTATAGGAAGGTATATATCCCCTATAGGCAGGTATAGGCAGTTAAATGTCCCCCATAGGCAGGTATATGTTCCCCATAGGCAGGTATAGGCAGGTATATGTCCCCCATAAATAGGTATATGTCCCCCATAGGAAGGTAGAGGCAGGTATATGTCCCCCATAGGCTGGTATAGGGAGGTAGAGGCAAGTATAGATCCCCCTTAGGCAGGTATATATCCCCATAAGCAGATAGAGGCAGGTATATGTCCCCCATAGGCAGGTATAGGCAGATATAGGCAGATATATGTTCCACGTAGGCAGGTATAGGCAGGTATATGTCCACCATAGTCAGGTAGAGGCAGGTATAGGCAGATATATGTCCCCCATAGGCAGGTATAGGCAGATATAGGCAGGTATATGTCTTCCATAGGCTGGTATAGGCAGATATAGGCAGGTATATATCCCCCATAGGTAGGTATAGGCAGGGTTTAAAAAAAAAATACATGCACTTACCTCTCTCCCCTGCTGCTCCAATGCAATTCGTCTTCTGGCACAGGCAGTGTGATGTCATCAGACTGCGCAGGCAGCATAATGACATAGCACACTCTCTGTGCCGGATATTCAGGAAGGCTGCAAGTCTTCTTGCAGCCTTCCAGAGTCAAATTGCGAAGCAGAGAGTGCTCGCTCTCTGCTCTTCAATAGTGTCTTCAGCTGTATGCGCTCCCAGAGGAGTCGCATATAGCTGAAGAGATCCCCACTGGCACCTGGGCCATGGCAGCGGCCGGACGCTGACGGGTAACTGGAGAGTCAGCTGTATGCGCTCCCAGAGCGCATAAAAAGTTAGAGATATTTGGGTTTTGGTCAAAATTTCAGGATGAACATAAAATTTTTCTAAACGAACTAAGGGCGACATGTATGAACGGGCTTTTCGCCTGTTTTTTGGGATGCGATGTTAGGCGCAGCCTTCGTCACTTCCAGCTGCGCCCCGCATGAAGAGGCGGGCAATGGGCGCGGTGTGGGCGCGGTGTGGGCGTTCCGGGGCGGGAAGCATCGCGCTCAAAAACTCCGAGGCATGTACGATCGCGAGTCGGCAAAGTGTGGCGCATTGCAGCGCTCAGTAGCTCCGACAGGCAGACCTGGTTGATTTTGGTCTAAATGATCCGGCGGAGGCGAAGTGAGACGAGAACGGAACATGCGAGGAAACAGAAGATCGCAATAGAAATCTCGGCTCTCAGCTCCGTGCGGCATGGAGTATGATTCCAAAAAAATCACCTTTATTAGGTGTAAAACATTATCAGAAAAAGAGCTTAAGCCTTATTTAATAAAAAAAAAAATCACTTTCCAAAAATCTAGAACGGCGCTACATCAGGAATTAGGGTCTTGGAAATTGCCGGGAAATACAGTAATTCAAATTCTGAAAGTGCTTCTCATTGGTCGGCATAAGCCGGCCAATCATAAAAGGAGCAATAGTGAACCATTAAAACCTATGGAGAAATATAGACCAATCAAATTCAAAGGCGGGATAGTTCAAAATACAGTAAAAATGCAGAAAAGAGCTGATTGGTTGAACTAGCGGGGGCTTGGCTATCCCAGCCAATCAGAGCGCGAGCTACTTGTCCCATTGTAGTCTATAGAGAGATTGGCGCAATGCAATCTCGGCTCTCAGCGCCGTGCGGCATGGAGTATGATTAAAGAAATCATTTTTATTAAGTGTAAAATATTATCTGAAAAAGAGCTGAAACCTTCTATAAACATCAATCAAATCCCTAACAACGCGTTTGTCGCCGAGACCGGCAATACATAAGGAATTGGGATATAGAGAATTGCCGGGAAATACAGTAATTCAAATTCTGTAAGCTCTTCTTATTAGTTGGCATAAACCAGCCAATCAGAATAGGAGCGACAGTGGCCCATTCTAACCTATGGAGGAGTATTGACCAATCAGAATAGGACCGACAGGGACCCATTCTAACCTATGGAGAAATATTGACTAATCAAAATCAAAGGCGGGAAGGTTCAAAATACAGTAAAAAGGCATAAAAGAGCTGATTGGTTGAGCTAGCGGGGGCTTGGCTATCCCGACCAATCAGAGCACGAGCTACTTTCTCATAGAGTTCTATGGGGAAAAGAAATGTAGAGCGAGCTCTGTTTGTGATTGGCTAATTTAAAAGAGGCGTGGTTATTTGGACCAATGCGACGCTCTTATGGGTTTTCTAATGCAATCTGTAATAAAACTGTACATGGCCTAAATCAAATGATAAGACTCCAGAAGTTGTACCGATGTGTATATAAAATGATCAATAATATGGGGGTTAAGAAAAAAAAAATTAATTCAATAAAATCATGTTTATTTCTTTATTTTTGTTACACCCATACTATTGATCCTTGGCTAACGAAAATAAAGAAATAAACATGATTTTATTGAAATAATATTTTTTTTTCTTTACCCCCATATTATTGATCATTTTATATACAGATCGGTACAACTTCGGGAGTCTTATCATTTTATTTCAGGCACATACAGTTTCATTACAGAATGCATTAGAAACCCCATAAGAGCGTTGCTCGCTCTCCCATTGGTCCAAATAACTGCGCCTCTTTTAAATTAGCCAATCACAAACAGATCGCTCTGCATTTCTTTTCCTCATAGAACTCTATGAGAAAGTAGCTCACGCTCTGATTGGCCGGGATAGCCAAGCCCCCGCTAGCTCAACCAATCAGCTCTTTTCTGCCTTTTTACTGTATTTTAAACTGTCCCGACTGTAATTTTGATTGGTTCTAACTTCTCCATAGGTTAGAATGGGTCCCTGTCGCTCCTATTCTGATTGGCTGGTTTCTGCCGACCAATGAGAAGAGCTTACAGAATTTGAATTACTGTATTTCCTGGCAATTCTCTATATCCCAATTCCTTATGTAGCGCCTGTCTCGACGACAAATGCGTCGTTCGGGATTTAATTGATTTATGTTTAAAGAAGGTTTCAGCTCCTTTTCAGATAATATTTTACACCTAATAAATTTTTTTTTTTTTTTAATCATACTCCATGCCGCACGGCGCTGAGAGCCGATCTCTCCATAGACTACAATGGGACAAGTAGCTCGTGCTCTGATTGGCCGGGATAGCCAAGCCCCCGCTAGTTCAACCAATCAGCTCTTTTCTGCCTTTTTACTGTATTTTGAACTGTCCTGCCTTTGATTTTGATTGGTTCTAACTTCTCCATTGGTGATAATGTGTCCTTGTCGCTCCTATTCTGATTGGCCGAGATAGCCAAGCCCCCGCTAGCTCAACCAATCAGCTCTTTTCGATTTTACTGTATTTTGAACTGTCACCTTTGATTTTGATTTTGATTGGTCCAAACTTCTTCATAGGTTTTAATGGGTCACTGTCGCTCCTATTCTGATTGGTTGGTTTCTGCCAACCAATGAGAATAGCTTACAGAATTTGAATTACTGTATTTCCCGGCAATTTTCAATATCCTAATTCCCGATATAGCGCTGTTCTGGATTTTATTTATGTATTTTTTTTGTAGGTTTCAGCTCTTTTTCAGAGAATGTTTTACGCCTTTATAAAGGCGATTTTTTGATTCATACTCCATGCCGCACGGACATCTTTAATGATTTCTTGCTGTTTTCCAGCCTGTCTCGAATCGGAATACATGTTAGGCACAGTCCCTTCTGCGCCTAAGTCCCGCACTGCGCCCCACACACTGCGAGGCGCGGTGAACTTTTCCCCGCATGTGTGAGCGCACCTCCTCGGACAGCGAATATTAGGTGCAGCGCCGCACTGCGCCTAAGTCCCCGCACTGCGCCCCACACACTGGTGAGGCGCAGTGGACTTTACATGCTATGTATGAGCGCACTACCTCGGCCGGCGAATCATAGGCGCAGTGCTGCACTGCGCCTAAGTCCCCGCACTGCGCCCCACACACTGCGAGGCGCGGCGGACATTACATGCTATGTATGAGCGCGCCCCGGCGCCGACATAAATCAGGCACAAATTTCGCCGTAAAACTGGCGAAAAGGTGCGCCCCGACATGGCGAGCTTCATACATGTGGCCCTAAATGAGATTAGCGTATATACTCGAGTATAAGTCGAGTTTTTCAATCCCAAAAAATGAGCTGAAAAACTCTACCTCGGCTTATACTCGAGTCACTGTCGGCGCTCGGGTGCTGCGATGGCCCGAGTGCCGACAGGGACGCTTCAGTTATATGCGGCTCCTCAGGGAGCGCATATAGCTGAATGCCGAGTAAGCGCACAGTGTCCGGGCTCTGCGCTGGCCCGGGCACTGTCCGCGATCCCTTCACCTATATGCGACTCCTCCGGAGCACATATAGGTGAAGGGATACCACTGCGGAGCACAGAGCGAGCGCTCCGTGCCCCTCAGTGGTCTCCGGACGGCCGCAATCAGACTCGCGGCCGCCCACAGTTTCCGGCACACGCAGCGTGTGTCATCACGCTGCGTGCGTGGCCTGATGACGTCACCGCCTGTGCCGGGAAGACAGGACAGCGCGCGGGAGGCCGGAGCAGCGAGGAGGCGGAGCAGCGAGGGAGACGAAGCAGCGGGGAGCCAGGTAAGTGATTGTTTTTTATTTTTTTAAACTGCCTATACCTGCCTATACCTGCCTACAGCCGGCCCTATACCTGCCCTATACCTGCCTACAGCTGCCTATACCTGCCTACAGCCTGCCCTATACCTGCCCACAGCTGCCTATACCTGCCTACAGCTGGCCCGATACCTGCCTACAGCTGACCCTATACCTGCCTACAGCTGGCCCTATACCTGCCTACAGCTGTCCCTATACCTGCCTAGGGCGGCCTATACCTGCCCTATACCTGCCTACAGCTGCCTACAGCTGCCTATACCTGCCTACAGCTGCCTATACCTGTCCTATACCTGCCTACAGCCAGCCCTATACCTGCCTATAGCTGCCTATACCTGCCCTACACCTGCCTACAGCTGGCCCTATACCTGCCTACAGATGCCGATAACTGCCTCCAGCCAGCCCTAGACCTGCCCTATAGCTGCCTATACCTGCCTACATCCAGCCCTATAGCTGCCCTATACCTGCCTACAGCCGGCCCTATACCTGCCTAGAGCCTTCCCTATACCTGCCTATGGGGCCATATACCTGCCTATTACCTGCCTATGGGGCCATATACCTGCCTATTACCTGCGTATGGGGCCAAATTACCTGCCTATAATCTGCTTTTTGGGGGACATATAACTGCCTATTACAACGCTTGGGGCCATATACGTGCCATTTGGGACAATACCTGCCTATACCTGCATATAGGGCCATATATCCGCCTATAATTGCCTATAGGGGACAATAAACTGCCTATGTAATTTTATTGGTATCCATTTTTATTTTTAAAATTTACCAGTAGCCGCTGCATTTTCTATCCTCGGTTTATACTCGAGTCAATAAGTTTTCCCGTTTTTTGGGGCAAAAGTAGGTGCCTCGGCTTATACTCGGGTCGGCTTATACTCGAGTATATACGGTATCTCTTTATTTTAGAATGCACCCATCCAACTGTTCAGTGATACAGAACTTTTTGCACAACTTGATCATCTCCAACAAGGAGCTTAATGGCAAAATTCACAATAGGTGCTTGAACCATGAATCGCCCAATACATTTAGGGGATTAATTTCAATTGGGATTTAGACAGTCCTCTAGGGTAGTTTGACACTGGCATTTTTTGATGTGTTTTTGATGCGTTTTTGTGCAGAAATGTACAGTATTAACTGCTGTGCCGTTCTGCAAAAATAAAAAAACATGTCAGGAATGCAGCAAAAACGCTCTGTGTGAAAACACCCTAATGCTGTTCACATTTTGACATCATGAGACCAAGATATCACCTTACAATTGATCAACAGTACCTTGCCACTGCGAGGCTTCACGCAGGATGTTCTCAGACGGAAGTGGCCATTGAGTTTAGAGTTTAAGGCTATGTCTACAATAAACACCTGCCAACCAAATCCTGAAAACGTTCATAAAACTGACCTTTTTGTCCACTGCCTGTCAAAAGCTTTGTTGTCGCCTTTTTTTGCAGAAATGCACAGCATTAGATTTGCTGTGTATTTTGGCAAAAAATGCAACAAAAACACGCGAAAAACTTCCAGTGCTTTACATAGACTCCAATAGTAAATTTTCTGCTCTGTTCAGTCGTTTTTTGCAACATGTTTCAAAAAATGACCAGCAAATAAAAAGAGCAGAAAAAAGACATTCTGTGGAGACAACAAAATGTTTTTAGTATAGAATTCTATGGTCCTATTTTCAGTCGCTTTTTTCAGCGTTTTTATAAAATGAAATGCTGAAAAAACAGACGTTTCTGTGTGCTGTGTAGACATAGCCTAACAGAGTGTCATCAGCAGGATGAAAAAGAGATACAGAGAGACTTGAAGAGTCACAGAACGGCAAATAAGCGGACATCCTTTGGCTACATCACACTGATGACTGCTTCATTGTAAACAATGCCATGCAGAACCGGAGGATCAATGCCACATAACTCCAGGCACATTTAAAGGGGTTGTCTCACTACATTGATTCATCTCACCTCATTCCTGTTTTCTTGGTTTCACTTTGAATTCAGGAGTGTGTTTACTGGCTTCCACTAGGCTGCAGTAAAAGCCAGGTCTGTGAGCTATAGCAACCAGTGCTGGCAGCCTATCAGGAGAGATCAAACAGGTCTGTAGCTATAGTGACCTGAGGAGCTGATGCAGCCCATACAAGAGGGGATATCTAGGAATAAGTAGGACACTGTTAAGTGACATATCTTGCAAAGTGACTTGTTTTTGCAAGATCTTTAACATAAAATGCAATCTTTGTAGTGAGACAACCCCTTTAAGGGAGGTGAAAAGAAACCAAGTGTCATATCAGACCATTCATAACTATTAATAACTATTAATAACAATGTGTTCTGCGTGCTAGACAACCTAACCACACCACCAGGCATAGGCATCATTGTCTTGTATGGGTCAGGGATCAGCCACGCTGGAGGAGGGACCAGTGGTCCTTAGTGCTGTTCAGTGCTGAAAATTGTTTCACTCTGAGCAGAACAGATGGCCGCCAATGATGCTGAAGACATCAAGGAGGCCGCTATGTATCATCCAGGTTAGGCACTAGTAAGGTACCCTTGCCAGTTGTCTATCTCGCAGAACACGCTGATTTAATGGTCTGATGTGACACTTAGTTGCCTCTCCCCAGTAGCATAGATGCAAGTGCGTATTGCTTTGGAAGATCTCATGAAAAGGCATAAAACAGTTCCAGCTACTAATTTGGTTGCTGAAATTACTCAGTTACTGTTCTGGGAGGCTGGGGCACAGTCGTACACAGTCTCAGCAGAAGGACGCAACAGCAAAGCGTGACACATTCTTTCTTAACATCAGGTTCGTTTCAGGGCTTGGTACTATGTAATCCATGTGCTGCTCCAGTTCTATTGATTAAGATGTCACAGGTGTCACAGGTGTCACTTTTTTATCAGGAGTCCTCTGAACTGAATTGTCTCTCTCTGCTGCTGAGTCTCGGGATTCCAGAGGAGGCACAGTGATTTATTCACAGTGCATTGCCCATCACACTCTAGCCTCTGCTTCTGACCAGGTGCTCTCTCAATAGGTACAATATGGCATCTTTATGGTCTGTAGACCACATAGTAAACCCCACACGTGCACAAAGAGTATTCTACAGCAGCTACAGATACTTGTCTTGTCATGGCAGTACATACATTCTACTTGTCTACATCTCTGCTGCTCCTGCAGGACTCCTGCTTCACAGACAAAAGCTTCTTTTAGGCTTCCTTTTGGCTTACCCAGCCTATTTCACACATCACAGCTTCTGTTGTAACACCAGCACAGACACCTGACAAACGCAGTCACATGCTCACTCCATCACCAATCAACTTCTACCTCCTCATGCTAGCCCCTTCTACTCCGATCGATAGCATGGTACACGAGGCCAGAAAACCCCATCACCATGTAACTGTAACAATTAGTATCATAACATAAAAAAAAGCTTTGCACATGACTTTAAGGAAGGTCTTGCACAGTTCTCTGAGTATAGTTCTCTGAGTACCCCATTTTTGGCTTCCCTACATTGAATCTTTTGATATATGATCACCTACAGTCGAAACCAGAAGTTTACATAAACTATATAAAAAGACACGTGCATTTTCTCACTTTCTGACATGAAATCAGAATAAACCTTGCCCATTTTAGGTCAGTTAGGATTACCAAAATTGTTTATATTTGCCAAATGCCAGAATAATGAGAGAGAGAATATGTTAAGGCAGTTTTATTACTTTCGGCAAAGTCAAAAGTTTACATACATTTCATTAGTGTTTGGCAGCATTGCCCTTAAACTGTGTGACTTGGATCAAATGTTTTGGATCTCCTGCTTTAGTATTGCCACATAATCTTCTTTCCTCATGATGTAATCTATTTTGTGAAGTGCACCAGTCCCTCATGCAACAAAACAACCCCACAACATGATGCTTCCACCCTCATGTTTCATAGCTTCTTCATTTTTATGCCTAACATAACGATGGTCATTATGGCCAAACAGTTCAATTTTAGTTTCGTCAGACCACAGGACATGTCTCCAAAAATGTATGTGTGCATTTGCCAACATTAAACTGGCTTTTATATGTTTCTTTTGGAGTAATTCATTCTTGCTGCCAGTGGCCTTTCAGCCCATGTTGATACAGTACTCGTTTCACAGTGTATAATGACACAATTACGAGGCGCAGAACCCGTCTTCTTCATGAGCGGTATGATGGCTGGACATTCCCAGCTTGTTTGTACTTGTGTATAATTGTTTGTACAGATGAATGAGGCATCTCCGGGTATCTGAAAATTGCACCCAAAGATGATCCAGACTTGTTCAAGTCCAAAATTCTCTTCCTGATATCTTGGCCGATTTCTTTATATTTTCCCATGATGTTACACATAGAAGTAGTGTGTTTCTGGTGTGCATTTAAAATACATTCACAGGTGTGTCTCTAACTCAGATGTTTCCATTAAGCCTATCAGAAGCTTCCAAAGATATGATATCATCAAATGGGCTGTCCCAAATTGTTTAAAGGCATAGTAATTCTATTGTATGTAAACATTTGACTTTGCAGAAAGTAATAAAAGTGCCTTGAAAAATGATCTCTCTCAATATTCTGACATCCGGCAAATATAAAGAATTTTGGTAATCCTAATTGACCTAAAACAGGTAAGGTTTATTCTGATTTCATGTAAGATAGTGAGAAAAACATGCAGTGTCAACTTTTATGCTGATCTATCAAATTTGATGCTTCAGGTACTTTACTGCATGCTTTTTTGGAATTGTATCTAGTTAACAGTTTTATATGGTTTTATTGCATTTATGATCTCTTCATATAAAAGAAGTTATCCATTTTATAATGTCTTTACTTATTATGTGTATAATTATATAATTTTCTAATATACATGTATTAAAAATTCTGCTTCTGTACCTCTTTAATACCAACACAGTAGGCTCCTATCTAAAAAAAAAAAAATGGTATACCCCACATTTCTGTCCACAGGACTCTATAAAGTACCTTTATGGAAAAAAACAGTCATGGGACTAACCACACACAGGTCATGTGACTCCTGGTATCCTGGTAACAGTAGATTATTGAGGAGCAGAACTTATCCAGTATTACTGCCTAAAGTAGCATCTTATCATTAGTGTTGAGCGATTACGTTGGCCATCGACATCGGTCGATGGTCGATAGTCGACCATCATCGACAAGATATTCGATGGTCGATGATAGATTATGATCGATGACCATTAAAGTCTATGGGAGAGCAACAACACCTTCATTCTTACACCCAAACAGGGCTGGAGAAGCTGGAATTAACATCCACAACAGTCAAATGGATACGTGCTACATCTTAGGCAACACACTTAGGTTATAAAAGTCACAGAAAAAAAATCACAGACCATTCACTATCCCTGTCTTGCACCACAGCATGAGCCTTAAACCTGCATGACCCACAAATTAAAAAGTGCCAGAAGGCAGTATGATTTGAACCATCATTTTACTTGAACTGGACATTGAATATCCCTGTCCTGGAATGCAGCATGAGCCCCAAACCTGCATGACCCCCAGATTTAAAAAGTGCCGGAAAAAGGAGTCTTTCAACCACCATTTTAGTTTCACTGGACATTGACTATACCTGTCCTGGGCCACAGCATGAGCCCCAAACCTGCATGACCACAGATTAAAAAGTGCCGGAAAAGGAGTCTTTCAACCACCATTTTAGTTTCACTGGACATTGACTATACCTGTCCTGGGCCACAGCATGAGCCCCAAACCTGCATGACCTCCACATTTAAAAAGTGCCGGAAAAAGGAGTCTTTCAACCACCATTTTAGTTGAACTGGACATTGACTATACCTGTTCTGTACCACAGTATGACCATTAAACCTGTCTGACCCACAGATTAAAAAGTGCAAGAAAAAGGAGTCTTTCAACCACCATTTTAGTTGAACTGGACACTGACTATACCTGGGCCTGGGGCACAGCATGAGCCCCAATCTGCATGACCCCAGAATAAAAAGTGTTGGGAAAAGGAGTCTTTGAACTACCATTTTAGTTTCACTGGACATTGACTATACCTGTCCTGGGCCACAGAATGAGCCCCAAACCGGCAAGACCCATGATTAAAAAGTGCCGGAAAAAGGAGTCTTTCAACCACCATTTTAGTTTCACTGGACATTGACTATACCTGTCCTGGGCCACAGCATGAGCCCCAAACCTGCATGACCCCAGATTAAAAAGTGCCGGAAAAAGGAGTCTTTCAACCACCATTTTAGTTGAACTGGACATTGACTATACCTGTTCTGTACCACAGTATGACCATTAAACCTGTCTGACCCACAGATTAAAAAGTGCAAGAAAAAGGAGTCTTTCAACCACCATTTTAGTTGAACTGGACATTACCTATACCTGTCCTGGACCGCAGTATGACCATTAAACCTGTCTGACCCTCAAATTAAAAAGTGGTGGAAAAGGAGTCTTTGAACCACCATTTAAGTTGAACTGGACATTGACTATTCCTGTCCTGGGCCACAGCATGAGCCCCAAACCTGCATGACCCCAGATTAAAAAGTGCCGGAAAAAGGAGTCTTTCAACCACCATTTTAGTTTCACTGGACATATACTGTCCCTGTCCTGGGTAGCGCTTGCCCCTCCATATGAGTGCGGACCAATTGAGCTTCATTTGGAAATACTGGTGGTTAACGCTCCTGTTCCACCCATGTGAACTTTTTCTTTGCATTCTTTTTATCATTTTACTCAACGTGCTGGAGGAAATTGTCTCTTTACTTTGTTCTCTGTCCGTGCTCCATACTCCATGTCCTCTGAATAACCTACATCTGGTCAAGTTTTCCTGTACCTCCCTTGTACAATTCAGAGGATTTTTTTTACCAGCTATTTTGTACATGCAAGTTTTTTAGTAGTTTAATTCTAGAAAACACATTTTTAAAATAGGATGGAATCCCACCATGTCTTTGTTTCTCTTTTTTAATTGTATTAAATGGGTTGTCTCAATACAGGGATTAATAGCTCTGTTAAATATCTTGCCCCCAAAAATTCAAAGCATAACCCTTGAGCCACTTTGGACAATTGTGAAGAACAAATGTCTGTTAGAAACAACATTTTTTTTTATAATAGGACCTGTAGTATAGCTGCATGTCACAGCAAAATGCCCCCAAAAATTCAAAGCATGACCCTTGAGCCCCTTTGGACAATTGTGAAGAACAAATGTCTGTTAGAAACAACATTTTTTTATAATAGGACCTGTAGTATTGCTGCATTTCAAAGCAGCATGACCCAAAAAATTATAAAAATGACTTCTCAGCCACTGTTAAAAAATTGTGAGGGAGAAATGCCACTTAGAAGCCACATTTCTGTTCCAAAGGACCATGATTATTGCTGTATCTCACAGCAACATGACCCCAAAAAATTATAAATATGACTTCTCAGCCACTATTAAAAATTGTGAGGGAGAAATGCCACTTAAAAGCCACATTTCTTTTCCAAAGGACCATAACTATAGCTTATCTCACAGCAAACATCGGACCTCAAAACCATTGACATTTGGGGAAAAACTTCTAAAGATAAAGTGAGTAAATGGAGTACGGTGTTGTCATGAAACCTTGGTGTCTTTTACAGTCTCCTTACAGCAAAACCAGCAAAATGAACTGTTGGGAAAATAGAATAAAAATTGCAGTAAGAAATTATCATTTTAAAAAAAATTTTTCAAGAGGACCATTTCTGTTTGAAAAAGAATGTGAAGTAGACCGGCAACTAATCGGTGACCTCGGCAATTGGGGCCACAACATCATCAGAGATCCATGCCTGATTCATCTTGATGAAAGTCAAACGATCCACATTATCTGTGGAAAGCCGGATGTGTTTGTCTGTAATGACTACTCCGGCTGTGCTGAAGGTCCGCTCAGATATGACGCTGGCTGCTGAGCAGGACAACACCTCTATGGCGTGGTGAGCGAGCTCGGGCCATTCGTCCATGTTGGATACCCAGAAGTCTATTGGGTCCAGAACACATACAAAAACATCGGTGTTGAGACGCAGATAGTCGTGCACCATGATCTTAAGCTGGTTTCTGTGTGTTGGATGTGTGCCCTGCATTGCATGCGTTGATGAGGTGGTAAATAAAGATTGCCAGAGGTCACCCATTAGGCTTCTGCCACCTTGCCTGCTGCTGCTGCTGCCGCTACGGCTACTTGGCACTCTACTGCTGTCACGTCGCTGATGTTGTTCCACCGTGACATTTGGGGAACGTGAAGCAGACGCAACAGATGTCTCCAGTTGATCAATCAGCAAGGTCTCCATTTCCTGCATTTTACTCTCTATTTGGGTAGGTGGAAGGAAAGTGCTGAGTTTTGTTTTGTACCGGGGATCCAGGAGGGTGGCCACCCAGTAACTGTTGTTCATTTTGATGGCCTTAATGCGAGGATCATGTTGGAGGAAATGGAGCATCCAAGCACTCATGTGACAGATGGAGCCTTGATTTCCCAAGCCTCTGGGTCGAGGGGCACTAGCAAACTGATCTTCCTCATCTTCCTCCTCCGCCTCAAATCTGTGCCAACCTCTTTCCAAGGCAGGGACATCTGTAACGTTGGTGTCCAGGAATACGTCATCCTTCTCCTCCTCCGCTTCCTCCGGCACAGCTTCAACACAGCCCTGACTTGCCTCAGATGCTGTACCCTGAGAGCTGAGGCGCCACCTTGCACTAGCTCTGGACCCCGAACCACTGCCTAATGAAGACCGATAAAGTTGTGAAACTGTCGGGCCTTCTGGATTTGACGGAGAGAAAGGCTCCGTGTCCGCATCTGTGTCCGTCTCCTCCTCCGTCGCTGGCGGGACCTGTTGTTTCAGAGTGTCCAACGATCGTTCCAGAACTAAGATCACCACAATGCTCATGCTGACAAGGGCATTGTCCGCACTGACCATTTTGGCGGCTTCTTGAAAACTCACCAAGGATGGTGCAGAGCTCTTTCACCTGCCTCCACTCTCGGTGGCTCAACACCCCGAAGTCCGCTGCTTGTCAGGCCATGTGTCACTTCGTACTGCGTAATGGCATTGCGCTGCTGCCACAATCGCTGGAGCAGGTGGAGGGTGGAATCCCGGCGTGTTGCCATGTCAACAATGAGACGGTTGACGGAGAGGCCGAGCTGACGCTGCAACGCAGCCAGGTGGGACGAAGCAGGGTGCGAATGGCGGAAGTGCGAACTCAGACTTCGAGCCTTCCTCAGCAGGCAGTCCAGACCCGGGTAGCTCTTTAGAAATTTCTGGACTACAAGGTTCATGACATGTGCCAGGCAAGGGATGTGCTCCAGCCTACCGATCTTAAGGGCGGCCAGCAGATTTCGCCCGTTTTCGCACACCACCTTGCCTGGCACAAGGTTCTTGTCACCCAGCCAGCGCTCGGTCTCGTTGCGGAGAGCCGTCCACAGCTCCTGACCTGTGTGTGGACGGTCTCCAAGACAGATTAATTTCAACACGGCCTGGTTTCTCTGGGCACGTGATGCCACCAGAGGACCTTGGGGGAAAGAACCCTGCACCATCCCTGCGGTTTTGAAGAGCGTGCGCCGAGCCTGAGAGCCACCGTCACCCCCAGAGACATCCACCCAGCTCACCCAGTGAGCTGTCACAGAGATATAGCGGCCTTGGCCGTGCTTACTAGTCCATGTGTCGGTGGTCAGATGGACTTTTCCAGCCACAGATGCAGACAACGCGCTTGAAATTTTAGATGACACGTGGCTGGCCAGGGCAGGGACGGCTTTTCTGGCAAAGAAATGCCTGCTCATCATCTGGTATTGGGGGTAGGCAAGGGCCATGACGTGGCGGAACCCATCTGTGTCCACCAGACGGAAAGGCAACATTTCCAAGGCCAAAAGCCTGGCAATGCCGACATTCAGGCTTTTGGCTTTGGGATGGTTTGGGTTAAAGTGTTTCTTCTGCTCCCAAACCTGGAAGACAGAAGGCTGGCTGCTAGACTGGCCGCTGTACGGCGTGCAGGTCATCAAACTGGCGGGAGGAGAAGGGGTAGGATGGGTCTCTGGTGGTGCTGGTGGTACTCGGGCGACGGTGGAGGCTGAAGCGGAGGCTGATCCCTGATCATGACTCTGAGAGACATGGGCAGCTGAGAAACGCTTGGTGGTGGCGGAGGAGGAGGAGGAGACAGAGGGTGTGACAGAGGTTGGAGGCCCGGCGTCGGTCTGGCCTTTTTTGGCCAAGTGTTGCTTCCATTTCAACTCATGCATTCGCTGCATGTGACTAGACATGTTGGTGGTGGTTAACCACCTAAGGTTCTTGCCTCTACTTATGCGTTTACGACAAAGGCGGCATATGACATCGCTGGGTGAATCAGAGGCTTGCTCAAAGAAGGCCCAGGCTTGAGAGGTCCTGGACCTTTTTGACGGCGATAAGCGAGGAGCGGGGTTTGCGCTGACTGTGGCTGGGCGGAATCATATCAGGACCTTCTGCGACCGCCCTCTCCCTTTTTGAGGCGGAACCTGTACTGACACTATCGTCTTCCTCCTCGTCCAGTGATGAAGCGCTCGCAAGCAAATTCTGCTGAAAAGACCACGTTGGATCCGCAATGTCGTCATCATCATCATCAACACAGGTGACTTCGTCGTCCTGACATTCTGCATCCAGGAGCAGCGGGCTACAAGCAAGAGGGACTGCAAGGCGTTGCCGACCGCCCGGGATTTTTGCCGATTGACCGGCTTCCTTCTCCTCCTCTGATGGCATCAGTAACTGGGCGTCAGAGCAGAGAAAATCATCCTCTTTGGCCTCTTGATCTTTTAACATGCCTTCTGACCCCAACCGCATTTTGTCATCAAAGAGGTCTTCAGAAAATGGATTATCCACAGTGGTGGGTACACAAGTTGACATTTGGACTGCTTCATGTTGGACGGATGCTGATGATGCTGATGACGACATTTGTGGCCGTGACTGGGAGGACGAGGAGGTAAGACTGCTGGATGCAGGTTGCATTAACCACTGAAGGACAGATTGGCGACGCTGTTCGTTACTGAGATTCACAGGGCCCTGACCCAGCGATGACAGGCCTGACGGTCCTGCAACTGACGATCCGCTGGCATGTGTGTTGTCGCCAGCAGTGGAAGGAGCACCTTCTCTCGTACCTCTACCTCCATGTCCTACCCCCTCTTTGTTCGCTTACCACCTGAATTTCGCTCCATGTTCAGAAATATACAAATTTGAGAAGGTATGGAAGAGTTTTGGAAAGTCTCTTATTAAAAGACGGCAAATCACAGCTATTCTCAAATCCCTCAAATCAAAACAAAATTGCTGGATTCAAATTTAACTGCAAAGTAGATCTATCAACAAAGCTTGACTGACCAAAAGTGAAAAAAACACCTGTCTGAAATGTATACGGATATTAAAAGGTATTTTTGGCACCTTTCAATTCACCTGTGGTGACTACAAAATTGCTGTATTCAAATTTAACTGCAAAGTAGATCTATCAACAAAGCTGGCCTGCGCCAAAGTGAAAAAACACGTATCTGTAATGTATTCGGATAATAAAAGGTATTTTTTGGCACCTATCAATTCACCTGTGGTGACTACAAAATTGCTGTATTCAAATTTAACTGCAAAGTAGATCTATCAACAAAGCTGGCCTGCGCCAAAGTGAAAAAACACGTATCTGAAATGTATTCGGATAATAAAAGGTATTTTTTGGCACCTTTCAATTCACCTGTGGTGACTACAAAATTGCTGTATTCACATTTAAGTGCAAGGTGCCTCAATGAACAAAGCTGTAGTGCGCCAAAGTGAAAAAACACGTATCTGTAATGTATTCGGATAATAAAAGTTATTTTTTGGCACCTATCAATTCACCTGTGGTAACTACACAATTGCTGGATTCAAATTTAACTGCAAGGTGGCTCTATCAACAAATCTGGACTGGGCAAAGTGCAAAAAACACGTATCTGTAATGTATTCGGATAATAAAAGGTATTTTTTGGCACCTATCAATTCACCTGTGGTGACTACAAAATTGCTGTATTCACATTTAAGTGCAAGATGCCTCAATGAACAAAGCTGTAGTGCGCCAAAGTGAAAAAACACGTATCTGTAATGTATTCGGATAATAAAAGGTATTTTTGGCACCTATCAACCTGTGCTGACTACAAAATTGCTGGATTCTAATTTAACTGCAAGGTGGCTATATCAACAAAGCTGGAATGGGCAAAATTGAAAAAGAACACCTATCTGAAATGTATACTGATAATAAAAGTGGAGTTTTGCACCTAACAAAGAGACCTGCAGTTACTAGAAAAGATGTGTATCCTAATATAAGTTCAGGCTGCCCAATATCCAGGAAATATTTCAATAGAAAACTGTTAATAATAAAGCTATTGCAGTGCAATGTCTACACTAAGTCTTGGTGAACTTTATCCAGTATTCTTTATAGAGCTTGTCTGTGTTCGCCCGCGCCCTCCCCCCCACACCCTGCTCCCCCCGTGACTTTACAGCGGTAGATGCTCCTTTAAAATTCTCTACCTAACTACATAAATCTTCCAATCTCTGATCTAACTAAGTTGTAAGGATCACAGCTAACAGTAGAGCTTTCTCTATGAAGAAATAGAATAATTTCACTGAGCTGTTTGGATACAGGCAGAGCGCACGTCCTACTGCTATGAGACGCTAAGTGACACTGATCATGAACAGGAAGGGCTGTTCTATGTAAAACGAGGTCATGTGATTTTTCCAGCCAATCGCAACCATACACATCCCAGTCATGACATCGCACACACATCTCACCTTGCTCTATTCTCTAAGCTGATTTGCTGGCCGCCAAAATGACAGGAAGCGCCGAAAATGGCGCGATATTAATAGATGATGCACAGATTTTAACCTAAATTATCGCATGATCTAAAAATTTCGATCAACATAAAAACTGTGCCGATTTCAACTTTGTCGATAATAATCGCTTAACACTACTTATCATTTCTGTCAGTAGTATATTATTGTACCATTTAAGCCATGCAAGGCAGCAAAAGAGCAAAGAGAGCAGGCGATACCTTTTAAAGCTGACTGAGTTAGCTACCCATCAAATTTCCATGTCTATCAGTGTCAGTGGAGGTCACTCAATCATTCTTATCTTTCCTCATCTTTTTGCTTTTTTTCACAGTCAACTTTTTTAACCACATGGCATCCCCTTAAGAGACAGCAGTTATACAAATAACTACAAACAGTTAAGAAGGTGCTGCAATAACCATATTAATAATAATTGCTCCACCATTATTACTATTTAGTTATTTCATGTGACCTTGTAACTGACTTCCAGGAGGTCAAATGACTAATTCCATGTTTAGTTCATGGGAGCCATTAGTATAGACATGAATGTAGGCTGTAACATTTCTTTTAATCCTAGATAGGGGCCTATCTAAGGAGCTCCCTAGTCTTCACCCTTTAATCCCTTAAACAATGGATCTGGACTTCACTGCAGGGAGATGTAATCAGGTCACAAACAGAAGGTCTGCACAGGCAGCAAACAATTGTAAACGGGTCACAAGCAGGAGGTCAGGACGGGCAAAGTTTAGTCGTAAGCAGGTCAATACCGGGATGTCACAAACAGGTTCATAAGCCTAATGTTGCTACATCCAAAAGCAGTGACGAACTGTAGTGGAGGAGCTCTTAAATAGACAGAGGTCCCAGAGCATTGACTCTGGAAAAGCTTGGTGGCATGGACTGGCCTTTTAAATCAGGGCGGGTGCCATCACATGACTTAAAGAACACTCTGAATCAGAAAGCGAGCTGGAGAAATAGACAGAGATCTGGGTGCGAGAAAGCTGGATGCCGATTGCTGTAAGGAAGTACATGGTAAGCAAGCACCAGCCACAATGCAAGCCATGATGATACATAATAAATAATAACAATATCAAATGAACAACCCATTTAATATGACTTGACTAAATATGACTAAATGACTCGCTATCATTTCTCAGTGCTAAATGTGTCTTTCAAGATTAAAAAGTTTGTTGACCGCCGCTCTATAATGATATTATGATCATTTGCACTGGTTTACTTATTCTATATTTTATGTAAAAACTTTACTGATACATTTAATTTACACACAGTGGAATTTTATATTTTTGATAATCTTTTGTTAAGAAATGGTTGTAAAGACATTTTTGTTAGGGTGTTTTCACACAGTGTGACATTTTTGGTGCGTTTTTCCACTTGCAGTACTACACAGCAATTAAACTGACTTTTCTTTAAGTTATCTAAATGTTTTGCAAGGTGTTACAACTGAGTAATCAATTATTGTGTTTAGAATCCGCAAGACTTCGAGCACAATAATTGATTACTCACTTGGAACACCTTGTGAAACAGTTAACATAGCTGAAAGAATCTTGCTGGTAATGAAGGCAGTCAAATTGCTGTGCAGTACTGCAAATGAAAAAAACATTACAAAACCGCACCAAAAATGGCACAATACCATATCATGTGAAAGCACCCTTAAGGTACATTTATTCATTTGTTGTACAAACCCTTCATATTTGTAAATGTGAACTTCAATTACTTCTGTACAGCAATCAATGTGGTTAGTCAAAGATATCGTTGAGGCACTGGTCTTACATATATACTATAATAAATAATTCTGGAGTCCTCTCAATGTAATTGGAAACACAGTGGTGCTCTCTGAAAGTAGTACAGCTTCCTACTACTAAAGGTTTCTACACAGCTGAAGTCATGTGCATAAGTTCTTCATCCAATATAGGCACACATTTTAGATTCATTCATTGCTAAATTTCCTCAAAAAGCAGTTCAATTGGACACTTAAAAGTAATAGACCCCATTAAAAGGAATCCTCCGATTAAAATATATTGTAATGTAGAAGTGATTTTAATTTAGAAACTGGTTATAAATTCTCAAGCGGGGCATAACATTTGATAAAATATGGATGCATATACGAAATAATTTATCAGTCTCCTAAAGAAATTAAAACTAATGTTATAACTTGACAGCTCTTAGACTAGTGTTTAATAGGCTGAAACACTACCAGTTGCTTGCCTTCTCCATCAGTCCATTGACAGTTCAATTGTTCTGATAGTTTTTTACTCAAGCACTTAACTTTCACACTGCAGAGACTGGCACAAAGAGCCATGAGGATACCAGAGGAATCTCAAAATGTTTCTCGAGATGTTTCTCTTGGCTTACAAAGTTATTGATTTTACCAGCACAAAAAGAGCTATAGTACATTGGTCAGAGTTATTTCATTATTTTAATATTACTCATTTTTTAGGTGAGAGGTTGAAATACCTTTAACTTAGTTTTGGGGACTAGTAATTTAATTTTCTATAGAACAGCATTACATTTTCAGCAAAATAATCTTTTTGTATTTATCACTTAAAGAGGTTTTCCTACAAAGCAAAATCCCCTTTGGAGTCCAGCTCACATCTCGCTACAAGCCAGCCTGAGTATAGGACAAGGGCCAAGCTTGCATAGCTCGCCCCTATTCATGTCTGTGGGAGTTTCAAGTAAAGCTGAGCACACTAGTTTAACTATGTTAAGAACTTCCATAGAAGAAAGAAGAACAGCACAAATGTGGCGTTCTCCCTGTTCTTTGAGGCCAGAACAGATGAGCTATGAGTTGGCCTCCGAAGGAGATTTTGCTTCATGCCAAAACCCCGTTAAGGACATAGCTTTTCTTTTTTTTAAAAATGTTAGCATTATTTTTTTCCTTCACCCTCTCCAAGAGCCATGGTTTTTTTTTTTTTTTTTAATTTTTTCATCTAGATAGAAGGACTTGATTTTTGGAGAACAAACTGTGCTATTTAACCCCTCAGCGACACATAACATGCATCTATGTCATAGTGCCATTTAGATTTTATGCAGCAGTTGCGCCATCTAAATAAATGAAAGATGATGCCACGCTCCGCTTGTCTCTCTGGTCGACAGCCCCAAGGCAAGATTTCAGACTGCCGTTTGGTTAACCTGTCAGCTGGAAACCTTATTAAAGGCTTCAATCGCCGCCATGTCGGCCACTTTATCACTACCCTGCCCTGGGCAGGAAGTGATAAAACTACTTATCTTTACACTCCCTTCTCAAAGAACAGGGAGAATGTTTAAACAATGAAGAAGGTAGTAATGCCAATTGTGCCCCTAGTGGTATAGTACCCATAGGGAGATCAAAAGTCAAGTAAAAATATATACATATATGTTTAAAAATACAAAAAAAAATATTAAAAGTACAAATCACCTCCCTTTTGCTATTTTTCAAATAATAAAAGGAAAAAAATAAAACAGTTACACATGATTGGTATTGCTGTGTCCATAAAAGTCTTGTCCATTAAAGTATAAAATCATTTATCTCATACGCTGAACAACGCAGAACAAAAAGATTCCAAACACCACAATTGCAATTTTTTAGTTGGTCAATTTGAATAAAAGTGATCAAAAAGTTTTAATATATCCCAAAATGGTACCAATAAAAAGTACACTTCATCTCACAAAAAATGCACCATCATTTAGGTTCATAGGTTGAAGTACAAAAAAAAATAAAAATTGGGAAAAAAGTTATGGCTTTTGGAAGGCATGGAGGAAAAACAAATGTGACAACAAAAAACAAAAATTGGTCTTCAATACATGTATGATTAGGTTTTTTACTCTCTTCTGGCGTAAAATGCTCCTGGCCAGTCTACGATATCTAATGCACCTAATGAATGTGTTAGGTACATTTTTCGTACGACTCAACACTTTCTAATGCGCCTAACATGAGGGACGTTTTGGGGGTATTCTGGGGGCGTGTTGCACCACAATGGTGTTATTAGACACATATATGAATGTAGTTCGGCAAAACTAAGCGTGTTACTGCTTGAACAGGCAGACCTATTTCAATGTGGTCGGCCTGAGTCTGAGGACTCGAAGTGTAGCTAGATTTGCTATTAGGGCAAAAAATGTCCCTTATTTCTCAACTTACACCAATACAATAATAAAAAGTAATTTCTGATAATCATCAGACCATATAAAATTACATTATTTGAATGTAATAAAAATTGTAATCATATAAAAATAATATAAAAACATATAATATCCCAAAACTATAAAAATACCTCCTATAAAATGTATTTAAATCAATAGAATCTAAAACTAGTTTTACATTAAATAACCCAGTGATGTTGTTCAGATTTTACAATTTCTAATTTTTACTACATTAAATTTGACATTTATTTTTGCTGCTCACACCCTTTATTCTACATACTAGTGATACCAAATGTGATACCAAATGTGTAGCGTGGTGGTTATGTTTATGTTTTTCTATTTCTTAAATTTTCGCTGCAGTACCATTTTCTGTGACCAATAACTTTTTTGTTTTTCCATCTTGGACCTGAGTGAGGGTTCATTTTGTGTGAACTGAAGTATCATTTTTATTATTAACATTCTGAGGAACATATAACTTTTTGATCGCTTTTTCTTCCAATTTTTGGGGACATGAAATGCAATTTTGGGATTGGCAATTTTTTTCTTCTACTGTATTCACTGTATGGGACCAATGAAGTAATACTTTAGTAGATAGGAATTTTACAGACATTTTACATTTTTTATATTTTTATTTGTAAAATGGCAAAGTGGGGTGTTTTGAACTATTTTTTATTTTTTTTCACTTGTACATATAGTTCCTCTACTTGATCACTGGGGAACACGATTGCTTATACCATACTGCATTATAGACATAATGCACAAAGGTGTTCAAAGATGGCACTCCCATTAAATCCTTCTTGGGGCAGGATGTGATAGGAATACTAAGATGGAAAGTATATACACATTGACACTCCATTTTAAATGCAATTAAAGGTTGAAGGTTTATTTACAGAGCAGAAAAAAATATTGCCAAATACTCCATGGGGGAATATACAACAAAGAATAAAGGTTACTGCATAAGATTCTTAGGATAAATACAAATGTCGTAGAAATACAAGATTCAGATGTCCATGTGTCAATTTTTCAGCCACTATCCTTTATCAAATGACATCTGTAGTTGTATAAGGGGTAGAAGAGGTAAAAAGCATCAGCTTGGCTATGCGGCTGAAATATAGAGACACAGGAATACTAACATGGCAGCTATGGGGGCCTTCATTAGGCTTTTGGCTGCCATGGCAACCACTCAACACTCATTGCGAGAGAGAAGGAACAGCACCATTCCTCATTCATTTAGACATAGCAGATACAATTGTCACAGCTTCTAGAGGGTTTAACACCAGGGATCAGAGCCATCTCCAAGCCCTATGGGTTAACAGCTGGCACTTGCCTTGAATAGAGCAAACTAAGCAAGTGAAAATGTCCTTTAGCGAAAATAGGACGTACCCATACATCAATTGTCAGTTAGATTCAAATGGCTGATTTGGATGCTGATTTTTCAGTGACTAAATCAGCTTTAAATATTCCTCTGAAAAACATCTAAAATGCAGACAAGGATTTATCAAGGTTTTTTCCATTTGGTTTTCAGTGCTGTTTCCTTTCTGTAACATCCATACATATATCCATAAGAATCAATGGAAAGCTTCAAAACCTCGCTCAAAACCACATAAAAACTGTGCCACACTCGTGGACAAGGTTTTAGACAGGGCTGTGAAGCTTTCCATTGATTCCTATGAGCATTCTATATGTGAAATGCCTCAAAAAATGGGAGCATTTTGGAGGTTTTTGAGACACTGTTTTGAGACCTCTCAGCCATTTTGAGTATTTACAATTGAAGTGCCATAAAAGTCTCAGACAGGGAATGCCCCTCTAATATTTAGTGTGGTCCCTGTAAGAGGTACACTATAGCTAGAGATGGGCGAATTTCTCAAAAATTCGATTCGGTGACTTCGACGAATTTTCCGACAAAATTCGTTTAGGTCCGAATTGCTTCGGGACGAATCGCATTAAAAATCAGCTATTTCCAGGCTGTACAGAGCCTGTAGGGTGCTGTAGAACGTTGTGCCATGCTTAAATATGCAGAGGTAGCTTGGTTTGGTCTTCATACAATGTTGTGTTTAAGTATGACACTTAGATGACTGCTGCCGCTCTTAGAATCGCTTTACTATAAAATTTCCAGGGCACTTAAGAGGGAAAAACTGATCAAAAAACTTTAGCGGGAATTAAGCCTGATAAAGTCATGGCAGCGAAAGCTGGAAAAAAACAGCTGAGGGCTCAGGTGGCAACATCAGTGACAGAGTGTAGAGGTGACGGCAGCAGCCACAGCAGCATGAGGTCAGAGAGTGGCACAATAACATTCTGGAGGTGGCAAAAACAGGAGTAGGCCACAGAGTGGCACAATGACACAATGTGGAGGTCACAGCAGCCACAGCAGCAGCATGAGGTCATAGAGTGGCACCAAGACAGAGTGTGGAGGTCACGGCAGCAGCCACAGCAGCAGCATGAGGTCAGGCAGTGACACAATGACATTCTGAAGCTGGCAAAACAGTAGTAGGCCACAGAGTGGCACAATGACAGAGAGTGGAGGTCACAGCAGCAGCAGCATGACGTCAGAGAGTGGCACAATGACAAAGTGTGGAGGTCACGGCAGCAGCCACATCATGAGGTCAGAGAGTGGCACAATGAAATTCTGGAGGCGGCAAAACAGTAGTAGGCCACAGAGTGGCAAATGACAGAGAGTGGAGGTGACGGCAGCAGCAGCATGAGGTCAGAGAGTGGCACAATGAAATTCTGGAGGTGCCAAAAACAGGAGTAGGCCACAGAGTGGCACAATGATTCAGTGAGGAGGTCACGGCAGCAGCCACAGCAGCAGCATGAGGACAGAGAGTGGAGGTAATAGTGGCAGCAGCATGAGGTCAGACATTGGCACAATGACAGAGTGTGTAGGTCACGGCAACAGCCACAGCAGCAGCATGAGGTCAAACAGTGGCACAATGACATTCTGGAGGTGGCAAAACAGTAGTAGGCCACAGAGTGGCACAATGACAGAGAGTGGACGTGACGGCAGCAGCAGCATGAGGTCAGAGAGTGGCACAATGAAAGAGTGTGGAGGTCACAGCAGAAGCCACAGCAGCATGACGTCAGAGAGTGGCACAATGACAGAGTGTGGAGGTCACGGCAGCAGCAGCATGAGGTCAGAGAGTGGCACAATGAAATTCTGGAGGTGGCAAAAACAGGAGTAGGCCACAGAGTGGCACAATGACTCAGTGTGGAGGTCACGGCAGCAGCCACAGCAGCAACATGAGGTCAGAGAGTGGCACAATTGCAGAGTGTGGAGGTCACGGCAGCAGCCACAGCATGAGGTCAGAGAGTGGCACAATGAAATTCTCGAGGTAGCAAAACAGTAGTAGGCCACAGAGTGGCACAATGACAGAGTGTGGAGGTCACGGCAGCAGCCACAGCATGAGGTCAGACAGTTGCACAATGACAAATTCTGGAGGTGGCAAAAACAGGAGTAGGCCACAGAGTGGCAAAATGACAGAGAGTGGAGGTCACGGCAGCAGCAGCATGAGGTCAGAGAGTGGCACAATGAAATTCTGGAGGTGGCAAAAACAGGAGTAGGCCACAGAGTGGCACAATGACTCAGTGTCGAGTTCACAGCCGCAGCCACAGCAGCAGCCACAGCAGCAGCATGAGGTCAAACAGTGGCACAATGACAAATTCTGGAGGTGGCAAAACAGTAGTAGGCCACAGAGTGGCACAATGACAGAGAGTGGAGGGTGAGGCAGCAACAGCATGAGGTCAGAGAGTGCAGAATGACACAGTGTGGATGTCATGGCACCAGCAACAGCAGCAGCAGCATGAGGTCATAGAGTGGCACAATGACAGAGTGTGGAGGTGGGTGGCAATAACAGTCCCTGGTAAAGATGGTGGTATTCACATGGAGAAACTGTCAGCAGATGTGTGGCATCAGGCGGGTGGGCGGCATCAAATATGGCTGAGGCAGGTAGTTTGAACCCAGACTAATTTCTCAAAGTTTGGGTGAGGCGTCATGGCTGAGTAATCTGACGCCTAAGGCATTGGTGTGTGGAAAACCTGGCCAACCACGCCTGATTCATCTTGAAAAAGGTCAGTTCGTTCCACATTTTTCCTGTGGACAAGCGGGTTCTCCTTGGGGTAACGATGGCCCCCGCCGCACTGAACACCCGCTCTCATGCCACACTACTGGCCGGGCAGGACAGATTCTCCACTGCAAACTCGGCAAGTTGCGACCACACATTTAGTTTGGCTGCCCAGTAGTCCAGCGGATCTTCTAATTGGGATGGCAGAGTGTTGTCCAAGTAGGCCACCACCTGTTGGTTCAGGGTCTGCTCCAGGCGGGTGAAGGAAGCTGCTCATCAGTGACTCAAGACTTAGGTTGCTGCTGATGGAGCTGGTACTGTTCCTACCCCCCACACCTTCCCCCAGCAGCCGCGGCAGTAGTACGTGAGCGCTGAAGAACCCTCGGTCATACCTGTCAGAGGAGGGACGATGCCACACATAGGCAGCGGCCAACTGACTACGGAGGATTTCCCTATAGTATTTGAGTTGTCCCCCCTCTAAGCAGCTGGGAAAAGGCTCCCATTTTGGACCGGTAGCGAGGGTCCAATAGGGTGGAGAGCCAGAAGTCATTCCTCTGCCGGATAGTGACTATTCGGCTGTCAATAGCCAGGCAAATCAGCATGCTGCAAGCCATCTGCACAAGTGACTCCGAGGGGCTCCCTGTCTCCATCTCCACTGTATACTGCCATGGTGCTTGCGGGTCATCTGCCTCATCTTCCTCATCTCCATCTACCTCCTCCAGCTGCTCCGCTCCTCCTCTCTTGTCCCCTGGGTTAGAAAATCCCCCTCATTTCACCAGACAATGCTTCTCCCCCAAAAGTCCTCCTCCTCCTCCCTTTCAGTCCCCACCGGACTCGTGGGGGCCGCGAGATGTAGTCGCCACGTCTCCAGTCCCCTGCCCAGACAGATTTTTCAGCATCTGTTCCAGGACATGAAGCAGTGGAATGATGTTATTATCCCGTAGTCCTGGCGACTGACAAATAACGTTGCCTCCTCGAATGGCATCGACAAACAGCAGGTGTCACGCATGAACTGCCACTGGCTGACATCAAAGTTACAAAGGGGAGTACTCCTGTCCGCCTGGATCATCAAAAAATCGTTAATGGCCTTTCTCTTTTCATGTCCAACATGTGCAGGCCGGAATTTTCCCTAGGGTGGAAACATCGCATATCAGAGTGTGTTGGGGGGGGGGCCCTTCTGCTGCTGCAACACGAGGAGGGTGTTCCTGGCTTTGTAGGAATGGATGAAGTGCATGCACAATTTCCTGGCCATTTTCAGAATCTGCTGAAGATCGGTGGAAGGCTTCAGGAACCTTTTTACAACCAGATTGAACACATGCGCCATGCAGGGCACATGGACCATCCCTCCTTGGTGCAGCACGGAAACCATGTTACTCCCATTGTCCGTCACCATGGTTCCGAGTTGCAGTTGGCACGGAGAAAGCCACACATCGATTTCTTGTTTTCATGACGCGAGCAGTTCCCCCCCTGTGTGACTTTGTTCGCCGAGCAAGCCCGGTGTAGAACTGCGTGACTCCGCTGTGCTCTACACTTGTGTAATGATGTAGCAGTACTTGTGGAGGCTGGGATGATGGTGGTGGTGGGGGGAGGAGGAAGGACATTGGCGCAGGAGCTGCAGTTTTGACAACGTGGAGGAGAAAGCGCGTCTCCTGTCCAAGTTGTTGGTGTGTCTGGGCAGGAAGCACATTCACCCAGTGGGCCGTAAAGGAAAAGTACTGGCCCTGACCGTAGTTACAAACTCCAGACGTCTGCGCTGCCGTGCACCCTTTGGGAAAAAACTGATAAGCTCAAGGACTGGCCCACCTTCTGTTCTACATATTTATGAAGTGCTGGTACTGCCTTTTTGGAAAATAAATTACGGGTTGGAACTCTCCATCTGGGCTCGGCAAAAGCCATTATTTTTCTCTGAATGGTCAATCACCATTGGAAAGGGGGGATGCGTACCAAAAAGAGGGTCATTTCTGCACCTTGGGAGGTTTGGACCAAACCTTTTGTCTCTTTGCAATCGCCTCGCGACCTGCTGGCGCCATGATAAGGAGGGCAGGAGCATGGCCCGGAATGAAGCAAAGAGCCCACGCCCCCTTCTGCAGAGGGGTGGACCCCCTTGACGGCTGCAAGGAATGCGGCCACGGCCCCTGCTGCTGCTGTTGCTGCGCGACGGGATGGAGCCCACTAGTGTTGAGCGATTACGTTGGCACGACATCGGGCGATAGTCATAGGGGGGGCCACCATGATAAGGTTTTTTTTCGATATCTACTCATCTCCGTACCATTAAAGTCTATGGGAAGCAACAACATTTTCATTATTACACCCAAAACAGGGCGGGAGAAGCTGGAATTAACACCCAACAGTAAAAGGGGATCCTGCTACTTTAAAAGGCAAAAACACTTAGGCTATAAAAGCCAAAAAAAAAAAAAGTCACACACCAATCACTACCCTGTCTTTTACCACGCATGACCCTTAAACCTGAAACACCCCCAAAAATTAAAAGGCCCAAAGGCAGTATTATTTAAACCCATATTTTACTTGAACGGACATTGAAATCCCTGTCCGGAACGCAGCATACCCAAAAACCTGCATGACCCACAGATTAAAAAGTCCCGGGAAAAAAGTAGTTTTGAACCCCCTTTTTATTTTAAACTGGACATTGACAAACCCTTCCTGGACCCAGCATACCTTTAAACCTGTTGACCCCAGATTAAAAAGTCCCCGGGAAAAAGGAGTTTTTTCAACCCCTTTTTAAATTTCATGGACATTGACTATCCTGTCCTGGACCGCATATACCATTAAACCTGTCTAACCCCCAATTAAAAAGTCCCGGAAAAGGATTTTTTAAAAACCACCTTTTTAGTTAAACTGGACATTGACTATACCTGCCCTTTGCCACAGCATGCCCAGGGCCGGATTTACAGTGGGTCGGTGAAACCCGGGCTGGCGCCCCGTATCTATTAACACCAGGTTAAAATGCCCTGATGCGCAGCAACAAAAACGCGTGCTGAACAAGTGCGAAGTGGAAGTGTAAAAAACTCCAGCCTTCCTCAGTACACATAAACCTGGGTACGCTTGCCCTCCGATAGGGGACCAATTGAGCTTCACTTGGAAAAACGGGTGGTTTAAAACCCCGTTACACCCGGGTCCCCTTTTTTTTGGGCTTTCTTTTTCTCTTTTTTACTCAACTGTGGGGGGAAATGGTCTTGACTTTTTCTCTGTCCATGCTCCATACCCCATGTCCTCGAATAACCTACATCTGGTCAAGTTTTCCTGTCCTCCCTTGACAATTCAAAAATTTTTTTTACCAGCATTTTGACATGCAATTTTTTTAAGAAGTTTAATTCAGAAAACACATTTTTAAAATAGGATGGAATCCCCCTTTTCTTTGTTTCTCTTTTTAATTATATTAAATGGTTTGCTAAATACAGTTTATAGCAAAGTTAAAGATCTTGCAAAAAAAAGTCATTTTGCAAAAATTTTTCAAAACATTTCCCCCCTATTCCTTTTTTCGACAGCCCACACCCTGACCACTCTTAAAAATTGGAAGAACAAATGTCTGTTAAAAAAACATTTTTTATAATAGGACCGTAGATAGCTGCATTCACAGCAAAATCCCCCCAAAAAATTTCAAAACATGACCCAGAGCCTTTTTGGGGACAATTGTGAAGAACAAATGTCTTTTTGAAACAACATTTTTTATAAAGACCTTAGTATACTGCATGTCACAGCAAAATCCCCCCCCAAAAAAATTCAAAACAGACCCTGAGCCATTTTGACAATTTAAAAACAAATTCTATTAAAACAAATTTTTTTAGAATAGGACCTGTATATTGTCATTTCAAAGCAGCATGCCCCAAAAATTTATAAAAATGATTTCTCACCACTGTTAAAATTGTGAGGGAGAAATCCACTAGAACCACATTCTTTTCCAAAGACCTGTTTAAAGCTTTATCTCACAGCAACTAACCCCAAAAAAAAATATAAATAGACTTTCAGCCACTGTTAAAAATTTGTGAGGGAAAAAATCCCATTAAAAACCCACATTTCTGTTCCAAAGGACCATAATTTTTTGCTGTATCCACAGCAACAGACCCCCAAAAAATTATAAATATGCTTCCAGCCCTGTTAAAAATTGTAGGCAACATGACCCCAAAACCATTACAAGCAAAAAATTTCTAAAGAGAAGTGAGTAAAGGGAATAGGTTTTTGTCAGAAACCTTGGGGTTTTTTTACAGCTCCTCACAGCAAAACCGCAAACTAAACTTTGGGGAACGAGAAAAAAATTGCAGTAAAAATATCATTTAAAAAATTTTTAAAAGAGGACCATTTCTTTTGAGAGAAATTAAGTAACCCAATTAATCGGTGACCCCGGCAAGGGGCCACAAAACATAGAGATCATGCCTGATTTATCTTGATGAAACAAACGATCCACATTACTTGAAAGCCAGATGCTTTTTGTCTGTAATGCCCCCTCCGCTGTGCTGAAGGTCCCTCAGATATGACGCGGGCTGCGGGGGCAGGACAACACCTCTAGCTGGCGAGCCACCCTGGG
Organism: Phyllomedusa bahiana; assembly: GCA_025379985.1. NCBI lineage: Eukaryota > Metazoa > Chordata > Amphibia > Anura > Hylidae > Phyllomedusa > Phyllomedusa bahiana. The sequence continues at coordinate 121,654 of JAODAL010002791.1, read as the reverse complement.
GCCATTCGCCCATTTTTGGATACCCAAATCTATTGGGCCCGGAACACATACAAAACATCGGTTTGAGACCAGATATCGTGCACCTGATTAAGTTTTGTCTCTGGGTTTTTGTAGTGTCCCCCTGCATTGCAGCGTTGGTGAGGGGGTAAAAAGATTGCCAGAGGTCACCCATTAGGCTCTCCCACCTTGCCGCTGCCTGGGGCTGCCGCACGGCACTTTGCACCTACTGCTTCACGCACGAGTTGTTCCACCGGACATTTTGAAGAAGTGAAGCAGCCAACAGATGTCCCATTTTTGATCAATCAGCAAGGTCTCCTTTTCCTGCTTTTGACTCTCTTTTTGGGTGGGTGGAAGGAAAGTGCTGATTTATTTTGTACCGGGGATCCAGGAGGGGGCCCAAACCCAGTAACGTTTTCATTTTGAGGGCCTTAAGCGGGGATCTTTTTGGGGGAAATGAGCCCCAAGCACTCATGTGAGAAAAGGAGCCTTGATTTCCCAAGCCTCTGGGTCGAGGGGCCTAGCAAACTGATCTTCCTCTCTTCCTCCTCCGCCTCAAATTTCGCGAAAACCTTTTTCCAAGGCAAGGAGCGGAAAACATCGGTGTCTAGGAATACCTCCTCCTCCCCTCCGCTGCCTCCGGCACACTTCAAACAGCCCTGACTTCCTGAGATGACACCCTGAGAGCTATGCGCCACCTTGCACTAGCCTGGACCCCAACCACTGCCAAAATGAAGACCGATGAAATTGTAAACGTCGGGCCTTGTGGATTTGACGGAGAGAAAGGCTCCGGCCGCATCTGTTCCATCCCCTTTCCTCCGTCGCGGGGCGGGCCTTTGTTTCAGAGTGCCAAGATCGTTCAGAACTAAGATCACCACAAGCTCATGCTGACAAGGGGATTGTCCCCACGACCATTTTGGGGACTTTTTTTAAAAAGCAAGGGTGGGACAGAGCTCTTCACCTGCCTCCACTCTCGGTGGCTCAACCCCCCCATCCGCACCGCTGCTTGTCAGGCCCCTGTTTCCCTTTTACTGCTAATGGCATTGGCTGCTGCCACAATCGCTGGACATTGGAGGGGGGAATTTAGCGGTTTTCCAGTCAACAATGAGACGGGTTTACCCGGGAGGCGAGCGACGCTGAACCGCCAGGCGGGGCAAGCAGGGGGCAACGGCGAAAGTGCGAAATCAGACCTCGAGCCTTCTTCAGCAGGGGTCCAACCCCCGGGTACCTTTTTAAAATTCTTGGGCGACCAGTTTTGACATGTGCCAGCAAGGGGATTCCCACCTACCCATCTTAAGGCGGCCCGAGATTCCCCTTATCGCAAACCCCCTTGCCTGGGACAAGGTTCTTGAAACCCAGCCAGCGTTCGGGTCTCATTGCGGAAGCCCCACACTCCTACCTGTGGGGACGGTCCCAAGACGATTAATTTCAAACGGGTTAGTTTCTCTGGGCACCACGCCACCAGAGGACTTTTGGGGGAAAGAGCCCTGCAACCTCCCTGCGGTTTTGAAGAGCGGCCCGAGCCTGAGACCCCCGTCACCCCCCAAGACACCACCCAGTCACCCATGAGCTTCACAGAGATATACGGCCCCGGCCCCTGCTTACAGTCCTGTGTCGGGGTCAGATGGGCTTTTTCCCGACACAGAGCAACAACGCCTTGAAAAATTTTAGATGAAACTGGCTGGCCCGGCAGGGACGGCTTTTCTGGCAAAAAAATGCCTGCTCGGCATCTGTATTGGGGGCAGGCAAGGGGGCCCTGACGTGGGGAACCCCCCGTGCCACCAACGGAAAGGCAACATTTCCAAAGGCCAAAAGCCGGCAATGCCGACATTTGGCTTTTGGGTTTGGGAGGGTTGGGTTAAAGTTTTTCTTTTGCTCCCAAACCTGGGAAAACAGAAGGCTGGGTGCTAGACTGGCCGCTGTACAGCGTCAGTTTGCAAACTGGCGGAAGGGGAAGGGGTTTAAAGGGTCTCTGGGGGGTGCGGTGGTACTTGGGCAACGGGGGAGGCTGAAACAGGCTGATCCCTGATCATAGCGAAGACTGGGGAGCTGAGAATGCTTGGTGGTGGCAGAGGGAGGGGCGGGGACAGAGGGTGGACAGTGGTTTGGGGGCCCGGCGTCGTCGGGATTTTTTGGCCAAGTTTTCCCTCCATTTCAACTCAGCATTTGCTGCATGTGACTAGACATGTTGGTGGGGGTTAACCACTTAAGGTTTTGCCCCTACTTATCTTTTTCGGGAAAGGCGGGATAACATCGCTGGGTGAATCAAGGCTTGCTCAAAGAAGGCCCAGGGTTAGAGGTCCTGGGCCGTTTTTTTACGGCGAAAGGAGGGGCGGGTTTGGGGCTGACCCCCGGCTGGCGGAAAACAATCACGACTTTTGCGACCCCCCCCTCTCCCCTTTTTTGGGGGGCCCGATAGACACTACCCCACGCTTCCTCCTCTCCACTATGAAGCGCTCGCAAGCAAATTCGCGAAAAGACCACGATGGATCCACAATTCTCATCGCATCATCATCAACACCGGGACTTGGTCGTCCTGACTTCTGCTCCCGAAGCTGCGGGGCTACAAGCAAGAGGGCCTGCAAAGCGTTGCCGACCCCCGGGATTTTTTCCGATTGACCGGCTTCCTTCTCCTCCCCCTGATGGCATCAGTAACTTTGGGGTCAGAGCAGACTAAATCACCTTTGATCTTTTAACATGCCTTCTGACCCCCCCCATTTTTCATCAAAGAGGTCTTCAGACAATGGATTATCCCCAGTGGTGGGACACAGAGTTGACATTTTACTGCTTCCCTGTTGGACGGGTCTGATGAGGCTGATGACACATTTTGGCCGTAAATGGAGGACAGGGGGAAACTGCTGGATGCATTTGCATTTAACCACTGAAGGGCAGATTGGCGACGCTGTTCTTACTGAGATTCCAGGCCCCCCAGCGATGACAGGGCCTTACGGTCCTGCAACGCGATCCGCTGGCATAGTTTGTCGCCAGCACTGGAAGGGCAACTTTTCTCGTACCTCTACCTCCATGTCTCCCCCCCTCTTTTCTCGCTTTTCCACCGCATTTCGCCCATATCAAAATAAAAAATTTGAGAAAGGGAGAAAAATTTTGGAAGTCTCTTATTAAAAGACGGCAAATCACGCTATTCTCAAAACCCTCTAATTAAAACAAAATTGCTGGATTCAAATTTAACTGAAGGGCTCTACAAAAAATCTTGGGTGGGCAAAAGTGCAAAAAACACTATCTTTATGTTTTCGTATAATACACGTATTTTTTTTCACCCTTTTAAATTTCCCTGGGTGACTATAAAATTCTGTTTTAAAAATTTACGTGCAACGCTCAAAGAACAAACGTAGTGGCCCAAAACAAAAAAAAGTATCTGATGTTTCGGTAATAAAAGTATTTTTTGCACCTTTCAATTCACCTTGGGGACTAAAAATTCTGTTTTAAGATTTACTGCAAGCTGCGTCAAAGAACAAAACTTAGTGCCCAAAATCCCCAAAAAAACGTATCTGATGTTTTTGGATAATAAGGGATTTTTTTTCACCTTTCAATTCACCTGTGGTGACTATAAAATTTGTTTTAAGATTTACGTGCAACGCGTCAAGAACAAAGCAAAAGCGCCAAAGTCAAAAAACACGATCTAAAGTTTCGGGATAATAAAATAAATTTTTTTCACCTTTCAATTCACCTGTGGTGATATAAAATTGCTGTTTTTTAAAAATTTAGTGCAAGCTGCGCAAAGAACAAAGCTTAGTGCGCCAAAGTAAAAAACACGTAACTGAAAATTTTTCGATAATAAAAGTAATTTTTTTCACCTTTCAATTCACCGGGTTACTATAAAAATTGCTGTTTTAAATTTACTGCAAGCGCGTCAATGAACAAAGCTGTGTGCCCCAAAATAAAAAACACGTATCTGTTATGTTTCGTATAATACACGGTATTTCTTGCACCTTTCAATTCACCTATGGTGAGTATAAAATTGCTGTTTTAAAGATTTAAGTGCAAGGTGGATATATGAACAAAGGGGGAAAGGGGGTTTAAAATTGAAAATGAACACCTATCGAAATTGAAATACTGATAATAAAAGGGGAGTTTTGCACCTAACACAGAGACCTGCAGTTACTAGAAATGATGTGTATCCTAATATAAGTTCAGGTTGCCCAAATCCAGGAAATATTTCAATAGAAACTGTTTAATAATAAAAGATATTGCAGTGCAATGTCTACACTAAGTCTTGGTGAACTTTATCCAGTGTTATTTTTTAAAAGCTTGTTTTGTGTTCGCCCCCCGCCCCCCCCCCCCCCCGCTTCCCCCCCTGACTTACAGCGGTAGATGCTCCTTTAAAATTCTCTACCTAACTACATAAAATCTTCCAATCTCTAATCTAACTAAATTGTAAGGATCACAGCTAATAGTAGAGGTTTCTCTGTGCAGAAATAGAATAATTTCGCTGAGCTGTTTGGCCATAGGCAGAGCGCACCCTACACCTATAAGACGCTGAGAGACACTGAGGCTGAACAGGAAACACTGTTCAAAGTAAAACGAGGTCATGTGATTTTTCCAGCCAATCGCAACCATACACATCCCAGTCATGACGTCGCACACACATCTCACCCTGCTCTATTCTGTAATCTGATTTGCTGGCCGCCAAAATTACAGGAAGCGCCGAAAATGGCGCGATCTTAATAGATGATGCACAGATTGTAGCCTTAATTATCGCATGATCTAAAAATTTCGATCACCATAAAAACCTTGCCGATTTCAACTTTGTCGATAATAATCGCTCAACACTAACCACCACATCTGAGCCACGTTTCTCCCAGGCCACCGGAGGGTGACGCGCATGTTTGCCCGGGCCGGGGTTGCTAACGTTAGCTCCCTGGCCACGCTTCCCTTTCTGCCCACAAATTCTACATATACCCATATTCGGCTCCTCCGTTGTCTCAGCAAAGAACTGCCACACCACCGAGTAGCTGATTTTACCGCCAACGCTCCGCACTGAGCGACTACTACCGCCGCTGCCTCGCTGAACTTCTGTGCCGCTACTTTCTTGGACCTGCGAAGCGGGTTTTCTACCCCATGGTCTCCTCTTTGCTCCTGACCTCACACTGCTGCTACCCTGCTGACTCACGGCCACACACTTGCGGGCTGCGCCACTGCCTGATGCGCAGGCTGACCCCCTCTTCTCCTGACGATGATGAAGCCCTTGCTTCACCCGGCTCCCAAGTGCGGTCGGCTACATCATCATCGATTTGTGTTTCATCGTCACTGCTGTCCTCATCACCGGTCTTGGTATGTAGAGGCTGACCCCTTACAACATGACCTCCCATGCCACTCTCCACATCTCTCTCTGGCTGAGGGAACCGGATGGGACAGAGGCGGGTTGAGGACAGGTGAGGGCCGCTGACCCGCTCCTGGGCCATGCCAACTAAGGGTTGTATCTGACGCTCCCACCGACTCTGCGGGGGTTGTCAGATGTCATCGGGGAGGAAGTGGATGACCTAGTCAACCAATCAAGAACCCTTGAGTTGCTGGTCAACATACGGCCGCTAAATGACAGCAGCAGTTGTGGCCTCACCGAGTGACCCTGCTGCAACGCCCCTTGCTGTGCTGCGACCTGGGCCTGCTCCAGGAATGTTTGTGCCACTGCCACTCGCAGGTGAAGAGCCTGCCACCTCTCTGTCTACATACTGTTTGTTCTAAAATGTACAACACTGTTTGATGAATATATCTGTATATGAAAATACACACCCTGTATTTGACTCCAAATAAACCCACTAACAAGCTGGGGTAACCCTTGGATATAAATTGCGCTCCACAAATGGGCGGGAAAAATTTACTTGTATGTGTCGTTTAAAAACACTGTGTATTTTACTCAATATAAAAGCACAAACAGCCTTAATTAACCTTCGGATATGAATTATGCTACGGCAAAAAATTTTTTTTGGAGGTGAAAAAGAAATTTCTTTAGTACCCCAACACAAACAATGCTTAATTATCACCTGGTCTAAATTGCGCAAAAGAAATGACAACCAAAAATTACCACTTTTTAGCGTTTTAAAATGGCGTTTAATTTTTCGGACAGAACAACAAAAAACTTGTAAATTTAAACCTTCGGTTTTGAATTATGCTACAGGCAAAATTTCTTTTTTTGGCGGTGAAAAACAACGTTTCTTTTAGTGACCACAACAGCAGAACAACGCTTAATTAACCCTGGATCTAAAATTTCGCAAAAGAAATGAGCAACCAAAAATTTCCAGCTTTTGTAGCGTGTAAAAATGGCGTTATTTTACGGTACAAACAACAGAAAAACTTGCAATTAACCTTTGGTTGTGAATTATGCTACAGGCAAAATTTCTTTTTGGCGGTGAAAAAGAACGTTTGTTTTTAGTGACCACAACAGCAGAACAACGCTTAAAGTAACCCCTTTATCTAAATTGTGCAAAAGAAATGAGCAATCAAAAATTAAGTGGGTTTTTTGGATTGTAAAAACGCTGTTTCCCTTTTAAAAGAATACAACAGAACAGCTTAGATAACCCTTGGATATTCAATGTGCTGTGAGCAGATAGCATTAAAATGTTTATTCATCTGCACTGGACACATACTGGACTTCAGTTCAAATACCCCACATAATTAGAATTAGAACGTAAGAGAAGCAGTCTCTGAGAAAAGCTGAAACACCCCACAAAAATCGCTGTATAAAAATGATTTCTTTAGTATCAGCCATCATAATCCTCGGCAGCACCTTCCCTAATCAGTACAGTGAGAGCGGTATGGAGCTCCCAGCATCGCGCCCGGACTTATATAGTGCGGTGACGTCACAGAATCCCGTCGGGCCCCTGATTGGCTTTTATCTCTGCACATGTCATGCAGGCTATGCCCTTCTTCCTCCCAGAGTTCTTTGCCCCATGTAATGCCATGTGCTCACAACCATTTTATCAATCAAAAGCACGCTTCGTTCCCGCGAATCACCCCAAACTTCGACTTTGTTCAGAATCGAAGTTTTCCTGAAATTCTAAACGAATTCCACTTTGTTAGAATCGATTTGCCCATCTCTAACTATAGCCCTTCACCCCTGGGTTAAAGAGAGTGTATACAGTTATATTTTTTACTAACAAAACATAGATACTAAAACATAACATATCATATTTATAATTTTTTTTCCATTTTCTGTACATGATTATGGGGGCAGTCATCGTTCTTCTCTTCTGCTCCTTTAACAGCAGTTTAGATATATTTTTACAGCAAGAACAGAAACATAGGAATTTGTGTTTAAAGATGACTCATTGACTTGTGTAGGAAAATTCTTTGTGCCAGTTCTGTGACCTGTGCAGAGGTGGTTGTGCCGGGATTGTAGGTGATTTGGGGGGAGAGAGAGAGTGTGCTGTGACCATCCCCTCTAGTCACTAGGGGGTCCTGTGTTATCTGCATTCAGATATGTCATAAAAATGGTACCTTTCATTGTAATCCTGTATGTGATGATAATGAGACTGCTGAGAAGAGCAAGAAGTGTCAGTCTATTGTGAAGCTGAGTGACCTGTGAAAAATATTTATATCTATCTAGATGTTGAAATAGAAAATTAAAAAAACATAACATAATAGGTAGCATTATTATAATTTTTTACAAAAATATGTAGTATTATTATGTTACAGAAATGTCTGTGTGACATTGCTGAGGCACCAATGCATGGGGAAAGAAACATTGTCATGGAAACCATAGAGCTGAGACACAGTATTACTTGGCATAGTTATAAGCAATTGAAAATATTCATTATTAATCCTCCCTTCATCTTTTCTTCTCTTTTTATTTTTCTCTTGTAAAAGACATTTTGACCTGCTTTTTCCGGCTTTTTATAATTATAGAAATGGCTATGGGAAAATATCTGAAAAAAATGTCTAAAATGTCGAAAGCATGCTGTGTATTGAAAAAACCTCAAGGGCCCCAAAAATACACCAAAAGAAAGAAACAACCTCATTTCTAACTTGTGTTTTTTATATAAAAACAATGCAACCAGATGTTAGATCAAAAAGGACATCTAAAATGTACTACAAACTTTGGGTGTGTTTTTTGGATCTATAGCATCTTTCCTTTCCAAATACAGCTTTGCTTTAGGAATGGCATGTTTTTCAGGCAGTTTGTAGAGGTTTACTTCTATTGACCTTCATTGTGTTTTTCTCCTCAAATAAATGCATGTGTAAATGTGTGCTGCATTTGTTCATTGTGGTTTTTGTGGTGTTTTTTCATGTTACAAAAATGTAATTCAAGTAGAAATCATTTAATTGCATGGTATATAAACCCTATGATTTGTTATGTTCAAAACACAATAGAAAAATGCCATTAAAAAGCATGTACTTAGACAAATTACATTGCAAAAAAAGGTTATATAAATACAGTGGGTACGGAAAGTATTCAGACCCCTTTAAATTTTTCACTCTTTGTTTCATTGCGGTCATTTGGTAAGATCAAAAAAGTTCATTTTTGCTGATTAATGTACACTCTGCACCCCATCTTGAAAGAAAAGAAACAGAAATGTAGATATTTTTGCAAATTTATTAAACAAGAAAAACTGAAATGTCACATGGTCATAATTATTCAGACCCTTTGCTCTGTATTGAGTAGAAGCACCTTTTGAGCTAGTACAGCCATGAGTCTTCTTGAGAATGATTTCACACCTGGATTTGGGGATCCTCTGCCATTCGTCCTTGCAGATCCTCTCCAGTTCCCTCAGGTTGGATGGTGGATGTTTGTGGACAGCCATTTTAAAGTGTCTCCAGAGATGCTCAATTGGGTTTAGGTTACGGCTCCGGCTGGGCCAGTCAAGAATGGTCACAGAGTGGTTCTGAAGCCACTGCTTTGTTATTTTAGTTGTGTGCATAGGGTCATTGAACCTTTGGCCCAGTCTGAGGTCCAGAGCAGTCTGGAAGAGGTTTTCATCCAGGATATCTCTGTACTTGGCCGCATTAATTTTTCCTTAAATTGCAACCAGTCGTCCTGTCCCTGCAGCTGAAAAACACCTCCATAGCATGATGCTGCCACCACCATATTTAACTGTTGAGATTGTCAACTGTATGCAGGCTTTCATATGACTTGCACTGAAGAGAGGCTTTCGTCGGCACACTCTGCCATAAAGCCCCCACTGGTGGTGGGCTCTAGTGATAGTTGACTTTGTGGAACTTTCTCCCATCTCCCTACTGCATCTCTGGAGCTCCGCCACAGTGATCTTGGGGTTCTTTTTTACCTCTCTCACCAAGGCTCTTCTCCCACGATTGCTTAGTTTGGCTTGACAGCCAGGTCGAGGAAGAGTTGTGGTCGTCCCAAACTTCTTCTATTTTAGGATTATGGAGATTACTGTGCCTGGCCACAATTCTGTCTCTGAGCTCCTTGGGATGTTCCTTAGACCAAATGATTCTCAGGTGCTCTGATATGCACTGTGAGCTGTGAGGTCTTATAGACAGGTGTGTGCCTTTTCTAATCAAGTCCAATCAGTTTAATTAAACACAGCTGGACTCCAGTGAAGGAGTAGAACCATCTCATGGAGGATCAGAAGGAAATAGACAGCATGTGAGTTAAATATGAGTGTCACAGCAAAGGGTCTGAATACTTAAGATCATGTGATATTTTAGTTTTTCTTGTTTAACAAATCTGCAAAAATATCTACATTTCAGTTTTTTTTCTTTCAAGATGGGGTGCAGAGTGTACATTAACGAGCAAAAAAATTTACTTTTTTGATCTTACCAAATGGCTGCAATGAAACAAAGAGTGGAAAATTTAAAGGGGTCTGAATACTTTCCGTACCCACTTAACATCAAAATACATGTAACACTATAAATGCAGTGTCTTCAAGTTTTTTCAAGCCAAAACTATACAATAAAAACTTCTGTGAAGGAGGCCAAAGACTAGGTCTACACAGTACAGAAATATCATTGGTACTCTGACTGTACACTGTGCTTCATAGACAGAAATATATAATCCATGTTGTAGTCCACACAGAACAAATTTTTTACAGTTGTGTTTAAAAACGGGCGAAATATGCAACATGTTGCATATTTCGCAGGATTCCAATGGATTGCCATTGAATTCCTGTACATCCAATTCTACAGGCCAACAGTAAAGAAAAAAACTGACCACGGCTTTTGCACAAAACCATGCCAAAAACAACACAGGAACACTGTTTCACTAGGCTCCTTAACAAAGGGATCATTTCTGTTATGCCCTGTATACTGGCTGCTGTTCTTTTTGTTCATACTGCATTCTACATAGGAAACTCTGTGTCCAGTGTCCTGTATGACACTCTGTCTTTCCTGCATTGGGTCACTGGGTATGGTGTTTTGCTCCCCACCATAGTTCTTCAGGTCCTCTGGTTCTGTTTTTCATGCGGATGCTCCAACCCTCACTTCTTAAAGTTTATAGAGGGCCCATGTGTGCCAATGCACTTGTTCTCCAACCAGCATACAACTATCACGGACATCATAAAGTCCCTTCCTTCACCTTCTGAGAAAAAAGGTCCAAGAGACTTTCCATCATAGCTACTGTATAGGCAGGACACCTGCTAATATATACCTCAGATAGAAGTCAGGCAATGCTATGTACACGCAGCCAAATACTGCCACAAAAAAATAAAACTGCATGTAAGTCCAATTTAAATTAGAAAAGTTTGATTTTTGTTTTGATTATTCTGTGTAATACTAAAGCTACAATACTTATTCATTTAAATAAAACAACTATTTAAGAGAATGCACTGTACCTAGTTCCCTTATTCGCAGGTGCATCAAATGTTCTCTGGTGTTACATGCATACTTTTATATAGCTTGATTTTTTTTAGTGTGCTAGTTTGCTATGGGCAGTCACTTTGACTAGCTGTATGAAATTTGGACAGTTTACTTACTTACAAAGTGGACTGGCAAGTTTTTATGCAGAATAATGTGCTGCAGCAACAGTATTCTTCATTGCATGTGATAGTATGGTGAGCAAATGTACTATACATGCTATAAATGCATCAAAATGTGTATTCCTATTGCAAACATGTTTACTATCCATAGGATATAGGATAGATATTGTGATTCCATGATTTATAGCACTGTATTACTTTGTAGTTAAGTTACCATAATACTTTAAATTTAAAGTTATCATTTGCTACATCTGTATGCCATAAAGGTCTCATAGCTGGGTGTCCCACTTCTGAGACCTCCTACTATTAGGTGTATATGTGATCTTAGGTTCCCATTCTGTCAAGTGAAGTGGCCAGAAGCAGCCACCTTCATTTGTAGTCTAAATGAAGAGGTGGCAATGCTTTTTTCAGACTTTTTGGGGGGTCTGTCCACAGCTTTTACAGACTTGAATGGAGAGAGCCACCTTTTCATTTACTTCACAGCTGGAAGGGTTCCACCTTGTCTGGTGGAACAGTTATACAGTGTGTGACATTAAGGGGTGTAAAACATACAGCATTGTTTGGAATAATGCAACAGCAGTTTTTAAAGTGGTATTTAAGTCCAAGCCAGAAGTGGACCCAGCAGGAAGAAGAAGAATAAGTCCTACCTTGGTATTACCCATTATCTTTAAAGGGGTTTTGCCACGATCTAATGTTGACGTAGGATCCTCCAAAATGGGTATTTAATCACTTTTCTCAATATATGTCATCAAAAAAATGAAGCCTCTGAGAGCTACATGCCCTTGGTTTACTGACAGTTTACATCAGACACGACCAGGAGCTGACAGGAGCTGATCTGGCCACGCTTGCGTTGTTTGCACTTCTTATCTGATGGCAGAGAACATGAACGAGCTTTGAAGGGACTGGGGAGAAAAATTCTGTGTCTTTTTTTATAGAGAAGCCACTGGTTGTAATGTAACTATCTGAGTAAACATGCAGACGCTCCATTCTCTCTGCTCAGCCACCCTCGCTTTCCCCCTGCAGCCGTTTCATGAAAGAATGAAAGAAGGCTCCCTGCTGAGCTTATCTTCTCTCCTGAGCAAATAAGAAGGAGAAATAAAACGCATATATACAGTTCTCCTCTGTGGATAAGCAAAACAATGTTTGCTCAACTACAGAGACTGAGTATTAGGAATGTGCATGGGAGGTGGAGTGATGACATCACAGAGAAGGTACTTGTTATTTTAAACACAGAAACACAACGGCCCTTTTTTCAGGCCTCAAGAGGGGAGTATCAGCCTGTTAGGTAAGGAACTCAATTCTTGACAAAACACCTTTAAATCTATTCCTTACTTTGGCTCAATAGATTGAGCAGGAAAATTGTCACAAAATTAGCAGCATTTTCCAAAGAAAAGCTATGCATGAAACCATCTTTAGACTGCTGTTACACATTGGGGTATATTTACTACAGTGGTTGTACATTTGTGGCACAGACACAATCATTATTCTTTTTATACAGTCTTGTGCATTATCAAACAAAGGGATGTTGCTTAGCTGAAAGATTATGTGCTTTTATGGTAAATTGGGCATAGCTTAAATGTAATATCGTGTCCTAAAATTCTTGTGCAGAATTTTGTTGTAAAATAAGTCAGCTGATAATTGCAACAATTAAAGACGGGTGAGCCACTTTGATAAATATGGTATACCCTTAGATTGTGTAAGTTTACACTGCTTAACTTTAAGGGCCACATGAATGTAAACTGTCTAGGTCTAAAACTCACTTTGTTGCCCATAGCAGCCAATCAGCATGAGTTTTAGACCTAGACAGTTTTCATACATGTGGCCCTAAGAGTATGTTCACCCGGAGTTTTTTAGATACATGTTTGGATCCGTGTTTCGAACCCAAAACGGACCGACACATGAATTTAACAAGGGGCAGTGTGATTTACATTAGTTTCAATGTAAAACACGGATCGGCATACAGACATCTGAGCGTCGATGTGTGTTTTAAATGCGTCTTTCAGATTCGTTCAAAGAATTGACATGTCAAATTTTGATCCATTTTACACAGCAAACACCCTATTTAAAACTATAGGGTGTGTTTCTACTGCACAGAAAATGCATGAAAACACGCACCACACTTTGGGTATATCTGTTGGAATCCATTTTTCGGATTGAAAAATGCTGTGTGAGCATACACTAAGATAGGAATAGTAAATATCCCCAATTTTGGATTTTTGGAAAAACACGCTACATTTTTATTTTTGTTTTCTGGCATTTCACCTGTATCTTCTTTACAAACACTGCTACTGATAGATGTTATCTGGAAGTCAACTGAAAAATCTAAAATGCATTACATACATTTGCTCATGTTTGTTTTTCTGTTTCCACTCTCACTAGGTGCATATTTTGGTCAGTGATGGTTGCAGTGATAAATGCACCATGCTCTAGGTGTAGCATTACTTAGGCACTTTTTCAAGTTTCTCCCTCATAGATCTTTTTTTTCTACTAGAAAAAAAAAGCAGTTGTGTAACTGCATGGCAGGTTTTTTTGGATGTGCTTTTGTGACGTTTTGTGACTGAAAGAGGAATAATGAATCCCCCGATCTATGGGTCACATGATTTGTGATGGGGGGAAAAAAGCAAGAGAAGAAGAGTTCACTAAAAAGTAAGTAGCTTAACATATTGAGGCACATGTTCTAAAGTGGTTGTGCTAGGAATGGGTTGCAAATGTGCCAATCAGTGGTGCATTATGACACAGACACATTTATACAGGAGCCAGAAAAATAGGATTAGCGCTCATGGAAATAAAATAGATAATGCTAAAAGACACTAGGTAACATTACCAGCAAATTAGTGTCATTTATTTAACAAAAAAAACAAATAGACAACGCGTTTCGCAAACGCCGGGTTTGATTTATCAGGTCATAGATGGGAATACCAGAATTTAAAAAGGCCGGGACTTGAAATCGAGGCTGGAAGGTCGTGGCGAATTAAAACAAAGCTCGCAAGTTTAGAAAAAATAATACCTCTCTAACAAATAAATAGTTTGGTGTTGAAAACATGTATCACAACAAATGGATAAATAATATACATAACAATGGATAAATATACATAACAATAAATAATATGCATAACAATAGAAAAATATACATAACACTAGATAACTAATATACATAACAATAGTAAGGAGATCATAACAAACAGACCAGATCTATTTACCACAGAAACCGGAGGAGCTGCTGGAAACTTCAGCAGCGCATCTACTCAGCAGGAATACTAAAGGTGTCCACAACAGTTCACTAGATACAAAAAGTTCACTAAATACAAAAAGAAACAACAAGTAAATTCATCAACAAAGATAAACATTAGAAACATTTAAAGAATAACCTCTTGAATTTCATTCAAACCATTAGGATATATAGTATTAAGCTTATAAATCCAGAATATCTCTCTCTCTGATAGGCGTTGTAACATATTAGAAACTTTCTCTGAAATTTGTTCTATCGGTTGAATAAAATATGAAGGAATCTCGTCTGAATGTTTACTTGCAAAATGTCTGGGTAAGCTATGAACCAATCTCGCATGATTGACATTATAGCGGTGGTTATTAAGTCTTTTAGACAATTTCATGCTGGTTTTGCCTACATACTGGACCCTACATTTGCATGTTATCAAATAAATTACAAAAGAACTGTTACAAGATAATTTATTTTTAATATTATATGATTCACCTGTCGCATTGGAATAAAATGTACTACCTGGTATTACCCTACGTGTAAATGTTGTTCAGTTTTAATACCAGGTAGTACATTTTATTCCAATGCGACAGGTGAATCATATAATATTAAAAATAAATTATCTTGTAACAGTTCTTTTGTAATTTATTTGATAACATGCAAATGTGGGGTCCAGTATGTAGTCAAAACCAGCATGAAATTGTCTAAAAGACTTAATAACCACCGCTATAATGTCAATCATGCGAGATTGGTTCATAGCTTACCCAGACATTTTGCAAGTAAACATTCAGACGAGATTCCTTCATATTTTATTCAACCGATAGAACAAATTTCAGAGAAAGTTTCTAATAGGTTACAACGCCTATCAGAGAGAGAGATATTCTGGATTTATAAGCTTAATACTATATCTCCTAGTGGTTTGAATGAAATTCAAGAGGTTATTGTTTAAACGTTTCTAATGTTTATCTTTGTTGATGAATTTACTTGTTGTTGTTTCTTTTTGTATTTAGGGAACTTTTTGTATCTAGTGAATTGTTGTGGACACCTTTAGTATTCCTGCTGAGTAGATACGCTGCTGAAGTTTCCAGCAGCTCCTCCGGTTTCTGTGGTAAATAGATCTGGTCTGTTTGTTATGATCTCCTTACTATTTTTTATGTATATTAGTTATCTAGTGTTATGTATATTTTTCTTTTGTTATGTATATTATTTATTGATATGTATATTTATCCATTGTTATGTATATTATTTATCCATTTGTTGTGATACATGTTTTCAACACCAAACTATTTATTTATTTGTTAGAGAGGTATTATTTTTTCTAAACTTGCGAGATTTGTTTTAATTCGCCACGACCTTCCAGCCTCGATTTCAAGTCCCGGCCTTTTTAAATTCTGATATTCCCATCTATGACCTGATAAAGCAAACCCGGCGTTTGCGAAACGCGTTGTCTATTTGTTTTTATTGTTAAATAAATGACACTATTTGCTGGTAATGTTACCTAGTGTCTTTTAGCTTTATCTATTTTATTTCCACGAGTGCTAATCCTATTTTTCTGGCTCCTGTATGTGTATTCCGTGGAGTTCTTGAGCTCTTGAATTTCCTCGTGTCAACAATTGGATCGGCTGCTACTACCGTGGAATTACTTTGGTAACCTATTTCAACTCAAACTTTCCGTGTGTGTTGTACCGCTGCATGTACAACCCTTCCAGGTGAGCAGTTTTATTAACTCCTAATCGGTATAATCTTTTACTGCTCTGCTACACAGGAGTGTGCTTTTTGTTCCTATCTTTCTACAGTGCTACAGACACATTTGTGTATTAAAGCACAATATTTGACTCTTCCAGGAGGAAGTGTGGCCTGACTTTTGCTCCTATGCACTTTTCACTAAGACAGGAGTACTTTTTGCCAGTTTAAATATGTTTTCCTATTGATGACAAGATTGCACCAGAATTGCCAAAAAATTCTAATTAAGATTTTTAGTGCAAAGTAATCTAACTAATAACAGGTTTAAAAAAGATGGACTAAAGATGTGCAAAAATAATCAAATGCTAACCAATGACCCATTGTCTAAGCTTACATGGTCTAACTTTTAGGCTATGTTCACACAGCTGATTCACGCCATAATTGCGGGACAGATTTTGCCTGCAATTATGGCGTGTGTATGGGGGCATGGGTGCCGGCAGCTCGCCAGCCCCATAGATTTTCATTATCCACGGCGCGTTTCCCGCCGGGGTAATTGACATGTCACTTTCTCCCCGCTCGCCGTATTTCGCGAGCGGGGAGACGGAATCCATAGTTCTCTATGAGAACTGTGGATTACCGTAATGACAGGGACGGATTTCAGCCGTATTTGCGCACAGTACGGCGCGCAATACGGACTGAAATCCGTCCCAAAATCAGCAGTGTGAACATAGCCTAAGATAACAATAGTAAATTTTTTAAGAAAGGTACACAAACTGCAACAACAAAAATGCATAAAGCACAAGTAAAATGCATGCAACTTTCAGGCATTATTTTCAGCCCAAAAACACACAAAAAAAGTGTGCGTGAAGGAAGCCAAAGGCTAGCATTATTCATGGCATTGTTTCACACAAAAAATCATGTGATTAAAGCCTAAAGGTATAATCTGTGAATATGCCATGAATGCATAAAATGGAAATACCGCTTTTAGACTAGGTTGATAACATGTTTGTGACCTACATATGAGACACATATTTTTTTAGAAGTGAAAAAGCTTATTCTGCAAAGAAAGGGGTCATTCCTGTACCAGTAAACACTTTGTTACTTTGTGATGATGAAGCATTTGGCTTTTAATAATCAGAAGGATCCAAAGGAAAAATGTATCAACATAGAACCTCATGGTTGGATCCTTCTGCTATTAACAAAAAAAAAAGTGTTTTCTGCTTTTTCCTATATAGTTATTTTCTGTAAAAAAAAAAATAATAATAATAATAATTTTATATGATTAAAATGTTCTAAATGTTAAGTCAGAACACCAGGAGGACAGATTTTTGTTATCCAATTGAATACTGGACAGTATACAGAGATGTACACTGGTAACTGTACGTGATTTATATTAGCGTCTTACATTGTTTAGAAGTACCAGGAAATAAGAAAATTGTTGTTTACTAGCTAATCGGCTTAGTTTTTAGATATTTTGGTCACTAGAGCTTGGTTATTACAATTTAATTCCTTAAACATAAAATAATAACACTTGTTATTGCTTATTGCAGTTGAGGAATCTCTGTTTCAGTGCAAAAGAGTCGTGTTAGCTGTGAACATTTTGCTGTATCAGGTTACCAAAATAATTAATTGCACCTCCTGTTCAGAAATTTAAGTGAGATGATTTCCTCTGGGAGTCTTGATCGTCTGATCGACCAAGCTGCAGCGACTAAATAAAACTAAGCACAGCAGAAACAAAGTAAATAAATTGAAAGTTAGACATATATTTTAGTCGTTAGAAGCAATCACCTTCTGATTAGTGACATAACAGAAAAAAAGTAAAAATACATAAAAGACTTTAGGGCATGTTTTTATAATCTGCAAGCAATCCAGGCAAAACAAAATGGGGCAGATTTATTAACACTGTCAAATTCTTAGGGCAACATGTATGCCCATAGCAGCCAACCAGAGTTCCCCTTTCATTTCATATAGTTCTCTGGAAAAATTAGATGGGTGCTCTGAATGGTTGCTATGGGCAACAAAGAGTTTTAGACCTAGACAGTTTTCATACATTTGGCCCTTAGTGTAAACAGTCCAAAAATGTGTCAGATTTATCAATGTATGATATATCGTTCATATGTTTACACACTTCTGCCTAACGTTCCACCAATTATTAGACCAAGGTCCCTTTAAGTGTAGAATAGAAGTGTCTAACAACTGTCTAGAACAACTAATAAATGTGCACGTGACCCTTTTTTTGGGTGAAAATTGTGCCAGAAGACTGTGCAGTTGCCAAAGTTGGAATAAGAAACACTGTCCAGCCACTACTCTAAGGTTCCGCTCCTCGGGAGCACAATTAATCAAAGATAGCTGGTGGTGCTAAACACTCCACAAAAGACTATACAGCATAAAATCTTTGAGAAAAGCAATCAACCATTAAAAGTTCTCTTTGTTGTAGCTCCATATACAGGTATAAAACCGAAACATGTATTTGGCCATTTTATGTCTCCTGACACTTAATCAAGGCTTCAGTTGTCAAACTAAATGTGCCTGATAGTACATAATGCTAGGAAACAGCTTAAATTGGTTTTCTTACTACAATGATTACTCTTTTAACATATAGGAACAAATAATTGAAGACTTTTTTCTAAATGCTTTGTTGATTTTTCTTTGCTCAGGAAATAAAGAAGATTTTATCTCCTCTTAAAGCACACCAGTTTCTCTGGTTATGACCACCTCTTCCCACCTATTCCTGCTCTCTCATTGTTCTAAGCTGTCATTACACCTTTACTCCGATTATGGTGAGTCACCTCCTGCAGAGTCTTATCTTTAGTAATGGACTTTTAAATCCTCTCATTTACCTAAGTAAACATCATTCAGAGCTCTGCAGCTTTGTGTAGAATACTTTATGAATCTCTTGCACTCATGTCAGTGTAACGGGAATAGCTAAGAACAACAGAACTGATATGTCAATAACTGCTAGAGACCCATCCACAGCCTGAACAGCATGTGTGATTCTAAAGCTGGCTGTGGCCGTGAAACTGCATGGCGAGAAAACCCCTTTAAAGGGATTGTGCATAACACAGGAATTCTCACTTTGATTTTCCATGAAGCTCTGCGTCATGCACCACCCCATCAGGCTATGCATTAAGCAAAGCACATTGCTGCAGTTTTTACTGGAATGTTTCTTTATGGGTTGTTTCACACACAATGGGGCACATTCACTATTGCTATCTAAAAATAAGACATTGTAAACTAAGGCAGTCTAAAAATGTGCCACAAATATTACAGTGATTCATGATGTTTGATAATTCTGTGCATCTTTAGACTTGTCTTGCTTTTTTTTTAGACCAACTATTAGTTGGCTTAGTTTGTACGAAAATTCAACAACACAATTTTGCTGTAACTCTGGCACATATGGGCCCATATTTATGATTGTGGTCATTGTCGGACTGAGGTTCCTAGGGCCCACCACTGGAGATAATTCTTGCAGCCCACAACTGGAGTTGATTCTTGGGGTCCATTTTACAGCTACTGTACATGCACATACCTCTTGCTTTCTGCCTCTCTTTCTTTGCCTTTTTCTCTAAAAAGGGGCCAGCCATGCCCAGAAGCCCACCAAACCAAGGAGCCTAATGGGGGTTTCCCTATTCCTATGTGGGCCAGTCTGCGCCTAATTTGTGGCTGTGCCAGAAAAGTGTCTTAAACTGTCTCACTGTGGTCATGTCAAAATTTAGTGTCTTAAAGTGTCTTAAACTGTCTCACTGTGGTCATGTCAAAAGTTATGAAGCCACAATCATATTCAGCTAAACCACACCTCTTTGACAGTCACAAAAAATGTCTAAAACACATAATAAATGTGTCTCCACTACAAATGTGCCAATAAATACTACATATTTGCACATCTACAACACATTTCTGCTGTAAGCACAATAGTAAATGTCTCCAAGAGTTTTTTTTAGTAAAATGCAATAGCAGTTCTTTCAAGCAAAAGTCAGGAGCCGATACAAAAGGATTAGGATATATGAAGGATGGAGTTAAAGCATATTTCTTGCTTGATTCATTACTAGTTTTGGCTCAGAAATCACCCATCAAAATCTTTCAGAAAATACTGTCCGAGATGTATGAAAGTGTTGTGCTCTAAACTGTGGTATGCATATGATTCTTATGTTTGTAAGGTTCTCACAGCACATCATAAATTTGTCATGTTGTCAGACAAACTGCTCGTGCGCCAAAAAGTGTTCTACACTATGAAAATGAGTCTTAGTCAAATTTAGGGCGAGATGTATGAAACCTTGCACCTCATCATCATTTGTCACAGCTTTTTCAGTGTACTATGCACCTGAATATATGAAAGTGGTGTTTGTGCGCTCATAAATGGCGGCATAGGTTTGACACGCCTAGTGTGTATGTTTGGTGCACTGCAATAGTTTGGTGTATTAGTAATGTGCCAAATATGTGTATGAATGAATGCCACGCTTCAGCAATGGCTGCTGCATTCTATTCATTAGTAGGACACCCTGCTAAACAATGGAACAATGAGCTGCTGTTCTTCTCTATAGAGTTCAAAAGAGTTCAATGAGTTGCTTTTCTAATTTAAAATGTATCATGTTAATACTAACATTTTGTTGAAATTTTTAGATTTTTATAATAAAATCTTAGAAAATACTTTTTTTTAATACTTTTATATAGTATGTTAATTTGTATTCAGAAAAATGTAGGTTAGTGGGTCAGTTTTTATTCAACATACAGCAATAGCCAGCACACCACAGTTATATGCCTAGTTTTGATGTCCCACATTCATAAATGTCATCATAAAAGTCATCAGTTTGCTAGAAAAAATAAAGTGGCAGGATAACTATACATGGTTAACATGTGATGTAATAGCCCTATACCCATCTATCCCTCATGATCTAGCTTGGGTGGCTCTTATAAAATGTTTAAACAAATACAGCTTATATGATTCAAAAACATGTGAATTCATTATTATGGTGGTAGATTTTCTCCTGACGCATAACTTTTTTTTCTCTTTTAACAAACAATTTTTTTGCAACTGAGAGGAGCTTCCATGGGGGCTAAATTCTCCCCCACATTGGCCAATATCTTTATGGCCATGTGGGAGGAAAATTATTTATTTTCAGATGACAATGTTTTTGCCTCCCATATCAGGTGGTATGGTCATTACATTGATGACCTCCTCCTGATATGGGAGGGCCCCTCTTAAGATATTTCCAAGTTTGTTAATTATATCAACAATAATGAGATGAATCTCAAATGTACCTACCAGGTACATAATGTCAGTATCATTTTTTGGGATATAACTATCACGGGGGTTCCCAACAGTCATATTACTGTAAAACCTTTTGTGAAACCAGCCTCAAAAAACTCCATTTTGGGTGCAACATCATGTCATCCAAAGCATGTAATATACAACATCCCTACAGGAGAATTAGTGAGAATAAAGAGAAATTGTAGCAATACCAGTGAATTTTTGGCTCAACAAGATAGCGTTTTTAAAAAATTAAAACAGAGAGGATATACTGACAAAATCTTACAAAACTCTACTAATAAAGTAGCTGATATATCATATCCCACCTTAACTATGGAAGAATGTAAATCTAAAGCAAATAAAGTATTTGGAGGAATAACTTTTAGTACTACTTATTCACCTCAATATAATAACATTGTGGCCATCATAAAAAAAAAACATCTACCCATGTTACGGGCACATCGCCAATTAAACGATATTATTGAGAAAGGCATCAGATTTGTACCCAGAAAAGCTTTGAATATTGGATCTATAATTTCACCAAGTCTCCATATCAATCAAAATAAACAGAATAAAACTTGGTTATCATACAAAGGCTCATTTCGGTGCGGCCCTTCTGCCTGTTTAACTTGTCAATATGTGGAAGTCAGAGACAATTTTTCTTCATATGTCACAAAGAAAAATATATGCTCAGTGCAATATGTAGGATGTACATCAACATCACTAAAAACTTGAATGAGACGTCATTTATCAAATCCCAAAAAATCCACTTGGCAACATAGTATGTCAGCAGTATGAAATTTTTTTATTGAGAAACATAATGGTAACACTACATCTTTTCATTGTATGGGTATAGAAAGGGTTTTCCCTTCAGAGAGAGGAGGTAATTTCAGAGATAAACTACTAAGTAGAGAAGCTAGATGGATCTTACTCGGTACAAGACAACCGCAAGGTCTGAATGTCAGACATGACATATTGTATCATTATTAACCACTCCATGTTTTATTTGAATAAACTGTTTTCATGTGTCTCTTTTTTCATATTTATACTCATATTGATATCTGTATATTCTCTGTGATCATCTTCTGATACAGGCATTGATTTTTAATATAGAGATATTCATTTATGTATATGTTTAGCATGACTTTGGTATGTATGGGGTTAATGGATTTCCTATAGCAGTGCATCTAACTTCCAAAATCCCATATAACCAGGGTGTTAGTCTCTTTAATCAGACCAAGACTAAGGTACATCTACCAAAACACGTCGGTCTGGCCGTGTCCGGTATGATCATGTACGTTCCCTTATGCTAGGTGGTTGTGCTCCGATATTTGTATGTCATACAGCATGGATATGTAAGTTTTTAATCTGTGGAAATTAAAAGTTTAAGTTTTACAATGCCACATGCACGTGTTTACGCTGTATTAGCAAACAGCTAACAACCTTGGATGCTGGATTTTCTATTATTACAAGCTGTGAATGCTGGATGAAGCTCCCAGCAACTCCTTGCATCCCATACACACCTGGCACTCTTTATACTACAAGGGTAAGCTGAAAATGTTGTGACATTCATAAATGTGTCTAATCTGATGAATGTGGTGCAATGTGCCCCCAGAACACCCCCACATATTTGCTGTATTACAAAGTGTAGGATCTGGTGCACAGTGTGGCAATCTTGGCTGAACGACGCGCCATACATAGGGAAAAAAGGTGGAGCGCTCAGTTTTGGTGCATTTCATGCCAGAATAGTAAAAATAACCCGTTCAGACATGTCGCCCTTAGTCTTAGCCACGGTACTGTTAAAAGGTATGGCTAACGACACATTAACTGTGACACTTCTAGGCATGTGAGATACATAAATGTGTTGCATCATATGCATTGGAATACACACACCAACTGTTGAACAGCACACCCAAAATTGTTGGCCTTGTCATATGGAGTTATTCTTTTGAATGTGTCATGCATGGTGCACAACATTAGTTCTGTTGTAACCTATGCCAGAAAACTGGGGAAGCAACTTTCAGACATCTGGGCCACTGTATTTAAAACCACCTTTAAATGTAATCTGTCACATTGAATATGCTATGTGATCTGTGCCCAACATGCTATAGAGCAGGAGGAGCTGATCAGGTTGATACATAGTTTTGTAGGGAAAGATTTAGTAAAACCTGTATTATATTCATTTAAATTTCTGCTTATTCTTGGTTAAGTGGTCCAGTAGGTAGTGTTATCAGTGATTGACAGCCTTCCTTGTATGAGTGTGCATAAAGATATAGTTGTCAATCACTAAAAATCCACACACTAGACTTCTTACCTCAGAATGAGCATCAATTTATATGAATACAACACAAGTGCTAACAAATCTTTTCCCACAAAGCTATGTATCAATCTACTCAGCTCCTCCTGCTCCATAACATGCAGAACTGATATCATGTTCAATGCGATAAGTTTTTTTCCTCCATTGAATTTGATGAGGTAATCTAAAGCATTCAAGAAGAAGAAAAAAAATAACTTTACATATCTGGTTTTTGTGGTGAAAGCCAAAGATAGCAAGGACTAACTGAAATGTTCTGAGTCTGAACATAAAGGATAAAGATGGTAGGGCAAAAACATGTATATAAATGAATGCCAGAATTCAATAATGGCTGCTAAAACAGTTCATTGAGAACGGGATTTATGGTAGCTCCTGTATTGGTTTCATTAATTTATATTATTTAAAATAAATTTTTGGTTATATCAATTTTAAATACATTTTATAGGAGATCGTTTTATATTTTTGGGATATTATATAATTTTATATTAATTATTATATTTAATTTTATATAGTTTGATAATTATCATAAATTACTTTTTATTATTTTACTGGTATAACTTGACAAATAAGGGACATATTATTTTATTGATTCTTAATTTTCATTTCTATAATTATAACACATTTTTATGATTATTTTTATATCATATAATTTAAAATTGATTTTATATTAGTTAATTTTATAGAGTTTTATAATTAACATAAACTAATTTGTATTATTTTAGTGGTATATGTTGAGAAAAAAGGGATATTTTTTGCTCTTATGGCAAACTGGTTCCATTATGACTGCTCAGGCAGACCACATTTAAATTGGTCTGCTTGTTCGAGCATTAATGCGCCTCATTTTTCTGTCCCACATTCATAAATGTGTCTAATAGTACGAATGTGGTGTGACACGCCCCCAGAATGCCCCCGCATGTTTGCAGCATTACAAAGTGTCGGGTCTGGTGCACAGTGCTCCAAACATGCCAAATGACGCGCTAGGTAAAAAAGGTAGAATGCTGAGTTTTGCCGCATTTAACGCCAGAAAAGTGAAACTGACTAATTCCTACATGTTGCCCATAGTGTTTGGCAGGTTTTAGCCATGTTAATACAAAATATCATGTATTCATGGATGCCAGAAGTATTTTGTCCCTCAAAAGATATACAGATGACAAACATATCATATCAATGCATCCTTATTTTTGGCACTCTACTTAAAGGGAATCTGTCAGGTGGTATATGCTGCCCTATCTGATAGCAGGATGTGATAAAAGGAGAGAAGCTGTGATGTATAGGCTTATATGATTTGAATCAGGATTTCTGAGTAAAAAGCAGATACAATACTGATAGGACTCCTTAAGAGACAGTGGAAGTCCTGCTCATGTAGGGCAGCATACACCATCTGACAGGTTCCCTATAAACTTTAATATATATATTTTAAGGCTGAAAAATGGATTAATGCTAGGGCTACACTGACACTTTTAGCTGTACAATTGACAAATTTAAAGTATTCAGTATTATTTTATTTATTTTATTCATTTATATAGTGCTGCTATATCATACAGGGTATAAAACTATTTTTAGATATACAAGTTACAAAAAAGAGGAAATAACTAGAATTACAAAAATGAGTGATGCAAAAAATAACTATGTCAATGTGGATAAGGCAGTCACTGACTATTAAGATGTCCACGATTGTTTAGTGCTTTTACAATGTGACCTTCTTTATTATACTGTTTTGAGTATGGAATTACCTCTAGTTGTAGTTAGCTCGATATTCATAATAAAAAAATAGAAAATCTTTTCTTTAAAAGAAAATAATTGTCGACCCAAAAAACAACTTATTGGATCTAAAAGAGCATGACTTCACTAAGCACAGAACATGTCAAACATTCCTCTAAACATTGTATGGTCAGTTCTGTGCTATCCAGGATTTTAGAAGACAAGGATTTAGGGGTTGTGACTTCTGACGGCTTCTAAATAGGGAAGCAAAAAACTACCTAGACTCTACATGAGATAGGATAACTGGGTGTAGAGAAGAACCCAGAGATAATACCATTAATGAAGCCTGGGTATACAAATATATACAAAGCAAAACTACTCAAAGTATAACACCTAGGATAAAATATAACTTTTAATCAATCTAGATAAAAATACACTAAACAAATACCTACTCTGCAAAACCCTATAAGAGATTACTTTAAAGATACTAGAACTGCCTATCAAAAAATGGGAATAGTCGCCCCGATAAGGGCGTTCCCACCAGGAACCTAAACTATCTCGGCCCTACAAAACCCTAACTCAAAAAATACAAAAAAGGAATAAATCACCCAAAAGACAAGAACACATAAACACAATACCTGACCCACAAGCCCAAAAAATAAGAAGTGTATATAAAGTGAATGGACAGTGTAACAACTAATATAATTAATGTTACCTAACAACCATTGAAGATATAAACCTATTCCCAATAAGGGTATAAACCTATTCCAACGCGTTTCCCCCCAGTTGCGGGGTTCATCAGGGAACAGAAACTACTTCCAAAAAAGGAGGGAGATGCAAAAATACCTATAATGCAAAAAATATATATGCACAACTCACGTCCCTGTCAATGATGATTAGGGAAGAGGCAAGATGACCGAAATTTCCAATGAGGGTCCTTGATGCAACAGAAGGGGATCCCTCACATATGGTTGCCGAGATGATGAATAAGAAGGCAGCAAGGTAAAACGGTTGCCAAATCAATATTTATAGGAAAAACTAAAGGTGGCAATGAGGGACTTACCTTCATCAAGTCTGCGGCGTTCCTAAAACAGGAGTGCGCAAGCGCACATTAATCACTGGCATGTGCCGGCAGCCGGAAAGGACTACAAAATCCGGCATGCATCGCGATCAGCACGTGGCGCATGCGCAATATAACACGCCACGCTCGTAGGCAAGGAAGACTACAATACCCGGCAGACAACCTGCCGTTGGCGCAAGCGCACTAGGATATTAAGACGCCCTGTAATACTATAAGCTTGGTAAATAGGTAAGAGCACAATACAATTCCCAATATGTCATAAAGACCAGTTGGAAAGATTTAGCCGCGGCACTTGATGAAAATAAAATCACACTATAAAGGTATACGGGATAGATATAACTATACTATAAAGATCGATCCCGAAATAACATAAACTTCTACCCACTATTAAAGAGGGGGACCCACCAATATCGAAAATACCACAATACACCTATTTTTACTCTTTTTTGATCTCCTGAAGGGGGATCAAAAAGTAAATCAAGCAAAAAACTACCTAGACTCTACATGAGATAGGATAACTGGGTGTAGAGAAGAACCCAGAGATAATACCATTAATGAAGCCTGGGTATACAAATATATACAAAGCAAAACTACTCAAAGTATAACACCTAGGATAAAATATAACTTTTAATCAATCTAGATAAAAATACACTAAACAAATACCTACTCTGCAAAACCCTATAAGAGATTACCCTAAAGATACTAGAACTGCCTATCAGATACTTCTAAATAGGTCAACAGTGCAGCTAAGTAGTGGTGTAGGGAAATGGAATGCTTGACCCTATAACTAGAGATCCAGCAGAAAAAGGGAGATTTTGATCCCACTGTATAGAGGTCTAGTGAGACCATATCTGAAAAATTGTGTTCAGCTCTGGAGAACTCACCTACAAAAAGACACTGACAAAATAAAATGGATCCAATGACTGGTTGCTAAAATTATGACAGTTATAAGCAGAAAATGTATCTGTAAAGGAAGAACTTAATCATTTCAGCCCAGCAGAAAGAAGGGAAATGGGGAATATTAATGAAGCTTTAAAATGTGTTAAACTGTAAAAAAAAAAAAAAATTGAGGAGATAAGTATTTTTACTAATAAAACATACAAGAACAAGATGCACAATCTGGGGGTTGAAGATGAGAAGCAATGTCAAGAATGTTATTTAAAGGGGTTTTGCCACAAAGTAAAATTGATGTGAGAAGCTTACAAATTAAATAAACATTTTCACCATTCATTGTTATTACAAATTCTGTCTCATTTTTGTTTTAGCTGCTACTTTTGTATTTCATATAGAACAGCTCATCTCTATTGGATCTGACCAGTGACGAGAGGTCTTCAGCACTGGCTGCACATGCTCAGACATCATGTATCCTCTCAGGCAGCTACTGTCAGTCTCTGCCCTGTCTAGTAATCACGCACACTCACTCACTGCTGAGCAAGTGTTCAATCCCAGGTGCTGTCATTCTACTCTGATCCTCTGTACTCCTTAATAATTAGTTAAACAGTGGAAATAAATAAAAAGAAAAAAAGAAACCACTATCAGGCATGTGCACTGAGAAAAAAAAAATCCACATGTTTGGTTCCTGCAAGGATTTGAACCTAGGACACCTATGTTGGAAGACAGATGTCCTAACCACTCAGCTACATTGTAGCTACTCAAAGCTCTTTACATAAACAAACCTCTGACTAAAGTGAGCACACTGTAGAGAAAGGAATGGTGATGTTAAGTCTGCTGGATCACATGGTATGCAGTTCAAACAAATCATACATGCCTCCTTTTGAGCTCACTGAAAGCTAAAGCAAGACAAATCAAGAATGATATGCTTTCATGGCAAAATCTTCCTTAACTGAAAGAGTTTTAGATGCTTGAAACAAACTTCCAGTAGACATAGTTGGAAAATGTGCAGTAAGTGGATGTAAACCTGCCTGGCATAAACCTCTATCAATCATAAGATAACAATAACAAGATCAATAATTCAAGTACAGACTAGCTGAGCTCTGATTGCTTGCTTTCTGCAACAACGACAGTCTTACTGCTAGACAGTTTTCAAACATAAGGCCCACAATTTCATGCAATTTGAGTGGAGTTTTGACATGTGATTTTGTTGCTGCTTATTACTACATACTTTTTTCTGTAATTAATGCGTCCTATAGAAAGGGGTATAATATAAAACTGTCATTAAAAGAGAGTAATGTATTTTGCAGTAAAACTCCACTGATCCTAAAAATACAAAAGAAACAACAAAACCTGTACATATGTAGCAAAGCTTAACTTGACACTTGGGGCACAGAACATCATTTCAATCTTTTATAATACTTTCAATGGCTTCAACATATGTTGCAGAATTAAGTTATCTATGCTAAATAGTCAGTGCTACATCTCTATATTGAAGTTACAGTATTTTGCTAAAGAATTTAAAGTTACATCTAGTTACAGTGTTTTTCAGCTAGAATAACACTGCGAAAAATGGCATGAAAAACACCACTGCCACACACCGAAGCCCTTTGTGAATTCAGTCTTAGGGCTTCTCCCCGTGGCAGGGTTTTCAGTTGATTTTACAGACAGTCTTCGGATTTGAAAACCGTCTGTAAAGCAACTGTCAACTTTTACATTGATTTAAACAGAAAATCTGTTCAGCAGTCCACACTGCATGGCTTTTCTGCTGGACGTTTTTTGACACTGTCAGCATTCATTCTGCCACACGGTTTTCGGGCAGAACATGAACATGTAATGGGCCGTTCACACGGCTTATTTCGCCGCAGATTGGCGCCGTACTGCACGCCGGATTTGCGCTGCAGTACGGCGCCAATCCGTCGCAGTTATTACGGTAATCCACCGTTCTCATAGAGGACAGTGGATTCCGTCGCTCCTATCCGCTCGGCGAATCCGCCGGGCGGGGAGAAAGTCACTTGCACATTATCTAGGAGCAATACGCGCCATGGATAATGCAAGTCTATGGGGCCGGCGGGCCGCGCCCCCACACCCGCCCCCGCACCCGCCCCTTATTCAAGCCGGAATTGCGAGCGCAATCCGGCTCGCAATTCATAGTTTCATAGTTTGTAAGGCTAAAAAAAGACAAGTCGTCTTTAGTTTTGAAATTCAGAGTTTGGCTGCTTATGCTAATGTTTGTGATGAAATCACTGCAGTATATTAATACATGTTGATGTTTTGTTTAACAATAAATGTGAATTATTGTTCATAGAACAAAAAAAAAAAACATCCTTTAAAAACAAGTCTTATATAAGACACTGTCTTATTTTCGGGGAAACAGGGTAGTACTTTGTACTTATGAAACCTTTCGACATGGCATTGTAAGGTTCTCTGAATCCAATTGGGAATTGGTTTCTGACCTACCTAATGGTCAGTAAGTAAGCAGACATTTCCGTGTAATTTATATTTGGTTTTTATCCCATTTTATCTATGATGTACTTTGAAGATAGGAAACCTAATGTAAAAATGAGTTTGATGTACAAATCCCATACACAAATAAAAGCATACAGCAAGTTATGCATATGAAAGTACTTTGATCTTGTTTTGTGCTAACTTGTTTGCATATTTGACAATATGTTACCACACACATAATCAAAGATTATACTTTTTTCTTGGTGCTTATATAATCCCTGCATATTCCACAGAGTTACAAAGAGATAGAAATCACTTAAATCAGTCTTGGTCCCCAGTGGGACTCATTATACAAATTCCCTCTCTCCAACTCTTACAAACACTATGGCACATATTTTACAGGAAGTTGTTTAACATCTCAGTACATATGTTTATAAAAAGGGGAAACAATCATTGCAAAGACAGGTAAAGCGTGTGCAGATATGCAATGTTGCCCTTAGTCAAATTTGGTTCCAGGGCTCTAAAGGCAATACTGTCAACCATTAAGCCCCCATGTTATAATATTGCTTTACCCCCTTAATGAACGGGCCTATTTTGGGCATAATAAAGTATTTTTTTTAATTATTTTTTTATCATTATGTTTCAAGATGCATAGTTTTTTTTTATTGTTCTTATAGTTCAATAAAACCTTTTTTTCACAGAAGAAGTTAGTGTGGAAAGTGCAACATGGATTCCTGTTTGGACGGTCAAAGTCATATATAAGAAAAAATTCTAGCAAACAAAAAATGTCATAATGTTAACTCGTGGCACAGTTATCAAATAGGGCACATGCAGTCGTACATTTGTCACAACATCTGCCAAGAAATGTCTAGTTTTATTGGCATCAAATGATGTCATTTTTGATAAATGAAGGACTTAGTGTATAAAAAAAACCTTATTCACAAATATCAGTCTGATAGTACAAAAGACAAAAAATAGAACTCCTTTATGCAGTTCATTGTCACATTTTTGGCTTGTAAGTGTATGTTCACACGATGTACTGCGGTGCGTACAGTACGCGCCTCAGTACATCGTGTCTTTCGGGAGCTCGCGCCAATACCCGCGTACTCCCGCGGCATGGAGGGTGGTAGCCTGCCGGCCCTATTGACATTCATTACTTGCAGCACGTATTCTCTGCAAGTAATTGACATGTCACTTATCTCCCCGTGCGTACAAAACGATCGTATTGTAAGAACGGGGAGAGGAGGCGTAATGAATAATTTCGGCGTACATCTTTCCTGTATTAGAGCGCAAATACGTGGTGAAATGCATGCCAAAATTACCCCGTGTGAACATACCCTTAAGAAAACACTATAAGCATTATTGACTATTGGGGTCTAAAAGTTAGACAATGTAAGCTTAGACAGGCAGTCTAAAAATGCAGCAGATATACTACAATGGCACCTGTCAATTGTTTACTTGCTGCAGCTTTAGACTTGTCTAACTCTTTAGACCGTTTTGTTTTTTGTTTTTTTTTGCTTACTCTTTGTCAGAATTTTGGCACATTTTTGGTGCAAATTTTGTACATGTCACATCGTGTCCACACCTACTTTCCCTACTTTCGCTAGTAGTGTGCAGAAAGTGTATAAAAACCCATAATAAGTGTCTCTGTGACATGGTGCTACAATAATGTGGCACTGTTTGGTGCATTTTAAGACCCTTTTCTGGTATAACCATGATAAACAAGGGGATATGATTTTAAGTTTTTTTTTTACTATCAGCTTTTATTACCTGGCATTTATTTTATTTATATAGCTTCAAATGTGCATTTTTTTAAGCCATAAGGCTGAATAAAATCATACCTAGAAAATGCTATTTGAAGAAATAATGTACAAAAATTGTATAAAAACAAACAAGCAAACATATGGATTCTAGTAAACAACAACAAAAAACCTGTATTTTGTTCTCAAATGAATGTTTGAAGCCACTCCTCTAGCCATTAAACAAAGGGTACATTCACATGATATATAGCCGCGACTACTGTGTGCCCTGCTGTATGCCTGCTAGCCGGAGCGTATTTCTCAAACAACAGTTGTATAGCGGCACGCAGAAGACTGCCACTGTATGCTGTGTAAACATACCCTTAGTTTAATGGCTAAAGAAGTGCCAGGCATACTTTGGGCATATTGCAGCATATTCCCGCAAATACATCATGTGAACATGCTCTAAGGCATTCTAAATATCTTCAAAATATTGTGACACTGAACATGTTAACAATATAAACATCGTGTTACTATGCATCTAACTACTGCAAGACCAAAAAGTACACAAAATATACTATTGTTATTGATAATAATAATTATATTTGCTTACTTTTGGTGTTGCCAAAGTGTTTTTCTTCTTCTATCTAATTTGCAAGTTAAAAGCATTTTGGCACCATTAATATCCATGCAGAACAATAAAACAAACAAACAAAAAAATCAAACCTCTGTCAAGCAGTGTGTTTTCTGTTTATCACATGAATCCCTTCTCAATATTTGAGTTACATTTACATCATACTTGGGATCTACTTCCCAACATTTAATGATATAATTGTTATGATGATCGGAAATATACAGGAGCCGTGCCCGCACAATTACCAGAGGAGACCGGATGTAGCATACAGCCAGTCTTCTTCTGTTATGGTTGAGATTGGAGATTACTTCAATCCCAGCCATTTAACTCCTAAGCTGCCATGGTCAATATTTACTGAGATATAAAGGTACTTTCATAGATTGTTTTGACTCTGATAATCCAGGCTATAAAATGATCATTATCTTTAACCTGCTTAATGAACAACGTAAAAAAATGTCAACAAAAAAAGTCAGAATTGCATTTTTTTACCTGGCTTCACAAAAATTGGAATAAAATGCAATCAAAGAGTCATATGAACCTCAGAATTTTATCAACAAAAATGGCAACTCATGCCACAATAGCCTCAAGAAAAATGAAATAAACAATATGAAATATTTGAAACCATAAACAACAAGAGAAAGGAATGTCACAATAAAACTTAGCTTTTAACAATATAATTAAAAATAACAGAAAAGATAGACTCAACATAGATGAGCATCACATCACCTGAAACATCACAAATGTCAAGCTGTCATCAGGTTTCCATAAAGGCAATAGTAGATGCCCAGACTGTAAAGAAAAAGGGCAGGCTAAGTATCTAGGCTATACTGTCCCTTTGGAAAAAAACACTAGTAATGCCATTAGTAGGGTAATCGCTCTGATAAGAGCGGCTCCACAAACTTCACTTGTTACACCCTGAAAAATTCCCTAATGTTATAAATTAAACAGCAGCAATATACAATTTAGTGTGAGTATCAAAATTTTAAATTCGTATCAGCCCAAACGCATTTTGTTCAACAGAAGCAGAACTCAGTGTGCATATACACAATGTAGCTAAACAACAACAACTAGAAGAGTGGATTGGGGTAAGGCTAGTGTGACAAAGAGGAGCTATAGCCCCATAAGATGACCCAAATGTCAGCATCAGAATTCACTTTAAAAAAAGTTGCAAGTACAGACCACAATTAAATTACTCCAATCAAGGAGAATCTCCTCAACTGTAAGCCCTTTCTCATGATGCATGTGAACTCACTCCAGTTACACTCCCTAAAGCTTTGTAAGCCCCGGTTCACATGGCTTATTCAAGCCGGAATTGCGAACCGGATTGCGCTCGCAATTCCGGCTTGAATAAGGGGCGGGTGCGGGGGCGAGGTGGGGGCGCGGCCCGCCGGCCCCATAGACTTTCATTATCCTGCGCCTGGATAATGTGCATGTCACTTTCTCCCCGCCCTGCGGATTCGCCGAGCGGAAAGGAGCGACGGAATCCATAGTTCTCTATGAGAACTGTGGATTACCGTAATTACTGCGACGGATTGGCGCCGTACTGCAGCGCAAATCCGGCGCGCAGTACGGTGCCAATCCGTGCCGAAATAAGCCGTGTGAACACTTCCTAACAGTACTGACAGCACAATGACATATTAACTGACCAAAACCTTGATTTAAAGAAGCAATGGAGAATCCTACTTAGGGTGCATTTTTGGTGCATTTTTGATGCATTTTTAAAGCGTTTTTTGTGCAGAAAGGCACAGGAAGGCACAGGAAGGCACAGCAATTAATGCTGTACATTGCTGCACAAAAAGGCAAAAATCGTGATTTTTGCGGCGATTTTTGTGCAGCAATGTACAGCATTAATTGCTGTGCCTTCCTGCACAAAAAACGCATTAAGAAACACATCAAAAATGCACCAAAAAATGTACTGTGTGAAAGCACCCTTAGTATTTAATTCCCTTGGGGTGCTTTCACACAGTGCATTTTTGGTGCATTTTTGATGCGTTTTTAATGTGTTTTTTGTGCAGGAAGGTAAAGCAATTAATATGATACGTTGCTTCGAAAAAATCACGGTAAAATTGTGATTTTTACTGTGATTTTTGACGTGATTTCTGTGCAGAAATGTAGCGCATTAATTGCTGTGCCTTCCTGCACAAAAAAACGCATTAAAACGCACCAAAAACACACTGTGTGAAAGCACCCTTGAGGTCCTCAGGTTGCCACCACAGTTGCTTGTACTTTCAGATTCTCCTGCTCATCTGCCCACACTCTCCTCCAGTCAGGTAATTAAGACCCAGGGAGTGAATGAAAATAGCCAGGAAAACACCACACAAAGTGCTCACCCTGCTAAGGGCATTACTTGATTTTTTCCTAAGGGTACTTTCACACAGTGCGGTTTTTGGTGCGTTTTTTATGCATTTTTGGATGTGCAGGAAGGCAAAACAATTAATGCTATACATTGTTGCACAAAAAATGCACCAAAACTGCACTGTGTGAAAGCACCCTAAGGGACAGCAGAGCCTGGATACCTATCCTGCCCTTTTACTTCACAGTTTGCGCATCTATTCTAGCCTTTATTGATTCCGGACTTACGGCTTGACATTTGTGACACTTCGGGTGATATGGTGCTTATCTATGGTGAGTCACTTTTCTGTGATTATTTATAATCATTATTTTTTATTTATATTATTTATATTTCACATAATGAAAATATAAAAGTTATGGCTCTCAGAACATGCTATTGCAAAACAACATATTTTTAAACTATGCAAAATTAGTAAAGCATAAAAAATCCATATAAATTTGTCATCATCAAAATTTTACTGACCCAAAGAGTAAAAGTAACATTAGTAATAGAACACAGAAAATGCTGGATAAGTAAAGCCAAAAAAACTATGACAGAATTGCCTTTTTTAAATTTTTTCCTAAATAGCAAATTTAAAAAAAAAACAAAAAACACAAGCTGCCATGCAGAAACATTGTCAGAGGGGTAAATTACATTAAAGGGGTGTTATAGTTTCATTAAATGGTCTTCAGAATAAGGGGACAGTGAAAACTTTGTAATTGGATGTCATCAGCAAAGCTGCCTTGTTCTCACAGTGTCCCTTATCTTGTGTTTTTATTTACACTGATATCCAGTTTGGGTCTAATCCCTCCTGATCCCTCCTCCTTGCAATTCACTAGCTGAGAGCTCATTTACATTCTGTACAGCCCCTGGGTCGATTCACGGAGCTGTGTGTCTGACTCAGAGTTAGGGGCCGTATCATTTTCTGTTTCCACACCTAGAAGAAACAGACTGCAGCAGATTGTACAATGAGAAAACATAACAGTTTTGACCCTGTGCCTAACTCTCCTGCATACACGCAGATCTGTGCCGTTCTTAGAAAGCTGTAATACATCTCCAGCTGTGAGAGATCAGTGCCTCAGATTAGATTGAATGCAGCCTGTGGTATGTATACAGCTCTTATAAAATAAGACTGATAGGGAGAGACACAGTGATATGTGGACTCAGAGGGGAGGGGGGGAGTCTCAGGCCAGCAGTGAAGGGGGGATGATGTCATCCAGCTGGTAGGGGAAGAAACGCCCCTGCATTAACAGAGCTGGGAAGCTAAGAGAAGTGTGACTCAGCCGAAGTAAGGAAGCGATACTTCCCCTTTAAGACATCTAGAATATAGTGATGCAAAATGGAGGCTAAGATACACCCCATGTAATTTCCGCCCAAAACGTAATAATTTGCTAGGCCCTAGAGGTGAAATTCCAAAGATGCATTGAAGATGATGTTTAAGTGCCCTGTACGTAGTAGAAGCCAAACATTAGACAAAAGTAGTTTGCAAGTAGCTTTTACAATTGCATTTACCCCATTGGCATGTTCCAAACACAAGCATTTGGTAAATATTGACAATGCACTATGTCCACCCCTTTATGACCCTTTATGTGATTGCCTATTTAAAACTGTACTCTAGCATTTTTTTTGTGAAGAATGAAAAAATTTATTTGAAACTGCATATTGGACTTTTTTCCAATTTCAAAGCCTAATGCCTAAAAAATATGTGAATCACTTGAGTGGTCAAAATGTACACTACTCACCTCGATGAATTCCCTGAGGGGTGTAGTTTCTGAAATTAGGTCACTTCTTACGAGTTTCACTTCTAGGGGCTCTAGGTTTTTATTACTGTAAGTCTAGCACAGTCTATATAGATACATACACAGTATCTCACAAAAGTGAGTACACTCCTTACATTTTTGTAAATATTGTAATATCTTTTCAGAAGAGAACACTGAAGATATTGCTACACACAGCCATCAATGTCTAAACCGCTGGCAACAAAAGTGAGTACACAAGCTGGAAAAGTGTTGTCTATTATGTTATTCTATTCCATTACTTTGGTTTTTTACATGCTATACATATATATTGGCCAGACAGAGGTCTAAGTAAATACTTTTTGGGTCTGTCGGAATATGTAACCCTATGAACACTTTTAGCACATATCTCAAGAGCTTCCACAGCATATATGCTAAACATGCATCACAAATATGATGTTAACAATTCCTTACCCGTTCAAGTACAAGTTATTATTTTGTATTGTAAAAAAAAAATAAAATCACAGAAAGCTTACTACTCAGATAATCAAATAGAATCTTGTAATAAAAAATACAATATCAAGTTTATGGGTTTTTACTTCTTTGCTTCTAAGCATACTACTACTTTAAAGTGTATCTACACTTACAGAAAAAGTCTGAAATTTCTGATCCTCACTTAGAATTTTAATAAAAGGGTTTGTTTGGAATTCTCTATCCTACACTTTTGAGAGGTGGAAAAGTCTCAGGGATTTTAATGTAAGCCTGTCCGTACCCCTCCCTGACAAAACCTAGATTTGCTAAAGGAATTGTTTCATGAAAAACAACCCTTTTTTCTTTCAAAATTGAGGTCCTGCTGCAAAAATCTGATTACTGTTATACTGGCATCCCCAGCAAACAATGACAACTTACGTCTGATAAAATGGGACTACTCTCAATGAGTGGCTCTTAGTCTCTGCTAATAATGGGAAAGAGGGAACCATCTCTATTATATCCATATATCTAACAGGGCATAATGGCAGGTGTTGTCTTCATGCAATAATTACCCTATTTACCTATTGTAAAGATCTCTAGAACTTCTCATACAAGATTCATGCTATGCCTCTATGCCTCTATGACATCCTTTGAATCTTAAAATCAGATACAACAGTTAAACAGTTAGGGTGCGTTCCCATGGCAAAAACAAGATACTAGTCGGATTTTCTGACTGGTATTTTGTCTTTTTTTAGCACGCAGGGGGGTAGCTTTTGTCCATGGTTTGTGGATTCAAGCCATCCCCCTTTGCACCCACATGTTCATATCCCACCTGAAAACTGGACGGAAGAATTAATATGTCCCAAGTTTTTCGTTATGCTGGCGGTGTCAAAAATTGTCTGGCAGAAAATCCATGCATTGTGGACTGCTGCATTGATTTTCGATTAAAATCGATGTAAAAGATTGATAGTCGGTTTATAGATGGTTTTAAAATCCTAAAACTGTCTGTAAATCCGGCTGAAAACCTTGCCTTGGGGACAAGACCAAAATAGTGTCTTTTTCCTTCCAACAAATAATCTTCCAAAAAAAAAGTACAAAACATTAACAAATCAGCAACCAACAACAAACCTTAGCAAACTAGCAAATGTCATTCTCATATATACATAAACTACTACAATTATATTTTAGAACAAATTATATTTAAAATAATCCACTTGAAAAATTGCTTGCAAAACAGGTGTTCAAAACATTGTTAACATCTTGGAAAAGAAAATGAGAGTTCTAAAAGTGGTATAAGACCAGTTACACCACCTAAACCTTTCCCATCAGATTTTAATACTTAAAGGTATAGAACAACATAATGCTCCAATCTTACATGCGCTGTACATGTGTTTATGTCCATTCCTTCTACTATAAGCAGAAAAGTCAACACTATGGGAAACATGTCATGAATTCTGGCGCTAATAGACCAGTTCTAAATCGCATTAAAGCAGTGTAGAATGGGTCAGAATGTATGAACTTGTTCTTCTCAAGTTCCCTACATACAGGTCCAGTCTAGTGCCAATACGACAACTGAGGCTCAGGCAGACCACCTTTAACTTGGTCTGGCTGTTCTTACTGTTCTGCGCCAAAGTTTTGGCATCAAAGAATCATAAATGTGTCTACTTCTACTAATGTGGTGCTGCGCCCCCAGAATGCCCCAAAACTTTGGCGCGCTAAAAAGTGACTTTGGAGCGGTACCAAAACACTGATATTGACAAAGTTCGGAGTACACCAGTTCATACATCAATAGGACTGTCCTACAACATCTTTTTGACGCCAGAATTATGGCGCAGCTCAAGTCATATATGTTCTCATAAAGAACAATGGATTCCGTCGCTCCTACCCGCTCGGCGAAGCCGCCGGGCGGGGAGAAACTGACATGCACATTATCCAGGCGCAATACGCGCCGTGGATACTGCAAGTCTATGGGGCCGACGGGCCGCGCCCCCACCCCGCCCCCGCACCCGCCCCTTATTCAAGCCGGAATTGCGAGCGCAATCCGGCTCGCAATTACGACTTGAATAAGCCGTGTGAAACGGGGCTTTCGTTGTTGCCCATAGTAATCAATCAGAACTCCCCTTTCATTTTTTTAGAAAACTATATTCAATAAAAGGGAAGCTCTGATTGGTTGCTGTGGGCAACAAAAAAGTCTTACTGCTAGACAGTTTTAATATATGAAGCCCATGGGTCTATAAGGATTTCAGCTGTCAATAAGCTGTTACTGAGAAAATAAAATATAATGTGGGTTAGGGTTTTATGGACTGATGAGTCAATAAAAGTAAAAGAAGACAGTGTTTATGCCATCAAAGCAATGACAGATTCTTTGAACCATGTCTACAATCATTAGTCAAGTACTGTGTAAAGGAATGTATGGAATATATAACAATATGTTGAGCTGGTCATTGGAGGTATCATGAAAGCTGTACATATTTTAGTATATATCATAGGACACCCTCTGGAAAATATGTGTGATTAAATGCATTTTATGGAAACATACTGATTTAACTTTTAAGATCAAAGCACGTATATAATAATAATAATAATAATAATAATAATAATAATAATAATAATAATAATAATAATAATAAAAGCTGCAGTTGTTATCAGGCCAATTAGTGATCAACCAAGAGTCCAGACTTCAGCATTATTGAATGTTTAGGTTTAAGAGAAGAAATTGCTCCTAACTACAACTAAAATTTGCAGGGTATTAAAGAAAACCTTAAAATATCCTTCTGAAAAGAGAGGATGCTATAATAAAGGCAAAAGAGTGGATATATAGAAAAATGAAACAAACTTGACTCAATTATTTGTTTTGTAACAAAAACTGTATTTAAAATGTTTCATATTCTGTTTTTGTCTCTTAAATGAAACTATTTGTTACATACTTGAAAAAATATATAAACTACTGCACATGCATTACAATAGAAATATTTGCTGCTGAAATAATTAAAGTTGAGAGGAAACTTTCTACTGGGTTATAATCATTTAACTGCACCAACTGAGCTGCACCCCAAAATTACTATTTTGGGTGGCACAAGATAGAATACTTTGAGCTTTCTCAAATGAGGTTGTTTCTGTAGCATGTGTAATGATATTTTCAACACTGTTCATATGCAGGGAACCAGTCACCAAAAAGTTTTCAAACTCACGTATTTAAAAATGTCAAAGTTTGTTGATCTGCATATTAATTATATCTAAGTCTTTAATGCCAACAGGAGCTTGATGCATGAAATATAGTGAATAATTACTCAGGCCCACATGTATGAAACTGTCTGGGTCTAATACTCACTTTGTTGTCCATAGCAAACAATTAAAGTGCCCCTTTCATTTCATATAGTGCTCAGGAAAAATGACAGGGGTGCTCTGATTGGTTGCTATGGGCAACACAGTGCGAATTAGACCTATACGGTTTTCATACAAGTGGTCCTCAGTGTTTTCTTCAAGCTAGGAGGTAAAAATTGCTGAACAGCTCTAGTAAAAACTATATGAATTCAAATAGTTTGATTTATTCACTAATGTATCAGAGTGAAATTGTATTATTTAAGGCACATCTCTATTTCCGGAAAAAAAAAAACAAAAAAAAAAAACATGCATTTGTGTCAATTTCTATTAAATTGACCAGGAAATACAAACATATTCCCATTGATTACATGTCTTGAGTGTATCTAGGTAACAAAATTTGTGAAAATGCTTTTTCAATGTCGTTCTACTCTTTTACCAGGGAGAAAGGTGACATGTCTATGGGGCTGCCAGACCTCCCTCGTTGCGGGAGTATGCGCTGATCAGCACAAACTCCCGAGACACGATGTACTGCGGCGTGTACTGTACGCACCACAGTACATTGTGTGGACATACCCTAAGACCTCACCTTTTAAACCTACCCTGTTTTAGCGCTCCCACATCTCCTGGCTGATGATGATGACATCATGTTCATTGTTCACCTGACCGTGCAGCTATTTACAGAACACAGCAGTTTTTGCCTGGATATACTGCACATGATCAATGAGGCCTGTGATTGGCTGCAGCACTACTGTGACGTCATCAGTGGGTGTACCGAGATCGGTAGCAAGACTTGATCGGAGTGGGTTCAAAAGGTGAGGGTTTTTTTCCTTGTCAGTCAAACTTCCCTGTTTGTCTGACAAAGGATTTTGTCAAAGTGTAGACAAGTTAATTGTTATTTTTCAAACACAGAAATAAAATATGACAAATAGTTTTAATTTTACTGACAAAAACATACTTAATTAACATTAGGATATTAAAGCACTGAAGGTTTGTCTAATTCTTTTTTATGCACAACTGATGCAAAGCAAAAGGATAACTGCTGAAGAACAGTAATTTCTAGCAGTTTTCAGTCTTTAACATCAGTATTAGTGCTCATACACTTAGGCAGTCATGTAGGAAAACTGTTTCGGTGTAACTCTTTCTTTGTTGCCCATATCAACCAATCAGAGCTCCCCTTTTATTTTTTCAGAGCACTATATGAAAGGAAAAGGGAGCTCTGATTGGTTGCTATGGGCATCAAAGAAAGTCTTACTTGTAGACAGTTTTCATACATGAGGCCCACTGAACCTAAATTCACTAAGTTAGTGAAAGCTTGCATCAAGTTGCATCCTACACAAATTGATAGGCCTGCCAAAAAGTCTCAGTTTGTTTTAACACAACGTTTTAAAATATGAGACAACAAATGCTTAAGTGCACCCATATTGTGTACATTGATGTTCTCTTAATTCCAAGTAAGGTTCCATTTTACAGATGGATGG
Organism: Phyllomedusa bahiana; assembly: GCA_025379985.1. Taxonomy (NCBI): domain Eukaryota; kingdom Metazoa; phylum Chordata; class Amphibia; order Anura; family Hylidae; genus Phyllomedusa; species Phyllomedusa bahiana. Next base: position 80,471 of record JAODAL010002791.1, on the reverse strand, counting down.
TCTCATGTATTAAAACTGTCTAACAGCAATAGAGTCTTTGTTGCCCATTTCTCAGTACATGAAATGAAAGCTAAGCTCTAATTGCTTGCTATGGGCAATAAATAAAGTTTTAGTGATAGTTTTCATACGGCCCTCAGAGATTTCCATCTAGTGTGTTATTAAAGGGGTTGTCTCGCTAAAATGATTGGGTTTTAATTAAAAGATCTTTAAAAAACAAGCAGTTTTGCAATATATGTTCATTACAAATGTCCTACTGATTTTGAGCTATCCCTGTTAGTAGTAGTACATCAGCATCTCACATCTCTATAGCAGCAGACCTGTTGATGTTTATCTCATTGGCTGTCAAGTCTGATGACTCATCACCTTCAGAATACAGGTCTGAGCAGAGAGCCCCTCCCACACAGAATGCTTCTGTAGTGGAGGGAGGGGGGGGCTCTGGCTTCTGTGTCTGTGTAGCTGTGCTGCCTGGATTAACCCTGTGTGTGCCTGCTTCCTCCTGCTCTTTACACAGATTGAGGAGAGCAGAGGTAAAGCTGATCAATAGATGTGACAGCAGTGAAGTGTGTTACTATAATCATGATGTGTCTGTGGAGCTGTGACTATACTAATAGAACAGATCAGGGGGCATGTGAACGCTTCATGCTCTTCTGTATTAGTGAAACATCCTGATTATAGTAACACTTCACAGCTGCCCTGTGTCTGTTCTGACAGGGTCTGTTTGTTGCTGGAGATGTGGAGATTTGTATGCTACAGCAGGGGGTATAGGAACACTTATATCCCCCTGCTCTACTATTAGCAATCATAGCATATCAGCCCTCTCTCTGCTGTCTCCGTGAAGCTGACAATACAGCTGATCTAGCAGCAAGAGCCTGCAGCAGACCTAGGCAGGCACACACAGGGTTAACCCTGGCAGCAAACCCCCTCGCTCCCCCCCCCCCTCTGCTGTATAGAAGTTGAGGAGAGCTGTCTGTGTGCTGAGGGTAGGGGGGAAGAGGGAGGAGAAGAGGCAGACAAGGAGCACGCCCCTGAATTCAAAAATCCTTTGCTCCTTTGCCTTTGAAGAAGGCTGAAAGCTTGTAATGAGACAACTCCTTTAAGTCAAACCTTGATCCCATATACAGCAGGCAAAAAAGCATGTTCTAATGTTTTGTCAAGTGGACTTCACATATGTTAACTACCTGCCCAAATTTACTAATGTGATTGCACCAGAAAAGTCTCTTCAAATGTGCCAAAAAGTGTCAAAATTTTGGCACAGCATGTCCCAGACAGATTTATTATAAGCTTAAGAGTTTCTGCAGACTGCTCGACAGGTGGGTGGTGTTTCCCAATAAAGTGAGCATAGCCATGAGGGAAACTAGGCGTGGCTACGATGCAACATGCTGCACCAAAATCTGCACCAGAATTGAGCCAACATTCTGGCATAGAAAGTAAGTAAAGAAAAGCTTGTCTAAAAGTAAGCAAATTCTACAGCTGAACCAATGTTTCAAGCATCATTAGCCACATTGACGAATCTGGCGGATTTTTAGACTGCCTATCTAAGTTTATGCTTTTTACTGTTTAGGGTATGTTTACACAGCTTACAATTTTGCATATTTAGGCGCTCATTTCGCCATATATTGCGCATTATACTCGCCGAAATACGCGCCACAATTATGTTCATTCATAACTCTCATAGAGAGTTATGGCTTACGCGTCGCCCCCCCACCCCCCTCACGTACAAAACGATCGTATTATACGTGCAGGGGGAGAATCTACATGTCAATTGGTAGAAGCGAATATGCGCCGCTGACAATGCATGTCTATGGGGCCGGAGCCCGGCAGGCCCCCCGTACTTTGGAATTACGCGCTGATCCAAAACACCCGGTGTATTGCGGCACGTACTATACATGCCACAATAAGCCGTGTGAACCCTTAGACAGCGATAGTAAATGAGGGTCCATTTTTTTAATACACTGGTATACATGACCCTATTAAAACAATGTAACACATGAAACTATAATATGCTTTCATGCTCTAGAACTTAGGACAACATGTATGAAAACTGTCTAGATCTAAAACTCTCTTTGTTGCCCATAGCAACCAATTGGAGCGGGCTTTCATTTTCCCAGAGCATTATATGAAATGAAAGGGTCGCTCTGATTGGTTGCTATGAACACAACAAGAGTTTTAGACGCAGACAGTTTTCATACATGTGGCCCTTAATTTTTAAATACTTGCAGTCTTGCAATCTTTGTGGGGAAGGAGTGACTGTTTTACTACAGCCTTCTGCTTATAGCTTTCCTAACTTTGGGCTTTCATGGAGCTCTCATATAGAGGCAGTCTAGCTTTCTGTTTGTGATTTCTGACTGTGGACCTCCCATGGCCATAACCCCTGCTATTTTCTGACATTTCACAATGTTATAAATATTCATCGGTGCTAAAAGCAGCTGATGGGAGAAGTTGCATTTTTTGGAGAAGGCCCAGAGATCCAATATGTAGCATTTCACAGGCAAGCCAAAGCCCATATTTTCATGGAATTGTTTTTACTTTTTTTCGTATTTTATAAGGAAAAAAAAGGGAGTATAAACAATGAAATTATAGATCTCATCTATTTTCGTGTATATGAATTTTGCACTGATTCAGTTCAGTCGGAATCTGTTTTGCACTGGACCCAATATATACCAGCAAGGCTCTGTGTTTGCCTCCAGAAATAGAACCGGATTAAACTAACTGAAAAAAGTGATGCAAATTCATATAAGTTTACATATTAACAACAATATCATGAACACCAGCAGCAATTTCAACACAGGACTGACACTTGTATTCCACTGAGTTGCATGTCAATGCTACTTTCCTAAGATATATTCCTATAAGACTCATAAGGCAACTGTATCAGTAAGAAGTATATGTAACAAAAAGTTGTGGCAGTTGCTATTGAAGCTGTGTCATGTTAATTATGTTACAGGTGAAGTTAAAGTTGAGCTGTAAAGTCAATGTATGGCCTTAAATTAGAGTGTTAATGATCTGGCTCCAAATGATAAATGCACAACTTATCAAAGGCTGCGAAATGCATAGGATCATTTTTGAACTACTGAGCCTCTGTAGCTTTTGGCACTGATGTTAATAGTACCAGCGGTTCAGAAATATGTAGTAAGAATGCTACCAGACGGGGCTACCAGACGGGGCTGTTTGCCTCTTTTGTCATTGCTTTTAGAAAGCATTGGGTTTGTTATTAAACCACAGTTTCTTAGTTTTGTTTTCATTGCTGAAGCTTGTTATTTTGTGATATTTTATTTTTCTTTACTCCTAAAGGGTTCTAAAGGACCAAGCAAGTGGGAAACTAACAAGGTATGCACTAAGGGAGACCTGTTTGATTGGGTTTTTTACCCTTTTCTGGCATCAAATGCGCCAAAGGGAGACGGCTACGATGTTTAATGCGCCTAACGTATGTGTTAGGCGCATTGTTCATAAGACACTTTTTAATGCGCCTAAAATGAGGGGGCGATCTGGGGCATTTTGAGGGTGACACGCACCACACTCGTATTATTAGACACATATATGAATGTAGTCCAGCAAAACTAGGCGCATTACTGCTCGGACAGGCAGACCTATTTCAAAGTTGTCTGCTTGAGCCTGAGGAGTCGAAGTGGAACTAGATTTGCTGTTATGGAAAAAAATGTCCTATATTTCCCAACTTACACCATTACAATAATAAAAAGTAATTTATGCTAATTATCAAACTATATAAATTAAATTATTTAAATTTAATAAAAAATGTTATCATATAAAATTAATATAAAAATATATAATATCCCAAAAATATAAAAATATCTTCTATAAAATGTATTTAAAATTAATAGAATCTAAAAGTAATTTTACATTAAATAACCCACTGATGATCATGTTCAGATTTTTTAATATTTACTACATTAAATTTGAAATGTATTTTTGCTACTCTCACCCTTTATTTTACATACAGCAAGAGCCAGGACACTACAGATTTTGCTGGGACCTGTGGTTCACCAAGCAAGATCAGTACCATAGTTTCTACTCACTGACATGCTATTCTAATGACTTTTCTTTTATTTCCAGCCTTTTTATAGTTTTTATACATGTTAGGCGCATTACTAATGCGCCTAAGTTTCGTAATGCGCCTAAGACAGGCAATGTGCAATGAACTTTGGACACCATTTATGAATGCATAAAAACTACTTTCATACATTCAGGCACATTATACACTGAAAACGATACTCGACAATTCACTTCAAAGCGCTTTCCTTTACACATGTCTCCCTAGATGGCATATATTATTGTATTTTATCATAAACTCTTCCTTGGCCAACTGTTGGCCAAAATACTTTTCTCATACTTGCATCTTTTCTACAAAAATGAACTTGCATGGTTTTTTATAGTTCACCAATAATTACTCTATTGGGTACATTGTAAAGTAAACATACACATGAATATGTGCATACAGTACAAATGGGTAGTTTATAGTATTCTCATTATACTTAGTTCTTTAATTTATTACACTCTTACAACAGTTTTAAAATATCTAAGATTAAACATTTGTAACTTTCTAAAAATGAAATAGATGCATAATGCCCCAATATATACACACATACTACACAAACAAACACATATGCCAAAGTAAAAACCCCATAACTCTATTAGTAGACCTCACATTATTTGATTTGACTATTTTCTCTCAGCCCCATAGACTTTAAATAGAGAGAGAAAGCATATACGAGTAGAACCAGAGGACATGGTGTCCAACTCCTTGCAATTGATCGTCTAAGCAGTGGGATCCTAGCAGTTAGAGACTGAGATACCTAGGGCCCACCAATGGAACTTCATTCTAGGGCTCACCTGTAGAGTTGATTCTGGGACACACAACCTACACTATACATGTTTTCTATACTCTGCCTCTTGCTTATTGCCTCTTTCTCTCTGCCTTTCTGCCTCTCCGAAAGATCTATTTTCAGTTTAAAAGAAACTCCAAGCCTTCCATGCTCAGGTGCCCACCTAGGGTTTCCCCTGTTTCCTTGTGGGCAAGTCCTAGCCTGGGTTCTAGTATTTGAAAATGTATCACCTATTTTATGTATAGATGATAAATGTTGTCAATAGAATCATCCTTACAAAGAGGTTTTCTTGGACCAATCAATGCTCGTTTGTCTGTCGGGGTATGAGTAAAAAAGAAGAGAAGACTTGGACACTCCGTTCACTCCCAGTTGCCGGTCTGTTCATTCAAGCTAAAGCAGTGAAGGTTCATCGTTCACGTGACAGCTCCAGGAAATAACAGGCCAGAGAAGTCATGTGCACATGCTGTGATTTGCAGGAGCTGTCACGTGAATGATGAACATTCACTGCTTCAGCCTGGATGAACGGACCAGCAGCCGGGAGGGAACAGGAGCGTCCAGGAGATAAGTAAGAGTCTTCGCTTCTATTTTTACTCATACCATGAGCACCCCTTTAAGGTGATAAATCATGGCGTTAATCTCTTTACACCATAGTAACAAAACATTCATACATAAAATATTACCAAATAATAAAATTGTGCTCGCTATTAAATTGGATTCCTTTGGAAGAACAGTGGGGTCCCATAAAAGTATATTGATGCTGCATTAACATAGCTTGTGGGCATGAGCCCTTAGGTTTCTAAAAAAAAAAAAAAAAACACAGCACTAGAATACATAGAAAAAATACTTCACACTATCTCATACAGAATTCCCTAGATATATTGGCCAAGGATCTTAAATACATTTATAAATGGCAATAACATATGTTACTCCACTTTAGAATTAAACCACAAAACTACCTCACAGTGTCAAGATTTATGCAACAGGGCACATATATCATTTGCACTTCATAATACACCTGAGGACAATATTTTAATTAGTATATGTTAAACACTTGAACACCCATTCACACATGAATGTTCATGTTGTGTTAAAACACATTAGCAATCCATTTTAGTCTCTGATATTCAATTAGTGGATCACATCTGGTAAGAAACCACTAGAGTCTGCAAAGCTTATGATTTGGGAAACCTTGAACAACTTAGAAAAAAATAGATTTTCCATGAAATCACAACAAAATCTGCAAGATCTGTAAATTGTTTCACAAGATGCAAGGTATTGTAAATCACTAATAAGACCCTCATTATTGGCACTCTTATATCAATGACTTCTCTCACAATCTACACAGGCCTAAATATAGCGCTAATCCTGATATATAGAAAGTGTTATGTTATGAAAAGAAAACTGTGAGTGCCATAGTAAAGATTGGTATAATCAATTTCAATTTTAATAGAATTATTTAATTTCTTAAAATATAATTTTACATTGAATTCCCAAAAGTTTGTAGATTAAATAAAGTACATATCACTGAACAAAATATCTGAATGTAAATAACATAACATCCTCCATACATTACAAAGCTGCCTTGTATCCTGTCCCTTCTTTCTCATGTATCAACAAAATATCATTAGCAAGTGTTTGGTATAGACATATGACTGATGTGTAACCTTTGCTATTCCAGTAAAATACAGACATTTTTCTTAAAATGGTTAAACAGATTGACATCATATATTTATTAACATATTACTATGTTGTTCTTTATTCACTTATATTTTAGTTCATGTGGCTATGTCCCTATATTGTAAGCAGAAATACCATATAATGTTAAAAACTTTCACTCACCAGAATATGCATTATCTTAATAAACCTCTTCTGACTAAAGTATACACTGTACAAATGTTGATCAAAATCATAATAACCGTGCATAAAAAAATATATATTTTATTTTAGATTTATTTTTGTATAGATTGATTGAATCTGGAATAATATTAGAAAGAATCATGAAACGTAAACTAAGAAAAAAAATGGGAGGGGGATTTTAGTCTACTGAACGTATTACATTAAGTGGATAAGTAATGTTGATGGAAAAAATAAATCAATAACTGAACATCTAAAATATACAATAATATATGGATACAATGAAACATGCCTTCTAAAAAAAAAAGGAAATGCAAGGTATATCATTGCTGTGTTCCATATTTCCAATGAAATGTGAATAAAATAATATATGATGACTTGGGGGGCACTGCGTTAAAAGGCAAGATAAATATGATCTCTAGAATTGATAAGTTAATCAATAAATTAATCCAATATGCATTACAATATAGTTCATAAAAATATTTTTTTCATTTTTTGAGGGCAGTTTTTTGAAAAGTTGCATAATAATTGAAAGTGATAAATACAAAGTACACTATGTCAACAAATAGATCTTCATGGAAGAATCCATAAAAGTATGTTCAGTAAGTAGGTCATTGCATATGAGAAATAAGTCTCAGGATGCAAAATATAAAATTTTCTAGTAAGAGGCTACAAACTATTTTTTTAACACTAGAAATAGTTCTACACATAATTTCTAGAGAAATGTTTTCCCCACAGTCAAAGAACGGAAAATTTTGATTTGAATCTATCAGTGCCATGTTAATCTAATGTATGTTTACGTGTGTGAACAGGTGTGTGTTTGTGTGTATATTATTTTATGTATGTGTGTGTGATGATACCACCACATACCCTGTTGCAAAGCTTCAAACAAAATGAACTTGCATAAAAATAAAACAGCCATAGGATTAAAGTATTAACATGAATGAAAATGTTACATGCTGGAAAAAAAGAGAACATTTGTAATTCTTCAATTCATGTCAAAATTGGGCATTAGGGAATGTGATATGGTTTGAAAGCTTCATTTATACTGTACCAGCTGTAATGTTAATAGTTGCATATGTGCCTAATGACAAAAACCTAATAATGGATATAGAAATATTTTGACTCTAAACTTTATCCTGAATGGTTACTGTTGTTCATACAATATACTTGTTGAATACATGTATCACAGCACTAAACTTCTTTAAACATAAAATAAAAGTAGAAAAAAAACCCAAAAATAACAGTGACTTTTTTCCTAGCTTGCACATTCCGATATGTCAAGCCTATCAAGTGATAGGGCACATGTCAATCTATACAGTGCAGTTGAAATTGGCTACAACAGTAGTCAAGAAATTACATTTGGTTCACTAATAAAATAAAATCATTTAACCTAACACCAGATATTCCCCTATACTCATCAATTTTCGGTTCTGTAAAGTGCCCAAAGATAAGGATATAATTCATTACGCCTCTCATAGAACAATTGCAACAGCATCAATGACTGACATGCTTGCTCTGAGTCAACTTTACTATAAGTTCTGTATTCTGTTTAATTTCCTATCACCATTTCTGATACCTATTACCATCTCTGATATGACAACTTCCTCATATAGTGCAACACTGAATATATGAAAGACTGGAATAGTGGAAAAAAAGATAGAATCAAAGAGAAAATGAGAGAGACAGAGAGAGAAATTGAGAGAGAAGGAGAGAGAAATGCTAATGTGCATATAAAAATAGGTGCTACATTAAAATATTTGATATTTCAACAATAAGTTATTTAACTACCCAAGTTATGGATCTGATGTCTTTGCACTTTAGAATTTGTTGACACCATCTATGGTGATGCATAAAGATCATAGCTTACATAATTTAGCTTGAAAAGTCCAGAAAGCATACAAATACATCCTGTAAAAATGGATCTTTATATTAAACTCAGAGGAAGAGGGTGCTAAAACACCATAAAAGTTATTTAGACCCACCCTTGTCTGAAGGGCTATAGCATATGTGTGGTAAATTCATCATATATACCTCCTAGCACCAGGAGTGATTCCAACTCTTTAAATTCTCAGGCTGCAGAATACAGTGGACCACAAAGGAGAGGACCTCTTGCAATCAGTGATAGTTGTGCCCCGTTTATACAATTGATGTTGTCCTACAAAAAAGGAGAAGAAAATTGCACACCCTTTCAGTATAATTGCTGCAGCTGAAAATCTTGTGCCAAGGCACTTCATCCGAAGGTTGAAGCAACAAAATCATCGATTAGTCCTTAGTTTCAGAGAGAAAACTGTGGTTGTAGGAGTCTAGAACTGGCTGAATGTTGTCTGTTTCTCCAGCACTTCGAGGTAGTCCGGCTCAACGTTTAGTTTTGCTTTTAACTCCAGATATTCGTTCCTGTTAGGTTCCACATAGACAGTACTGGGTGTGCTGTAGAGCACTGCTTCTCTTAACCTATCCGGGTGCAAGTATTGACGCTTTGCTTCATATTTGGGGGTATAGGTAAAAGCAGGGGGGTTGCTATATTTATACTCGATGTTATTCCCCGGGGACGGTCCCTTGTCAGGCTCTAGGATCCCTCTATAGACACGATCTGTGTCTTGCACAGGGGAGAGCTCCACCCTGGGCTCTATAGTGCTGACGCTGTAGTTTGGGCTCCTCAGGTTGCTCTCCCTTTCCTCCTCTAGATGGTTCCTGTAAGTGACTTTTAGTTCGTGCAGATCCTTGTAGTCCTCCACAGAATTGCCCTCCCTAGATCTATAGATAGGATTTTTGCACATGTGACCCAGGGGGTGGGGGATGTACTCATACACATGGCCGGCTGGGGTCTTGACTTTGGGCAGGGGCCGGTTGCTGTACACACTGTACTGCATGTTGAATGAGCTCACGTCTGAGTTATTTGTGCTGGCTGGCTCGTTCTGATTCTTTTTCCTTCGTTTCATCACAAGGACGAAGAGCCCTGCAGCCACAAACACAGACATAATGAAAACCAAGAGCAGGCTCAGTATGAGCACAGACAAGGGCACTGAGCTCGACACGTTGTTGAATTTAATGGGATAAATGAAGGTGGTGGTGCTCTCTGGAGGCTGCTCTTCTGACGGTGTAGACGTGGGAACTAGGATGTCAGAGTAATCTGGGCAAAGGAGATCAGACTTGATCAGTCTCATTTCCTTCATGGCAAATTGCTTGGGGGTCTTACAGATGACATCATCCACCAGGACCCCAATGCTGAGCTGCTCCAGCCACAGCTTCATCCCCACCACATCGCACGTGCAATCCCAGGGGTTCTCGTGAAGGTCTATCTGCACTAAGGACTTGAGCTGGTCTAGCACTCCACTTACTGTCAGGTGGGAAAAATTATTACTTCTCAGGTTTAGCCTGGACAGGTTCAATCCAGAGAAAATGTTGCTGGGTAAGTATTTCAGGAGGTTGTTGTTGAGAAACAGAAGGTGGAGATTGGGAACGGAGTCAAATGTTCCAGGTTCGATGACTTTAATAGCATTATACTGGAGGAAAAGATACTGGAGGCTTTGAAGGCCATAAAACAAGTCTGCTGTCAGCTTTTCGATAGAATTGCCATTTAAGTACAGTCGCCGTAAATTAGTCAAATCCCCAAAGGCTCTTTCTTGGATGACAGAGATCTGATTATTCCCAAGATGCAGAAGGTCCAACCCAGTGGAATCGATAAAATCGGCCCTACGTACCAGAGTGATAGCATTGCCGGTCAGATACATCTTTTTGGGGTTGTAAGGTTTCGGGTGTAAATCGGAAATGCTCTGGATCTTTCTCTCCTGACAGTTGACATTGAGTCCCAGATTGGAGATCTGTAGGTTGCACGTACAGTTTGTAGGACACTCCAAAGGCACTGGGGATTTGGTCTGGTAAGCAATGTATCCGTTTTCTTTGGGAGGGTGATGAGATGTGGCCCGGACTCTGGATCGGTTAGGCTGCCGTGTGCTTTTAGGTTTGGTCGGGTTCTTGTAAACAGAGGAAGAGATGGTGGCACCCGAATTCACCGAGGCTGGGGTGGTGTGGAAGTACTCGTTTGTACTCCGAGGAATTGGTGGTCGCATTTCATAGGAGGGGATCAGTTTCCTGGGGCATAATTCCTGCTTGGAAATCTCATCCAGATCTCTCCCATACAACCTAAAGGGGGTCTCACACACCACATCCCCGACCAGAGCCGAGTAGGAAATGCTGTAGAGCCAATCCTTCAGGGCAATCAACTCACACGAGCAATTCCACGGATTCTCCTCTAGCTGCAGCTCCACCACCTTATCCATATGCTCCAGGAGACCGACGAAGGGAAGCACTTTTAGTCTGTTTCCCCTCAGGTCTAGATGTGTTAAAGGGACAAAACGAAAGAGATTGGTAGGCAACGTAGACAAAAGGTTGTCGTTCAGGATTAAGACCTGCAAAGTGTGAAGTCTACTAAAAGCATTAGGCTCAATGGAAATGATATAATTGTAATCGACCTGCAAGTACTCCAGGCTTTCTAGGCCGAGGAAGGTGTCGTTCTTGAGAAGTTCCAACTTGTTGTTGTTCAGATGCAGCCTCTTTAGACCCTGAAGTCCATGAAATGACCCGGTTTCGATCTCCTGAATGTCGTTATTCCCCAGATGCAATATAGAAGCCCCGGTGTAGTTGACAAATTCATTGAGATACAGGCGGTTGAGGAGGTTTCCAAATAGGAAGAGGTGATAGATGGAGAAGCGTGGAGGGCTGATCTCAGAAAGGCTAATGATCCCTCGATTCTCACAATTCACCGATAAGATGCCATCTCGCTCCTCACAAGGACAAGTGTCACACACCTCCCCATAGGATTCTATTGTTTCTGCCCAAGAGAGAACCAGAGATGTTAAAGCAAATGCGATCGTCTGGAGGATCCACATCTGCATTTTCTTGTTTAAGTCCTGGTCAAACGTGACTGCGGAGCAGCAATGGTACATTTTACCTCCTGTGGGACAAAATACGAGACATTTTAAGTAGGGCATGGGCGCAGGCAGACACACACACATGCAGGGATGGCACAGTCTGATGATGCCCAGACAGATCAAGTACAGGTCTATGAAATGAACGCCATGAGCAGACAGGTTTCACTGCTAAAGGTCCCTAATCATCTAGAAGTATGCAGAAAATGGCTGTCACGTCGGCTTCCGGAGCTCTTTCCCCACTTTCCCTAGCTTTCAGCACCGCACCATTGAACAGCGCACTGTACCAGCTCCATATTAATGTACAGCCTTCCATTCCATCCAATGCAACTGGAATCGGCTCTAGTCCTACCGCAATGCGTTACCGTCTGTTAGAAGCAAAGCTTCACTTTGTCTCCAGATGATTTCACCACCTCGTCATCATCATCATTGATAGCACGTAGAGAATAATAGCAAGGAACGTCATGTTCTCGGTTGCTTTGACGGTGCCAAAAGGATCCATAAGCAAAATGGCATTTTTGTACTATGCCTCGCACATCCAGCCCTGTCTCCTCCGCCAGGAGCAGACAGGAGTTGGACTCCTAATCCATCAAGGGTTAATCAGTGCACATACATGTCCATGTCTCCAGGGAGCCTGGGGAGTCAAATTGCATTTACTTTGGGGATGCTGGAAAACTAGCTTAATGAGGAGAATCGAAGAGCTCCTTCCTATTCTCGCCATTGTCAATACTCTCAGCATTAAAGCTGCTCATTACGGCCAGGGATGGTTGCTAATGGTCCTCCTACATAGCAGAAACTATGCTGTGGAGAAGGAACCTGGGCTAGGGGCTACTCAGGATGACTGGCTCAGCATGGCTGTTGTCAGGGAGCTAGGAGCCTTCTGCACAATACACCCTACAGCAACTTGCATCTCAGCAGCCACCACCGACAGAGGAGCTTTCCACAGAATCTACCCCCAGAGCAGGGGAGGGAGGACTACAAGACCCAGCCTGGCTCTGCTGCTCATACCTTTCCGGTTGCTGTCCAAATCTATTCATCCACAAATCCGTTCCTGATGCCCAATCCTGGCTAAAGGTGGCTAATGCTCAAAGTTGAATAGAAAGACAACTGCTTACCAGAAATACCAAGCAGGGATCCAGGCTCCCCTAGCTAGGCTGAAGTTAACCCTCCAGTGAAGGATGCCTGCTGTTAACCCTTGCAGCCGGAGCTGTAGTTTTCTGCACTGCTAAACCAGCCCTCCAGTCCTGTGTGCTCAGCACTAGGTTGCCCAGAACACAGCAATGGCACAGGGAGACAGCAACAACACCCACCTCATCCCCATCATTTAACCTGCATCCAGCCTCTTAATAAGCCCAAATCAGAATACTTACTCAGACTTGAGTCTCCAGGGCCCAACCATCGCGGAGAGCCATGAAAAATGCATCTGCTGCTGTGTGATCAGGGTGGCAAGAGAAGAGGCGGCTCTTGGCTGCAGTGTGACCAGTTGCCCTCCTCACACACAGCCTGCACTGCATCCATTCCTCCAGCTCTACCAGTCCCATTGTGATTCTTATTAAAGCCGATGGGATTGCAGGGAGGTAGAGACAAAACAGATAGGGAGAGATGGAGAGAGGAGAGCGGGAGAAAGGAAAGGGGGATGGGGGCAGCGAGGGAGGAGCCTGACACTAGGTAGGGTGGATGGGGGAGAGCACTGAGCAGACTCAGCCTTTCTAGTTATCAACTTGACAACATGCTACCATGCATTACGTGTCAATCTGGTCCACAACTACAGTCCCTTTACATAACGATCATGGCTGTGATCGCCGCTCATCTAAAGCGCCCCGGCGACCGGATGAGGACGCGCGGCCAGCGCATCCGCTATGATACATTGGATCGGTGGCGATCGGCCGCGCGCTCCCGCAGCAGCGCACTGTGCTCCAGCTCCAGCACTATGCATAGCAAAGCTACATTGTATCCATCCATCATGAACCACCTGTAAGACCGCTCCGGAGCCCCCTCCTCCCCTAATAAACAGATGCTGAATGCTCTTTTATCATCCCTGACATCCTCTTGTCTATAGAAAATAAGCAGCATCTTTCTGGGGGCTTAGCAGGCGGGCAGTCTGCTCTCAGTCATCCCGGGAGCTGATACACATGTTTATTGTGCAGCGATGTCATCCCATTCCACAGACTGAAAGAAAGCCAAAACTGTGCGTGAGAGTGAAGAGTCAGCACCGACAGATGGCGATACAAGGCGACAGTATTGTTGTTTCTTCTTCCCAAGGAATGTAAAAATGAGAGATGAAGCCATATCTAACACCAGTAGATGAGGATGGAGGCAGAGGAGCAATGCATTTATACAGTAGTCATGCACAGGAGGTATTTCAGAGCTTCCATCTTGCCTGGAACAGCACACAGCTCTATCTATCTATCTATCTATCTATCTATCTATCTATCTATCTATCTATCCCAATATATGCTATCTATCTATCTATCTATCTATCTATCTATCTATCTATCCCAATATATGCTATCTATCTATCTATCTATCTATCTATCTATCTATCTATCTATCTATCCCAATATATCTATCTATCTATCCCAATATATGCTATCTATCTATCTATCTATCTATCTATCTATCTATCTATATCTATCTATCTATCTATCTATCTCTCATATCTATTATCATCTATCATCTATACTATCTATCTATCTATCTATCTATCTATAGTTTACTGTTAATTGCAGTTGTCACATGCATTAACACATGAATTGTCTGAGCAGCTCCAGTCACTTTAGAGATAATCTGTATACTAACAAAGCAAACCCAGTTTAACTATCTTCTAAAATTCTTGTGCCAGATGTGAATTCTAATGTTCTACTGTCATAATGTTAAGTAAGGAAGACAGATCCAACTGCTCAAAGCCGGCAAGGACATGCTGTCTACTGACAGGAGCAAATGGATGTGGCTCAAAACGATGCATGGAGAAGATTCCTGCATTGGATTAATTAATTTTATGACTTAGTTACAATGACATTTATTTCATATGGAAATGTATTGCTTGAAATCCTGGTGATTTGTTTTTTGCTAAGCTGATGTTTATTATTTCTCAATAGATTCGATGTCATTGTGTTTATTAAGTATGACTTACCTGATTTAACCCATTACAGAGGAAAGAAAGTTTAGGCCTTCATTACTGATCTGAACAGACCTTCACAATAGGAGTGTGTCTGTGGAGCGTGTTACATACAATGTAGCACATTAGAATAGTGTTGCAATACTGTTCAAATACTTGGCCCACTAGGTGTCTCTAAGAGCACTTCTTTAATGGCTCATCATAGTTGTGGAAGCCAAGGATGAAAGACAAGAGCAATGAGTTGAAGCCTGGGTAACTGAATTAACAGCTAGCAGAGTGGAACACTGAAAACAAGAAAAAGGAGAAAGGAAAATTAAATAGTTCTCAGAGTCCTCATTGACGTTGTTCTCAATGTTTGGCAATTGCAATGTGTGTCGTGTCTGTAGAACTGGCGCTTTTGGTATCCAATACAAAATCAATTGTCATAGCATCTCCATCTCTCTCTCTTTCTCTCTCTTTCTATCTCTCTCTCTCTCTTTCTCTCTCTCTCTTTCTCTCTTTCTCTCTCTCCCTCTCTCTCTCTCTCCTCTCTCTTTCTCTCTCTCTCTCTTTTTTTTTTGTAGATCAATTAGGTTTCCCATAGCAAGCACCATACATGTGTACAAAATCTCTCTCTCTAGACAAATAAGAAAAAAAAAACAGATCTTCCAGAAGTTGTACAAGCCTGAGAACATGTGAAAGCTCCTGTTTTAAGCTGGCTCCTAGTTTTCCCAGCACATTGTTGGCGCTTACCTATAGATAAGCTAACATGGCAGTGATGCCTCTTGTGCATCTTTAGTAGCAAATAGCCATCAAGTTAGTGCTAATCTTGTGCAATGGACTATTTGAGATGCTTTGTCTACTGTTCTTGTTACTATAGTAATAATTATGTATTATCACAATGGTTGTATTTTGCTTGAAATGAGTACAATTTATGTATCTATTATACGTATGCTCCCTAACTGTCAATCATGTAATTGTATTAAAGAGGTTGTCTCACTACAAGGATTGCTTTTTATCTTAAAGATCTTGCAAAAACAAGTCACTTTACAATATGTGTTCATTAACAGTGTCCTACCTATTCTGAGATATCCCCTCTTGTATGGGCTGCATCAGCACCTCAGGTCGCTATAGCTACAGACCTGGTTACTCTCTCATGATAGGCTGCCAGCATTGGTTGCTATAGCTACAGACTTGGCTTCTACTGCAGCCTAGTGGAAGCCGATAAACATGCTCCTGAATTCAAAGTGAAACCAAGAAAATAGGACTGAGGTAAGATAAATCAATGTAGTGAGACAACCCCTTTAACTCACTTTATGAGAGGTGCTACATGTATTCTGTAACAATTTGTTGCTAAAAATAGCTCTAGTTGAGACCCACAACTTTCCTGTAGAAATGGAGGACTTAAAACAATTGCTGAAAATCCTGTGATTTCTTTTTCTACATTTTTTTTATCTATTACAAGTGGATCCTTTACCATGGTCTCATTTCTAGCTGAGTATCTTACAGTGACATGAGTGCAGGATGTTTATAAATTGTAGTGCACAAGGTTACAGGACTATAAAGGGTTAAAACTTGCTGTTAATTTAAACAAACAATCTCCTTAGCTGGAGATAAGACTCAACAGGGAGTGACTCATCATGGTGGACAGTAGTCTTTGGAGCAATCAGAGCAAAAGGAGAGCAGGGAGAAGTAATTGGTAACCTAGAGAAACTTGTATACACAATTAGTAGATAAAAGCTCATCTATGTTTTAAAAAAAGGAAAGTAAGAACAGCAATGTTTTTGGTAATATTTTTTTATTGACCTTTGTCTACATGTTAAAGCTAATCATTGTGGTGAGAAAGCCCCTTTAATTATTTTAATGGCCTCGTTAATACCTTTTACCTATTGGTTAGCACCATTAGCCCTATCACTTGTTTTGTTTTAATTGATCATGGCACTTATATACTGTTTTAAACTTTTATACTTTGTATATACTATTTCTTTATACTTTATACATAGTCTTTATTTGTAATCTGTGGTTATGTGCACTTTATTGACGCTTCACAAAGTTTTTTGTATTAAATTGTATATTTGATTCCATCTTTATACTGACTAAAGGGGGTTTTCACAACATATTTATGACTTATTGATATGCCATAAATGTGTGATAGGTGTGGGTCCCAGAGGTTGGGAAAGTGCCCCAAAAGTCTCCAATAGGAGTTCCTTGTAGAGGTAAGAATGCATGAAACTGAAAACCCTTTTTATATTGTGCCACCTATATATTTGCCATATTTTATATCTCATTGCTTGAAATAGACTCTGAAAAAGAGAGTTGAAATGTTGACTGGCTAAGGTAGAATAAATATTTATTTTGTTTTCACCTGAAGTTGCTTCAAGTCCTGCAAATTTCTTTATTATATGTAATTGTCTGGCCACACATTTAGTACATGTAAGCATACATTTTCTGTATGTGTCAGTTTTTAAATAATTTATTTATAAGAAGAAAAATACAGTTAAATGGGATATTAAGGAAAGAAAAGCTGACAAAAATCCACTATGTCAGAACTGGGACAAGGTATTCTGGTGCCCAAGGCAAATAAGGAATATACCACCCCTCCGCCTTTGGAAAATGCAGCCCACTCCATACCTCCTTGCACCTCCTTTTCTGCCTGGGATGAAGTGGAGCCCTAGGCGGTCGCTTACCCTCGACTACTCGTCATCTAAACTGTGTACAGTTTAGACTTCTTTAAAGGGAACCTGTCACATTAAACATGCTTTCTTATCTGCCAGCAGCATGTTACATAGCGAGCAGCGCTAAACACGCTGACATGTAGTTTTGTGGGGAAAGATTCAGTAGAATGTATAGTTTCGATTTATGTATAGTCTGCGTTCTTATCAGTGATTGACAGCTATCTCTGTATACACGTTATTATAAGGTAGGCTGTTGGCCACTGATAAGACCGCCCACGGGACTTCTTAACCAAAAATAAACAGAAATTGAATTAATCAATGACTGAATCTTTCTCAACAAAACTACATATCCACCTTCTTGGCTCCTTTTGCTCTATAACCTACTGCTGGCAGATCAGAAACCATGTTTAGTGTGACAGGTTGCCTTTAACACTGGGTTTTGCAGGGCCCATTGAAACTATACATTGGGGTGGTCACTAATGTACAACTGCATCATATACCTGTAACTACTGCCTTACATAGGGTGCCATGTCAAAATATATACCACACTTTACTTTTAATTGCATTAAGCTCAGTGAATAGCTATTCAAACTGTGCTATTCCATCCAGCACACCCCATAAGGTACTGTCCAAATGGAAACCAAAATGACACACTTTTGGCCCTTAATGGGTATTAGGTAATGTGTTTATCTAACAGTTTTGAAGTATATAACAAACAGACCTGCTAAAAGCTGTGCGAAAGCAGCCTAAGTCTTATGCTTGTGTCCAAAATTCAACTTTTATTTTGCTTTGCCATTTTAGCATCTTATGGATGCAGAGACAGTATCAATGTCACTACAAGAAAGCTTTCACTCTTATTTAGTAAATAAAGTCCAGTTTTTATGAGGTGTAATAGAAAATTTAGTAAATTTGTCATACTTATGGGCAGAAAGCCATCCCACATTTTAAGAAATACTCATGGTGTTTATCTTTTCAAGCTATTCTGAAATTGAAGGAACGTACATCTCTTTTTCAGAGGCTGACAATTAATGCTTTGGCAGGATTAAGGAGATGTAAAATGATAGATGAGTGGTTATATGTGTTCAAATTTTCATCTACTTTGAGTAATACAGCCTTATTTATGAATTACAACCCCCTTCATTTTCATGTTTTATTGTGTAACAATGTTAAACCTTTCAAGTTAGGCCACTCATAGGCCACTCATCTGGTTGTTTCACAGAGCCTGCTCTTTACAGACAGCTTCTGTCTCTCGCTTCCTGGTTAGGCTATGAGTGGTTCTTCAGCAGTGATTGGTATATAAGCTTTGCTGTACCTAGCTGAGTTTGTTTGGGGGACATTGCTAATAGAAGGGCAGCAGGCTTTAGAGCTCTAATGGGTTAAAATGTGTCTGTAACAAAGATAAACAAGTTCCTATTTTACTGATAAGGCTATGTTCATACGGCTTAAAGTGGGACGTATCTCGTCCCGTATTTTGCGCCGTACTGTGCTAAATACGGGGCGAGATATGTCCCAGTCATTATGGTAATCCACAGTTCTCATAGAGAACTATGGATTATGTCTCCTCTCCCCGCTCGCACAATACGCCGAGTGGGGAGAGAAGTGACATGTCAATTATTCACGGCGTATACGTGCTTTGATTAATAAATGTCTTTGGGGCCGACGGGCTGCCAGCCCCCCCGCTCCTGCTCCCGAGCACACGGCGTAATTGCGGACGAAATACGTCCCGCAATTATTGCTGTGTGAACTTACACACAGCAGGGAGTGATGTCACCATGGTTGTCCACTGAAGTTGGAGCAAGGAAAGTAGATGGCCGGTAATCTGGTGAAGCTTATATACATTAGCAGGGGATAGCAACCATTCTATCTCAGAAAGGGAGCAAAATCAGAACAGCAATATATTTGTTAATAGCCTTTATTTACCTTTGCCTACATGTTTAAATCATTGTGGTGAGAATACCTCTTTAAAAACTTATGTAACGGCTTATACCTAAAGAATGTTTTTGTTTGTTAATACAGCAGATGCATCATATTTTTCTTAGCATAATTGTTCTAGTTCTGTTAAGCTGTGCAAACATCAAATGTGAACAGGAATTTTAAAATCAGTAAAATCTTCAAATTTTGTTTATAGTCTGACTCTGACATACTCATTACAGGACATTAACTTTGTTGTTGGTAAACTATATATAGGCTTGCTGGAAAATAAGTATCTAAAGTTATGATTCATTTGCAGAATGCAATAGATTTTCTTCCATTGTCATACAGCTACCAGCATCATTTGACTTCATTGGGTCACGTAACCTATGTTTTTGTCATAAAGATACAACTGGGGAAACGTTTTAGCAACAGCTTAATATGCATATCATTCCCAGTCAATTAGATCAGAGTAATATTTAAGGACTTTCATCCTGCCAACAAGCACCCTGCTCTGCGCTGAAGAAGGGCAAAGACCCTAAAATAATTTTCTGCAGATGGGCAACTTTCCATATGCATTGAGTAACTGACTAGGATTTTTATTCCTAGTCAAGTTCCAACTCTCTGAAATGGGTCAGATGTGATTTTAAAGGGGTATTCCCACCACACACATGATGAGATATCGATAAGAGCAGACACAGAAACCTCTCCATTTTCAACAGAGCGGAGGCTGGAACTCATACATTGATTTTAATAGGATTTTCGAGTACAGTGGGGCATTCATGGCTTGTAAGACACCATTCATATCATATTTTCACTCTGTCGGGATGTTGTGAAAAATCAAATCCCAGTGAATACTGCGGTGGAACCAATAAGGAGCCAAAGAATTCTCTAGGGCAAACATGGTCCGAATTGAACTAATTTTGCCCCATTTACCAAATGTGCACAGTTTCTGCATCAGACACAAATGTGAGATAGCGGAAGCTTTTGTGTCTGATGAAGAAGGCATATACAGTATGTTCACTAAATAGAAAAAATATAGTGTAGATTAAAATACATTTGACTCACAAAACTTTTTGGCCATGTCATGGCCCTGCCATGATATCTGATGGGATAAACTTCTCATGGCATCCAATGGATACTATGAATGGGGCACACAAGCATGAGGTGAATTTGTCTTAAATATTTACTCAGCTTTTAGGTGACTCTCCCTAAAGATAACTTTTGAACTTTAGTAGTCAAGAAAGTGTGATAGGCATATGATATCCTCAAGTGTCTTTCTTGTGATGCTCTCTAAGGGCAGTAAGTTTAAGGCAGATTTATATTACTATTACAGACACATATAAACTAGTTTCATGTTGAACTTTTCCATTAAAGTTTGCATTGTTTTAATCTTTTTGTACGTTTTACTTGTGGGTTTAGTGGCATAATGTCTTTCTTGCACATATTTTTTGTATGTTTAAAGTCATAAAAGTAACATTCGACAAAAAGCTGCACCGAGAAAATGTTGTATTTTTAAAAAAAAAAAAAAAAAATCTACAAAAACATCTAGAAAAATACTATTGCAATAGTGTCAATAAAACTCTTGTGCAAGCCTGATACTTTTTTAGCCTTGTTCAACAAGATGAGTTGCTCATTGATAAAAAAGTCGGTCTTTGTTGCAAGGCAACATAACTTGTGATGTGATATTATGCACAAAAAATGTGCCAAAATTTGGATCTGATCACAGTAGTCGTTCCAATTTAAAAATAATAAAAATGTTTTTATAAATGGATTTGAAAAACTGAAGATGGATGTTCACTGATTTTTGAAAGACAGTGCTGTCCACACAACACTTATAACACTAATGGGGCAGAAAAACATTGAAGCATCCTGCCTACAACTCCAACCTGGTGTCATCTGTGCTTCATCTTCTTTTATGTAGTTACCTGTAGTACCTGTACCTGTAGATTCAGTTTCAAGTTCCTTGAAGACTTTTGCTTCTAGCTTTATGATGACGTAAACATTTAGTAAAATTGATATAGCAAGTTTGAGAAATCTTTTTCCAGAAAAAAAATAAATAAATTTTATCTATGGGTTAAACAAGTGCCACAACAAAAGCACGGTTATGCTGGAAAGTACTGTAGACTTTATAAAAGTATGGAGTTCAATGTTTATTATATGAAAAAAGAAAATAGCAGTGAGGCTTATTATTTGACTTTCTTTAGTATATATAGATATTTTGTTAGGATATCAACATGTAATTTAAGAGATTTACAGCTTTTAGTGTATCATGAACAAATTAAATAAAAACCAGTCAAGAATAAAAAAACAACTTTTACATAGTGTTCATATTTGTGCCTTATGATTATATTATAAAGATTTTATGTTTCCTGCTATTCACCGTGTGACAGTAGTTATTTTTTCACTTATTGCGGGGGCATACATTTTTCAGCTATAGATCTAAAATGTATAATCTAATATGTTGACATATGTAGCCAATTGTGTAGTTTGTTATTAGATTTATTGAGGCCAACCTCCAGATTTAATTTTAACCCCTTAAAGGAGTTGTCTCACTACATACATTCATGGCATATCATATCATGCCATCAACATCTGATAAATCCAGTTCCCACCTCTGTGATCAGCACACATCTCCAAAACCTCTCCGTTCTGAACCAAGAGGTGGTTGGGATTTTACCATAGATATAAATGGGAGTTCTGAGTTTATCCTGAGTCTGACCTTTCAGACATTGATGACATGTCCTACTGTATTCATATGCCATCTGTGTCTATAGTGAGACAACCCTTTAAAGCACCAGGCCTAGAAAGGCCTTAATAACCAGCTAAATGTCTCAGTTTTTGCCTCCCTGTGTTTCAAAAGTCATAACTTTTATTTTTTCAGTGACACAGTTGTCGGAGGGCTTGTTTTACGTGGCATGAGTTGTAGTTTTTCGAGGCTTAGTTTGTACACATATTGGTTACTGTGTCCTTTAAAAAATGTGAACATAAAAAAGCATTTTTCTACATTCATTTTTTTAAAATAATTTTTTATACAAATCACATCTTACACTAAATAAACCATTAGATTAATTCTAAAGTTTATTACAGTCATGTGGGTACCTAATATGTGTAGAGTTTTTTATGTATAATGTCTGCACGTTGAGTGTTTTAAATACATTTTTATTTTTAATTATATATTTTATTTTTTTCCACAATTATTTATGTTTTTAACTTTTCTTTTGATCCCATTAATGGATAACTATCTTTATACTTTTTTACAATTAAAGGGGTGTTCCATTAGTTCAAAATGCTTGTTCGTCAGTCAGGGCATGATGAACAATAGAGGAAAGGGATTATACTTACCTACTGTATTATCCAAATGAGTGCTGTGAAGAGATAAAATGGGGGACAGGTACACCTCATGTAGTACAATCAGAGCAATAATTCGAGTAAAACAAGTGACAGAACCGCTCACCTGGGTGGGCTGTACAGGAATGGTACAACACACTTTAACGCATAATCATGTCTAGTCCAACTGCTGGAGTTCCAAGTACCACTTTCTGTAATCCACCGGAAGAATAATGGAGATATAATCCATTACAATGGATATAAAATGACAAAAGGGAAATAGTAGCACTTAGATCAAAATATTAATAACTGTGAGTGTCCGGCTATTTGAAATGGAATAAAATAGGATTATAAAAATATATTTATAAAAATAAGAGAAATTGACACTTAGAAATTATGTATCAGATTTATTTAGCATAAAAACAATAAAAATGTAATGCATTTCGCCTGCACAATAGCGGGCCTAATCAGGCATGTATACAATCCAGAAAGTGAAGCTATATATACAACAAGTTTGGTGACATAGGTTTGAAATGTTCTGAAAACAAGGCCTTACCATTTACAAATAAAGTTGCATTGTAATTTACAATAAAAAAAAACAGAATAAAAGCTTTAAAAACATGTTAAAAACATGTAAGAATAAAATAATTAGCAAGAAACTAAATATATTGGACGACATGTATGATTCTTGCCGCGTCGGAGCGCACCTTTCCGGCAGTTTTCCGGCGAAATCTGCGCCTGATTTATGTCGGCGCCGGGGCGCGCTCATACATATCATGTAAAGTCCGCCGCGCCTCGCCAGTGTGTGGGGCGCAGTGCGGGGACTGAGGCGCAGTGCGGGACTGCGCCTAAGATTCGCCGCCCGAGGTAGTGCGATCATACATGCGGGGAAAAGTTCCCTGCGCCTCGCCATTCCGATTCGAGACAGGCTGGAAAACAGCGAGAAATCATTAAAGATGTCCGTGCGGAGTATGAGTCAAAAAAATCGCCTTTATAAAGGCGTCAAACATTCTCTGAAAAAAAAAAAAAAAGCTGAAACCTACTAAAAAAATACATAAATAAAATCATTTTCCAAAAATCTAGAACGGCGCTTTATCGGGAATTTGGATATTGGAAATTGCCGGGAAATACAATAATTCAAATTCTGTAAGCTATACTCATTGGTTTGGCAGAACCCAAAACCAAATTCAGAATTGGGAAAAGGGCGAGGGGGGAACCCATTAAAACCCTATGGAAGAAATTTTGGGACCAATCAAAATAAAAAGGGGACAGTTAAAATCAGTAAAAATGCTTTAAAAAGGCTGTTTGGTTAAGGTAGCGGGGGTTGGCAATCAGGGCCAAAATCAAAATTGGGGAGCAAAGGGGCCCCCAATTAAAACCCTAGGGAAAGAAGTTAGAAAAAATTTCCAAAAAAAAGGCGGGACAGTTCAATATACAGTAAAAAATGAAATTAAAAGGGGAAGCTGTTTTGGTTGACTAGCGGGGATTTTGGCAATCGGGGCCCCAAATCAAAAAAGGGGAGGGGAAAAGGGCCCCAATTAAAAACTAGAGAGGGGCAATTTCCCAAAAATTCTTTTTTCCGTTCACTCGCCGGGGAATTTCTCGGCAAAAAAAAACTTCTTTCCCGAAATTTCGGCCGAATCACTTTTTAAAAAACAGTTTATTTTCAGGCCTCCCAACAAAAGTGCAGGGTCTGTAGAAGTTGTCCCTGTGCTTAAATATGCAAGGGAGCTTGGTTTGGTCTTATCAATTTTGTGTTTTAGTATGCCCACGAAACATGACTGCCGCCCCCTTTTTTTAGAATCGTTTCCCACTATAAAATTCCCGGGGCCACTTAAGAGGGAAAAAACTGACCAAAAAACTAAAGGGGAAAAAATTTTTGGTAGCCTGAAAATGTAAAGTGAGCGGACAGCTGGAAAAAAAAAATCTGAGGGCCCCAGGTGGCAAAACCATTGACGGGAGTGTGGGGGTTGACGGGGGCGGGCCACAGAAAGTTTTAGGTCAGGGGGAGTGGCAAAAATGACTTTCCCTGGAGGGGAAAAACAGGATAGGCCCAGAGTGGAAAAAATAAACACAGGGGTCTAGGTCACGGCAGCCCCAAAAGCAGCCGGGGCAACGGGGTCGTCCGGGACAGGGCAAAAAAAAAATTTAAAAATTATAAAAAGGGGGGGGGGGGGGGGTTTGGGGGGGGGGGGGGGGGGGGGAAAAAAAAAGAAAGCATGAGTCAGCAGGGGGCCCCAAGGGAAAACATGGGGTTAGGTAACAGCAGCAGCCAACACCAGCAGCATGAGGTCAGAAAAAAGTGGCAAAAATGACAAAAGTGTGTGGGTTTCACGGCAGCAGCCCCCCAGCAGCACCCACATGGGGGTTCAGCGTTGCACAATGCACAGTGTGTAGGACAAACCCAAGAACCCAGAAAAGGGTCAGGCAGTGGCCCCAATGACACAGTGTGAAAAGGTCAGGCAGCAGCTTTGGAGGTCAGCAGTGGCAAAATGAAACAGTGTGTGGGGGTCAGGGCAGCGCAGCCATGGGTCACAGGGGAACAATGACACTGTGTAGGTCACGGCAGCAGCATAAAGCGCTGGAAAGGGGCAAATGCCATTTGGGAAGGAAAAAGGAAAAAAAAAGGAAAAAAAAAAAAAAGGAAAAAAAAAAGAAGTGGGGACAATGAAACAGTTTTAAGGTAAACGGAGCACCAAAAAGGAACACCCATGGGGCCCACAGTGGCACAATCACATTCTGGGGGTTTGGCCCCAAAAACGGGGGAAAGGCCACGAGGGGGGACAATGACATAGGTGTGGGTCACGGAAAGCAGCACATAAATTCAGCCCGTGGCAAAAAAGGGACACAGTGTGTGGGGTCAGGGCCCAAGCAGCCACAGGAGCAGCATGAGGTTTCGGGCATGGCACAATAACAGTTTGTAGGTCACGGCAGCAGCCCAGCAGGGGGCATGATTTCAACAGGGCCCCACAATGACAGGTGTGTGGGTTTCCACGGCAGCAGCCACACAGCAGCAAAAACCCAGACAGTGGCACAAGGGCTTCTGGGGGGGCCCAAAAACGGGGATTTGGGGCCACAAGTGGGGACAAATGACACGGGGTGTAGCTCACGGCAGCAGCCAAGGAGAAGAAAGAGGTCAGCCCCGGGGGCCCCAATGAAACAGTGTGTAGGTCCCCACCAGCACCAAAAGCACAGATGAGGTCAGACAGTGGCACAATGACACGTGTGAAGGTCAGGGCAGCAGCCACACGGGCAGCTTGAGGTCCAAAAATTTGGCACAATGACCAGTGTTTTAGGGTCCGGCAGCAGCCAAAGAAAGCGCATTTTGGTCAGACAGGGGCACAATAAACATTCTGGAGGTGGCAAAAAAAAAGGTTGGGGGCCACAGGGGTGGGAAAAAAGGGACACAGTGTGTAGGTCGGGGCCCCTGCAGCATGGGGCGGGGACAGGGGCCAAAAATGACATTTGGAGGGGGCAAAAACAGGAGTAGGCCCCACAGAAGGGGGGACAATGACAGGGGGTTGGAGGGTCACGGGGAAAGCACCCAACAGGAGCAGAATGGGGTCAGACAGTGGCACAATGACACATTTGGGTGGGTCACGGCAGCAGCAGATGAGGTCAGAGAGGGGCCCAAAATGACACAGTGTGTAGGAAAAGGGCCCAGCACCCCACAGCACCCGCATGAGGTCAGACAGTGGCACAATGACATTCTGGAGGTGGCAAAAAAAGGAGTAGGCCACAGATTGGGACAATGACCCCTTGTGTGGGGTCACGGCAGCACCCGAATGGGTCAGACAGTGGCAAAAATTTGACATTTGGAGGGGGCCAAAAAAAAGGGTGGGCCCCACTGAGTGGGGACAATGACACAGGGGTGGAGGTCACGGCAGCAGCCACACCCAGCACATGAGGTAGAAAGTGGCAAAAAAAAAAAAAGGGCACAGAGGTGGGGGGTTGTGGCAATCCCAAAGTCCCGGGGTAAAAAAGGGTTTTGTTGGCAGATGGAAAAAAAATGTCAGCGATGTGTGGCATCAGGTGGGTGGCGGCATCAGAATAGTGGTAAAAGGGGCAGGTAGTTTAAAACCAAAAACTAATTTCTCACAGTTTGGGTGACCCGTCATGGCCCATGTAGTCTGACGCCAAAAGGCATTGGTTTTTGGGGCCCCCCTTCCCCCCCCCGGATCCCCCGACTGATTCTCTTGAAAAAGGTAAATTCTTTTCCACTTTTCCCTCGGGGAAAAGGGGTTCTCCTTGGGTTTAACGGGGCCCCCCCTTTGCACTGAACACCCATTTCGGGTTGCCACACAAAGGGGCCCGGGCAGGGAAAGCTTCTCCACTGCAAACTCGGAATTTTCCCCGGCCACAATTCCGTTTTGGTTGCCAAGTGGGCCAGCGGATTTTCAAAATAGGGTGGAAAGAGTGTTTGCCCAAGTGGGGCCACCCCCCTTTTGGGTTTCAGGGAAACTGCTCCAGGCCCTGCTGCTGCTGTGGGGATACCCCCCTCATTTGGCCCGGGTGAAGGAAGCTGCTCTTCAGTGACCCCCAGACTTGGGGGTTATCTGATGGAGCTGGCACGCTCCTCCCCCCCCTTTTTCCCCCCTTTGAAGCCGCGGCAGTATTTACTGGGGCTGGGGAAACCCCCCCCCGGTCAGCCTGTCCAAGGAGGGACGTGCCCCCACATAGGCGTGGCCAACTGATTACGGGGGATTTCCCTTTAGTTTTTTTGGGGTTTGTCCCCCCCCCCCTCTAAATTTGGCTGGGAAAAAGGGCCCTCCCATTTTGGGGACCGGGGTTCGGGGGTTTCCAATAGGGTGGAAAAGGCCGGGAATCCCCCCTATGGGAAATGGGGCTATTCGGTGTCAAGCCAGGAAAAATTAAAGAAAGCTGGGGCCCCTTTGCCCAAGTGACCCGGGGGGCCCCGGGCCTGGCTTTAAAGGGGTTTAGGAAAGGGGCGGGGGGGATGGGGTGATTTTTTAAATAAATTAAAGTGCAGGCCCCTTTTGGGGGGGTGGGAATTTTAATAATTTCCCCCAGACAATGTTCTGCCCCAATTTTCCCCTCCCCCAATTTCAGTCCCCCCCCGGAAATTTCTTTGTGGAACTGGGATGTTTCGCCACGTCCTCCATTTCCCCTGCCCGGGACAGTTTTTTAAGCTCTTTTTCCAGGCCCATGAAAGCAGTGGAAGGACTTTTTTCCCACCCCATAGTCCTGGCGACTGAAAAAAAAAGTTGTCCTGGGGATAATGGCCCCAAAAAAGGGGCAGGGTCACCCCATGAGTGCCATGGCGGGCCCACCCAAGTTACACGGGGGGAGTACTCCTGTCCGCCTGGTTCATCAAAAAAATTTTTAAAAGGGCCCTTTTTCCTGTTTTTAAGCCCGGTCCAACATTTTCAGGCGGGGTTTTCCAACGGGTGGAAACATGGGCAAAATAAAGTTGTTTGGGGGGGGGCCGTTCTGCCGGGCCTGCAACTCGGGAGGGGGGGTTCCTGGCTTTGTACAAATGGATAAAGTGAATGCACATTTTCCTGGCCTTTTTCAGAATTCCCTAAAAGATCGGGGGAAAGACTTCAGGCTTTTTCACAACCAATTAAACAAGTCCCAAGCAGGGCGCATGGGTTAAAATCCCCCTTTTTCAGCGCGGACCCCAATGTTCCCCCCCATTGTCCGTCAAAAAGGTTTTCCGTTTTTGGCATTGGCGGGGAAAAAGGGCCACACTTTTAATTTTTTGCGCCTGCGCAGGCGTTTTTCCCGGTTTTGATTTCTTTTCCCCAAAAGGAAACCCAGGTGTAGAAACTGCGGGGACCCGCTGTCCCCTTCCCCCCACATGTGGTATGATGGAGCAGTACTTGTGGAGGGGGGTTTAGGGGTGGTGGTGGTGGAGGGGGGGGAGGGGCGGACATTGGCGCGGAGGGACCAAATTTGAAAAACATGGAGGAGAAAGCGGCGTTTTCCTGTCCAATTTTTTTGGTGTGCCTGGGCCGGAAACACATTCACCCGTGGGCCGGGGAAAGGGGCATGTAATGGCCCTGACCGTATTTACAGCCCAGACGTCCGCCTGCCAAAGCAAACCCTTGGAAAAAAAACCCATTAAACCCCAAGGACTGGGCCCCCCCCTTTTGTTCTACATATTTATGAAGTGTGGTAAAGCCTTTTTGGAAAAAAATTTTGGTTGGAACTCTCCATTTCCCGGTCCCCACGCCCCTTTGTTTTCCCGAATTTGGGGCAGAGGGCCACAATTTGGAAAAGGGGGGGACTGCCCCGTACCAACCAAAATTGGACAGGGAGCACGGTTTTCTGCCCGCCAAAAAAGGATGGTTGGAAAAAAAAACTGTTTTTCCCCTTTTTCAAAACGCCTCGTTTAAACCCACTGCTGGCGCAAAGAGTAGGGGGAGGGAGGAGCTTGGACCCGGGGGATGATGTCAAAGAGAAAAAGCTCCTTCTTTCAAGGTGGTTTGGGGCCTTGCTGGGGGCAATGGCCCTGCGTGACACTGGGGGCCCGCGCTGTGTTTTGCGGGGGCGGGATGGCCCCCACATCTGTTGCCCAAAGTTTAGGCCCCAGGAAAAGGTTGGGGGGGGGATGGGGGGCGCAGGGCCGGGGGGTTTCCCAAAGGAAAACCTCCCGGGACGGGGGAAAATTTGGGTTCTAACCATTTTACCCAACGGCCCCCCGGGGTCTTTGCAAAGAACTTCCACACCGCCCCGTATCGGGTTTTTACCCCAACGCTTCCCCACCGGGGTGACTACTGCCCCCCGCTGGCCCCCGCCAGGACCCCTGTGCCGCCTTTCTTTGGGCCTTGGAGAAGCGGGTTTTTTACCCCGGGCCCCTTGGCTCCCGACCCACCCCCTGCTGCCCAAACCTGGGTGACTCACGGCCACACACCCCCCCTTGCCTTTGGGCGCCGCTGCCTGACGCGCAAGCTGACCCCTCTTTCCTGACGATGATGAAGCCTTTTCCCCACCCGGCTCCCAAGTGCGGTCGGCTACTTTAACATCTATTTGTTTTCAAACGTCACTGTTTTCCTCCCTCACCGGTCTTGGGATGCAGAGGCTGACCCCCCCACAACATGCCTCCCATTTCCACCCCTCAACATCTATAAATTTGCCGCTACTGCAAGAAGCAGGGGGGTATTTTGGCCCCATTTCTTCCCCTGCCAAAAGCTGCTGATGCCCTCCCCAAATTGTTCATCCTCGCTTTTTATAGTGGTCGCTGACCCCGACCACAAAAGAAGATCTCTGGTGAGGGAACCGGAGGGGGCAGAGGTTTGAGGGGAGGACAATTTAGGGCGGACCCCCCTCCCGGGGTTGCCAAAATTTAAGGGGTTTTGTTGACGTTCCCACGACTCTTGGGTGGGGGGTTTTCAGTTGTATCTGGAGGAAAAAGGAGGGTTAG
Organism: Phyllomedusa bahiana; assembly: GCA_025379985.1. NCBI lineage: Eukaryota > Metazoa > Chordata > Amphibia > Anura > Hylidae > Phyllomedusa > Phyllomedusa bahiana. Next base: position 50,445 of record JAODAL010002791.1, on the reverse strand, counting down.
TCAACCCAAAAAGAACCCTTGGGGGTTTCTTGTAGTACACGGCCGGGAAAATGACCCGCGGCATTTTTTGGGGCCCCAAAAATTCCCCCCGTGCGGGCGTTTTTCCCTTTCTGGCTGCGCCTGCTTTCAGGGTTTTTTGTGCCCGCCAAATCGGGAGGTTTAAGAGCCTGCCACCTCTTTTGTCTGACATACTATTTTTTCTAAAATGTACAGACAAATGTTTGATGAAAATATCTGTATATGAAAATACACACCTTGTATTTTGGGAAAAACCCCCTTAAAAAGCCCTTTGGGAAAACCCCCTTGGGAAAAAATTGCCTCCCAAAAAAGGGCAGGAAAAATTGGGCTTGTATGTGCTGTTTAAAAACTCTGTGTTCTTTTCTTAAAAATAAAAAGCACAAACCGGGTTAAAATTTTCCTTCCCGGGGTTTTAAATTATGCTACAGGAAAATTTTTTTTGTTTGGGGGTGAAAAAAAAAAGTTTCTTTTGTTTTAGTACAACAAACAGAAAAACGGGTTTTTAATTTTCCCCCCGGATGTAAAAATTGCGCAAAAGAAATTTGGGACCGGAAACTACTAGCTTTGGGAGCGGTTACAATTTTCGGTTTTCTTTCGCTACACAACAAGAGAAAAAAAATTTTAATTAACCTTCGTTTTTGAATTTTGCAAAAGGGAAAAATTTTTATTTTTTGGCGGTGAAAAAGACGGTTTTTGGGAAATCACAACCCGCAGCGAACAACGCATAATTTAAACCCCCGGAAAGTAAAAATTTCGCAAAAGAAAATTTAGCACCCGGGAAAAAACTAGCTTTGTAGCGTGTTTCAATTGGGTTTTTTTTACGCTACACCCAAAAAGAGAAAAAATTGAAAAAAACCCCTTTGTTTTTGGAAAATTTTGCTACAGGAAAATTGTTTTTTTTTTGGCGGTGAAAAAGGGGGTTTCTTGGAGTCCCCCCAGCGCCCGAACAAGCTTAATTAAAAAACCCGGGGTGGGAAATTCGCAAAAAATTTTAAGCAGCCGAAAAAAAAATAGCTTTGTAGGGGTGTTACAATTGCGTGTTTTCAACCCCCTACACAACAAAGAAAAAAATTTTAAATTTAACCTTTGTTTTTGAATTATGCTACAGGGAAAATTTTTATTTTTTTTTTGGCGGTGAAAAAGACGGGTTTTTTTGGAAAAAACAAAAACCCGCAGAAAAAACCTTTTTTAACCCCTGGAAAGTAAATTGGCCCAAAAAATTGTCGCCGGGAAAAATTTGCTTTGGGAGGTTTTTTAAAAAATTGGGGTGTTTTAAGTACACAACAAGAGAAAAAATTTTAATTAACCTTCGTTTGTGAATTATGCTAAAAGGGGAAAATTGTATTTTTTGGGCCCCTGAAAAAAGACGGTGTTTTTGGAATTCCCCAAAAAAGCACAAAACAACGCTTTTTAAAAACCCTGGATGTAAATTTTTTCCCAAAAAAATTTAGCACCGGAAAATTTCTAGCTTTGTAGCGTGTTACAATTTCGTGTTTTTCTACGCTAACAACAAGAGAAAAAAATTTTTAATTAACCTTTTTGTTTAATTAAAGGGTACAGGGAAAAATTTTATTTTTTGGCGGTGAAAAAAGACGGTTTTTTGGAGTCACAACCCGCAGCAGAACAAACGTTAATTAAAAAACCCGGATGTAAATTTTCGCAAAAAAAATTTTAACACCGGAAAAGTACAAACTTTTTAGCCCTGTTAAAAAATTTCGTGGGTTTTTTTCGCTACACAACAAGAAAAAAAATTGTAATTAACCTTTTGGGTTTTGAATTATGCTACGGGGAAAATTTTTTTTTTTTGGCGGTGAAAAAAAACGGGTTTTTTTTTTCACCACAGCACAAAAACAACGCTTAATTAACCCCCCCGGGTGTAATTTGTGCAAAAAAAACGAGTAGCCGGGAAATACTAAACTTTTTTAGCGTGGGTTTCAATTGGTGTTTTCTACGCTACACAAAAAAAGAGAAAAAATTGTAATTAAAAACCCTTTGTTTTTTAAAATTATGCTACAGGAAAAATTTTATTTTTTGGCGGTGAAAAAAGAGGGTTTTTTGGAGTCAAAAACAGCAGCAGAACAACCTTAATTTAAACCCCGGGTTAAATTCGCAAAAAAATTGAGCAGCCGGAAACTACTAGCTTTGTAGCGTGTTACAATTGGTGTTTTCAACGTTTCACAACAAAGATTAAAATTGTTTAAATTTAAACCCTTCTTTTTGAATTATGCCCACAGGGGAAAAAATTTTAATTTTTTTTGGCCGGGGAAAAAGCGGTTTTTTTTGGGGTCACAACAGCAGCAGAACCAAAGCTTAATTAACCCCTGGATGTAAATTCGGGAAAAAAATTGGCAGCCGGAAACCCACTAGCTTTGTAGCTGTTACAAAAAAGGTTTTTTTTTCTAAAGCTAACAAACAAGGGGGGGAAAAATTTTAATTAACCTTCCCTTTTTGAATTTTTTCTACAGGGAAAAATTGGTTTTTTTTTGGCGGTGAAAAAGACGGGTTTCTTGGGGGTCACAAAAAGCAGCCCAAAAACCAAAGCTTAATTAACCCCCCATGTAAAAAGGGGAAAAAGAATTGAGCAGCCAAAAATGAAGGGGATTTGTATTATAAAAACGCTGTTTCTTTAAATGAATACAACAGGAACTGCTTAGATGCCCCTTGGATATACAATGTGCGTGCGCCAGATAGCATTAACATGTATATGCACTGGACTTCAGATCAAATACACCAAAAAATCAGAAATAGAACATTAAGAGAAGCAGTCTCTGAGACAAGCTGAGACACCCCACAAAAATCGCTGTATAAAAATCAGTTCTTCAGTAACAATCAGCCGCGGCAGCACCTTCCCTGATCAGTACAGTGAGAGCGGTATGAGCTCCCAGCGTCGCGCCCGGACTTATATAGTGCGGTGACGTCACAGAATCCCGCCGGTCTCTGATTGGCTTCATCTCTGCACATGTCATGCAGGCTATGCCCTGCTTCCTCCCAGAGTGCTTTGCCCCATGTAGCGCCATCTGCTCACAGCCATTTTATCAATCAAAAGCACACTTCGTTCACCCGAAGTACCCCAAACTTCGACTTTGTTCAGAACCAAAGTTTTCCTGAAATTCTAAACGAATTCCACTTCGTTAGAATCGATTCGCCCATCTCTAATTATAACCTATGGAGAAGTTAGAACCAATTAAAATCAAAGGCGGGACAGTTCAAAATACAGTAAAAATGCAGAAAAGAGCTGATTGGTTGAACTAGCGGGGGCTTGGCTATCCCGGCCAATCAGAGCACGAGATACTTGTCCCATTGTAGTCTATGGAGAGATTGGGGCAATGAATTCTCTGCGCTCAGCGCCGTGTGGCATGGAGTATGATAAAAAAAATAATTTTTATTAAGTGTAAAATATCATCTGTAAAAGAGCTGAAACCTTCTATAAACATAAATCAATTAAATCCCGAACAACGCATTTGTCGCCGAGACCGGCACTACATCAGGAATTGTGATATAGAGAATTGCCGGGAAGTACAGTAATTCAAATTGTTTAACTACTACTATTGATCATTGGCTAACGAAAATAAAGAAATAAACATGATTTTGATTTTATTGAATTAATATTTTTTTTTCGTTACCCCCATATTATTGATCATTTTATATACAGATCGGTACAACTTCTGTAGTCTTATCATTTGATTTCGGCCATGTACAGTTTTATTCCAGATTGCATTAGAAAACCCATAAGAGCGTCCCTCGCTCTCCCATTGGTCCAAAAAACCGCACCTCTTTTAAGTTAGCCAATCACAAACAGAGCTTGCTCTGCATTACTTTTCCCCATAGAACTCTATGAGAATGTAGCTCGCGCTCTGTTTGGCCGGGATAAGCCCCCGCTAGCTCAACCAATCAGCTCTTTTCTGCATTTTTACTGTATTTTGAACAGTCCCACCTTTGAATATGATTGGTCAATATTTCTCCATAGGTTATAATGGGTCCCTGTCGCTCCTATTCTGATTGGTCAATACTCCTCCATAGGTTAGAATTGGCCAATGTTGCTCCTATTCTGTTTGGGGCTGGTTTTTGCGACCAATGAGAAGAGCTTTCGAATTTAATTACTATATTTCCCGCAATTCCATATTGCAATTCCCGATGTAGCGCAAGTCTCGGCGACAAACGCTGTTGTTAGGGATTTGACTGATTTATTTTAGAGAAGGTTTCGCTTTTTCAGAATATTTTACCTTAATAAAACGATTTTTTAAATCATACTCCATGCCGCACGGCACTGAGAGCCGAGATTGCATTGCGACGTTCTTCCATAGACTAAAATGGGACAAGTAGGCTCGCGCTCTGATTGGCTTGGGTAGCCAAGCCCCGCAAGTTCAACCAATCAGCTCTTTCTGTATTTTTACTGATTTTTGAACGCCCCGCCTTTGATTGGTTATATTCTCCATAAAATTAAAATGGGTCCTTATATAGCCTTTCAGAAATTAAATAAAACTTACAAACAAAAAAATTAGGCAGGCTGGGAAGTACCAGTCTGGAGACATATATACAACAACAAATTGTGTATAGAGGATTAGGGAAATTAGCTTGAAAACCAAATACACATTTAGAGGACCCTATTTTTATCAAGGTTGGGAAAAACTGCTAACTGAATCCCTCTCTGAAATTGTGAAATACCTGTCAGAATATGAAAAATTTTATTCAATTAAATTAGTGAACAACTAAATAAGGAGATATTTGGGATTAATAACTTTCGGGCCCATCCAGATTTACCGGAATTAGAACAAAAATTACAACGAAACATAGAACCCTAGAGAGAAAAATTAAGGAAAGGAAATATAACAAATATTGATGGATCGAAAAGTTTTTGATAACAATCAGGTTTATATTTGGAAAAAAAAGTAGATTTACATACAAATGTAATCTATATTCAGTTTTGTCAGATTCAGAGACTTCTGCTGTAGAACAATCCTCCACAGGTTCTATTAATAGCTATACGCAGGGGAAGAAAACTGGTTGGAGGAAGTGTCAGAGAAAGAACAGAGGTTGGACAAATAAGAAAACACACAAAAAAATATTCTACTCAACAGTACAAGATCAGAATCCTCAAGATGTCAATCGGAAAAGGGACCAGTGGGATCAAGTGCGTTGTCCTCTTTCTGCATCCTGTGGTGTGGGGCCCATGGTGTGGGAGCACGGGCCCAATGATTCAAATGGCAATACAAATACTCCACCAGTGGCAGGAAATGGACAGGTTATGAACACAGTGCAAACTCAATCTCAGAAGCAAATGCATCCACTTTTTTTTAACCACCAAGGATTCTCTTGAGGGATCGAGAGAAGGGGAATTATCAGAAATAACAAAGGATAGAGCAGTACAAGTGATTAACTTATCCTCTCATAGATTAAGGGAAAAAATCAAAACAGGTGTTGTCCAATGGCCCTTCCGTCACTCCCATGCCCAAATTTAAATGAATTTGTATGGGTAAAAGATTTTAATCTCTTTGCTAGAAAGTTGGCTTTGCATAAATATCATAAAATGGAAATAATGATGAACAAACCTTTAGGAAACTAGAGGGAAAACATTGGTGTGATCTTGAACAATTCCCGGGTTGAAGGTGATGGAGACCGCATAACCCTAGATATACCTTTGACAAATTGAAGCCAAAATCTAGGAATACACCTCCGATATCACAATAAATCTATTGGATACATTTGTGGAAGTATTTAACGCAAGATATAAAGAAACTAGCACTCAGACGACAACCATCTTCTTTAAATTTTAAAAAGGGAGAAAAAAGTAGCTAAATTTCAGAAATTACATTCTAAAGGGAGATAGTAATCAAACCCGTGACAAGGGTGGTAATATTGTCATTTTTAAATAAAAATGACTATAGAGCGATGGTTGAAGAATACTTGGTGATTCAGAAACATATGAGAGGCTTCCAAAAGATCCAACTAACGAGTATCTGAAGGGAATTAAAAATGAATTTTGGATTGGGGAATTGAGAAAAAATTAATTACTGCGGAGTGAAGAAAATTTATGCTAAAAAGTGAATCCTACTATTGCTACCTTTTATGCATTACCAAAAGTGCATAAAGAGTTGTGCCAATACCAGGAAGACCGATAGTCTTAGGTAGAATCCCAAATTTTAAAACAAGGAACCCAGCACATATGTTGATCGTATACTGATGCCCTTTGTCACTGGGCTTCCTTCATAAATTAGTGGTGATTGAAGAGTACACTTCTCGCAAGTATAGACGTAGAAGCCCTATACCGTAACATCAGACATGATCTGGGCCTGAAAGCAATCAAGTATTTTTTTTAACACAAGAGGTACACAATTTAAAGGAACACATGATTTTGTTTTACAGTTATGGATTTTGTTTTGACACTTTAAAATTTTTTGTTTGATGGCCCACCCTTTTATCACCAATAAAAGGAGCAGCCATGGGCACTGTCTGTGCACCAAGTTTTGCTAATCTATTTTCAGGTTGGTGGGAGGATGCAAATTTTTTTTCTGAACACTTTGAAATTTCACAGATCGGATTTTATTTGGGGGCGCTTATTGATGATATTTTGATTTTTTGGGATGGTAGTGAAAAATTAATTTATGGATTTTGTATTTTAACTCAATGTTATTGAAATTGGGATGAAATTCACGTTTTTGAAATTCATCGGGAGAAAATTAATTTTTTGGATCTTGAAATTATGTTGGATGAAAATAAGCAGATTCAGACAAAGATATTTCGGAAAAATACGGCCAGTTTGTTACATTTTTCTAGCTGGCACCCACCTTCCCTAACGAAGGGGATTCCCATAGGCCAATTTCTTAGGGCTCGTAGAAATTGTTCTACATTACAGGATTTCAATGAAGAATGTATAAAGTTAAAAAGCACGTTTTCAGGCAAAAAGGGGTTTTTCCAAACAAATGTTTGAGGAAGGTGTTTTAATAGGGGGTTTGACCAGTGACAGAGGACATTTATTAATCAGTAAAAGAAGAAAGAAAAAACTGATTTAATTCGTTGTATAGGTACCTTTGATGATTTGAGCTAATGAAAAGAGAGCTATACTTAGAAGAACATTGGCAACATTCTTTAAGGCAGATCCAGTATTTACTGAGGTGAATTCCTAAATACCCTAGTGTCACTTATAGAAAAGGGAAAAAAATCTTAGGGATGAATTTGTACATATCATTTTGAGGGAGATTGCAAAAAAACATGGTTACAGTCCCCCGGTGGTAGGCTCAAAATCCCTGTGGCAACTGTTCATTTTGTCCATTCATATGGAAAAACTAAAGAATTTGTTAATCCCATTGATAAGATAAGATTTGAGATAAGACAATTCTCAATTGTAAAACCAAGGGGTGATTTATGGGGCTTTTGTGTACTTCCCCCAAGATCTATGTGGGAAAAACTATACAGGAGTTTTGTCATCGGATCTCGAAACATCTGAGTACTATTAAAACTAGAGATGACACTCCCCTAGCAAGACACATTTTGGAAGTACGTAAAAGGTGAAATAGAGGTGCTAAAATTTTGGGGCATCTGTGTGAAAAAGCTAGGGGAAAGAAAGGGCGATCTGGATGTAATGCAAAGAATAAAATAGATGGATCCAGCGATCTTGGTGAAAAACGTGCTTTAAATTTATTCACATAATAGCTGTGCAGACGGTACAAACAAAAATAAGATTAAAACCTACGCTTTTCAGACATAAACTTTCTTGCCCTTAAACACTTGGCAAAAAATTTTCCTAAGTGTGTCCATTATAAAGAAAAAAAGGGGCCCTTTAAACGTGCATCCACACGTCAAAATCCCCCTTTTAAAAAACACTCACAAATTGCTTCGAAAAAAATTAAAAATTCAAAATTTATTTTTTGTTTTTTTTAAAGCCTGTTTTTCAAAAATTTAAAAATTAGTATTTTTTTTAAAATTGATAATCTTTTCTTTTAAATTTTAATAAAAACCCGGAACCCTTGTCCCAATTAAAGGATCCAAACCTTCACCAGGCGCACTCGATGTTCCCAGCCCTCCCCCCAAATTACGGAAACGATTGACTCGTTAAATTTCCCGCAACATTTTAAAAAATCGAGTGTCCCCTCTTGCTTTTCCCACAAAAGGGGCCTCCCCCGGGTCCTGAATGAGTGCTCTGCCGTTTTCCCGATACCATTTGGGTTTTTCCAAAAACCAAACTCTAAATTTTTGGGGATATTTGCTCCCAAATTTGTAAGAATTTTTTTAACAGCTTACAATGAATAAGTTAAAAAATCTTTACTTTATCTGGGAATTTTCCAAAGGGTTCGGTTTGAACATTTAAAATCGTCCGCAAAATGGAGGGGGCCCTGGGAACATCGAGGCCCCTGGGGTGAAGTTTTTCTGGACCATGAATTGGGGAAAGGGGTTTTCCGGTATTTTAAAAATAAAGAAAAAACTACTTAATAAACAATTTTAAACAATTTTGAACAACGGGGCTAAAAACAACAAAAGTAATTATTTTAATATAAAAAATTTTTTCGATAGAAATTTTTGAGAGTTTTTTTTAAATGGGGGGATATGACTGAGGAAACACGTAACGCCCCTTTTTTAACCTTATTAAGGGGGGAAAAATTTTTTTAGGAAAAAAGAAAGGGGTTTGGGGAACCGGGGGGGTGTTTTTTTTTTTTTAAGGGGGGGAAAAGAAAAAGGGCCTTTTATGCCTGAAACCGTTTTTTTTAAATCTTATTTTTTTTTGTACCCGCCTCACACTTTTTGGGAAAAAATTTTTAAAGCACTTTTTCACCAAAATCGCGGGACCCCACTATTTTCTTTCTTTGCATTACTTTTTTGGGGGCCCTCTTTGCGGGGAGCCAGGTTTCCGAGCGGCCGGTAAAATCAACCTAACCAGCTGAGACTTTGATTTCAAATGCCCTCTGATGAAAGAAAGGGTTTGGAGCGACCCCTTCCTTTTGCCACTTGTTCGTTCATTAAAGCGATCTGGATTTGTTTTGTTTGCAAAGGGAAAAAGGGGAAATGGATATACAGACTCAAAAACATTGAAACCTAAAGGCCTAAAAGAAGGCTTTTCATTTTTGGCATTTATTTGATCTTGCGATTCCCAAAATAATAATTTTGAAGAAACATGAAAATTTTTATTAAAATACGGTTTAAAATTGGGTAAAGCAAAGTTGGGAAAATATTACAAGGAAGCATCAAGTTCATATATGTTTTTTTTTTTCTTCCCTTCCATCTCCCTTGCGCCCCCCCCTCCCCTCGCCCCGCCCCCCCTCCTCTTCCCCCCTTCCGCCTCTAAAGTTTTTTTCCCCCATTTTCCCAGGGTCCAAAAATGATGATAGGAATTTAAAAAAAGTGGGGGGCCACGGGTTTCTATTTTAAAAAATTAAAGGGGTGCATGTATATTGCTTTTGTGCATTTTAGGGGTTTTTTTTGGCAGCGAATTGCAAGGGGTGCGCCCCGCCCTTTCTTTTGGGGGGAGGTGCGGCCCCGGGGGTGGATTTTTTGGGAACCTATTTATGATGTACTCATCTAAGTAAAAGATTTATTGTTTCTGTCGCAGCGCTGTTCCCAATTTCGGAAAAGGGTGCAACTAGATGCAATAACGGTTTTTAAGATACTAAAATATTTTGCAAAGCTCCAATTTTTTTTTGCATGCTCCCATTTTGGGGAAAGTAATGAATTAGGGGGCTAGCCGGGAGCCTTGAGAGAATCTTCAAAACGGGACGTTTGTGAGGGAAAACTGGGGAGGGAGGGAAAGGTTTCCACCTAGAGCCTACAGCATTATTAAAAAAAGAAAATGAAATTTCATGTAAAAGAGAAAATGGTTTAAGAAAATAGTCCCTTTTACAATACTATATAGTTCCCAAAGAACATTTTTTAAAAGGGGCCCGCCCGCCCCCAAATTTAAATGAATAAGCAAATTAATATAAGAAATTGCTTTATGGGAAGGGAAAAAATGACAATATTTATTGTAAAAATGGGGGAAATTTTTAAAATTCCCCCCAATTTAAAATGCCAAATTAGACATTGAGAGAAGGGGCTTTTTGGGGGTTGATAAGTTGTAGTGTGCTGTGTAATGTTACACCCCATTCCTTAGTTCATTCAGGTTTAGGGCCCTGTAAATTTTTAAAAAATTTTGAGAGGGAAGTTAGGAAAGGAAGCCCATCAAATCCCGGGGGTGATGTCTGTTGGGCAAATTTTCGTTGGCAGTAAGATGGGGCACAAACCCGTTTTGGGATGGCGAATTTGTCTGAAGTTTGGGTTTGGGTTTATGAGAGCCCAAAGGGGGCAGCTTTTAAAAGGACATGTTTTTTTAAATGGGGCGGCAGGAAGCGGGGGGGGGATGGGGTTTTTTGTGGATTTTTTGGGGGGGTTTTTTGGTAAATTCCCCCTGAATGGGGGGTTTACCCAACATGAAATAAAAGGAAGGGGAGCCCGACCACTTTGAAACGGACCTCTAAGCCCTTTATGAACCAGGTTTAAACTGGGGAAACATGGGCGGGGGGGTCAGATATTTTGTTTTTAAAAAAATGTTTCTTTACCTCTGTCTACAAGTGTCCCCCTGTTGCCCGGGGTGCACAAGGGGGCCTTATTTGATTTTGTGTCCATGAATTGGGGACGAAGCCCCGGTGTTAGGCTTGGGATCCCTTTCCCGGAGGTAAATTTTTAAATTTGGGTAAAAATAAGGCCCCTTTCCCGTTTTAAAAGGGGGTGCTCCCCAACTTGATAATAGAAAGGAGTTATTCCCCCTTTCAGCCGAACCCAAAAAGGGGGTTTTTTGAAAGAGCTGAAGATCAGGTTTTTTTAAAAAGTGTGTATAGAGGGTTAAAGATTATATATAAAAAAAAATTTTCTTTTTATGTTTAACAATAAAAACTGAAAAGAAATTTTTTAAATTTTTTCCTACGGCAAAAAAAGGGAAATAATAGAAAGGGTCCCTGTCTTCCTAATCTGAAATTGGGGCCCAGATAGCCAAAACCCCCGCTAGCCAAACCCAAGAGCCCCTTTTCTGTATTTTTTTCTGTATTTTAAAATGTCCCGCCCTTTTATTTTTATTGGTTTAATAATTTCCATAAAAAGGGTTTTTAAAGGTTCACTTCGCCCATTTTGAATTTGGGTGGTTTTAAAGCCGACCAATGAGAAAAACTTTTTAGAATTTGAATTACTGTATTTCCCGGGAATTTTTCCCAAAATCCTAATTCCTGATATTGCCCGTTTTTAGATTTTTTGGGGAAAGGGGTTTTTTTTTTTTATTAATTTTTTTATTCTTGAGCTCTTTTTCTGAGAAAGTTTTACGCCTTTATAGGCGATTTTTTCGGAATCATACTCCATCCCGCACGGAGCTGGGGGCGCCGAATATTTCTGTTGCGATCTTCTATGTTTCCTCGCATGTTCCGTTCTCGCTTCACTTCGCCTCCGCTGGATCATTTAGACCAGAATCCACCAGGTCTGCCTGTCGGAACTGACGAGCGCTGCAATGCGCCGCACTTTGCCGACTCGCGATCGTACATGCCTCGGAGTTTTTGAGCGCACTGCATCCCGCCCGAGAACGCCTACAGCGCGCCCACACCGCGCCCATTGCCCGCCCCTTCAAGTCGAAAAGTGGCGAACGCTGCACCTAACATCGCATCCCTGCGTCCGACAGCGGATTCGGGGCGGTGAGGCGCAGGACACGCCAGAAATTGGGCGAAAAGCCCGTTCATATATGTCACCCATTATGTTAAAATGGTTCCTAAAGAAGAAATGTAATCTGCAGAACTATATGGTGACCTATTGTGAGATTTCATGATGTAGTATATGCTCTGAAACACATGAAGGAAAAACAGAATGAACTGAGAGCAGATGTCAGAAAAAGCTCATGGTATCATAGATGGGCTCAAAGATGAAGATATAGGTGAGAACACGTGGCTCCCACTTAGGAACCCCAGGAAAACTAGGTTAGAATGAATGGTTCCTGTGCAGGATCCCTGGAAAGCTGTATGTTGGATATACAAAAGAGTAACAATGTGCTCCTAAAAAGGTATGTATGGTATAAGAATATATACAGTTGGTTACTATTAAGAATTAAACAGAAAACATATGAAAATATGAACAAACAGTAGGTGAGTGTATTATTATTGAATTAATTTCTGAACCTCATTTAGCCTAAAGGGTATCACCATGTTGAGCTCGTACATCCATTCCCTATTGATAAGGTACAGGAATCTATTGGAGGCACCTACTAGTATGTGCTCAATAGGTTGACCGACATATGCTAAGTGGTCCTCATGTCCATGATCATTTACATAGTGTTTTGGAAAGCTGTGGATTAAGCACTTATCTTTAATGTTAAAGCGATGGTTATTTAAGCACTCAGACAATTTTATAGTTGTCCTTCCCACATATCCTGTCGCGCTGCCATGGAGGCCATCCCAGCAATTCAGGCTGCAGCTGTGTTCATTGTTCATGTGACAGGTGCAGTCAATTATAGGCCACAGTGTTCAAATGAATGTTCACAGCTACAGCCAGGATTGCCAGAACAGCCACTGCGGCAGAACAACGGCATCTAGGAGGTAAGTATGATTCTTTTCTTCTATTTTTTATCATGCCCTGATAGACGAGTGAGTCTTTGAACTGCCAGAACACACCTTTAATAATGTAGCATACTCCTAGGAATAGAACTGTGAACCACAGAGATTCCCAGAGCCACTTGGAGCTGCAAAGCCCTTCTAAAAGCAACAATGTATTTTGGCATCACTGCCTGCCATCAAAAGATAGTGGATATTTGCTAAGGGGTTAATATGCAACAAGAAAAAATCCATAATCCAGTAATAGTGTTTCGACATACAAAAACACATTTGTAGAAGCAGGAAGAAGATAGTAGTGTAAATGTAAGTGTGAAGTAGAAAGGTTACTAAGTATGCAGAATCAAATCTGAAGGGAAAGAAATGTCTTAAACTACATGAAAAGTTTTTGACATTATGAAATTAAGTTTAATGTAGCCAATCAGTTATAATATATACAGCAACCACTTTATGTTTTTTTTCTCCCATCCGGGTGCTTCTCCTCGCTCCCAATTTTTTGCTTCACTATCAACAATGGGTCAAACACAAATCATCCTCCTTTTTTGACTACTATTTTATTCTGTGCATTTATAAACTTCGTTACACATCACAGTATATAAAGAATTAATAAATAGTGATATACTCAAGACTCTGGTTGCGGAAGTCTCACTCCATTTAATTTACTCCAATTGAAGTCCCTATCGGTTTTAGAAGGAGACGCCAAACACCGAGCAGAACAGGACTCACACAGGTGATAGTGATGTATCCAATCACTAGCAGCCTTAAAACATTTTAAGCATCTAGCACATTTTATTTTACTGATTATGTAACATAATTTGGCTAAGTAATAGTCTGTGTGTTAACATAAACTGTATGACAATTATTTAGACATTCATATACTTTTTATCAATGTTCCTTGGAAATTACATCAAGGTCTAAAGACCAATTCATTAAATTCCCCTTTAAGTGAATCAAATACTCTGCATATAAAACTCTTTTTAAATGGTTTTAAGTCAAAGTTTAAAATGTATTTTTAGGTCCCTAGTGAAATCTTAATTTATCTTTAGTGCAGCTATAAGCATGTTGCAGTAAGATATAAGCAGGTGTGGTATATCAAGAAATATAAAAGTGTCATTTTGTATAATCTGAGAAATTAACATTAAACCTCTCCTTTCTCTAGAAAATTCTTAAATTAAAAACTCGTGCAATTATCATTTTATTCAACAAATGTTTAAAGAAAGGAATGCCTGTAGATCTCTATAGATTTTCAGACTAATATTTCTAGAATGGCCTCTCAGGAAAAAAAAGCCACAAAAACTGCAGTAAAAATGCATAAAGCATGAGAATGTTCATGAATTTTTTTGTGGATTATTTTAGCCAAAGAAAACACTAAAAAAGTACGTATGAAAAAGATTGAGTGATTTATTACTAACCGACAAAATATATGAGGGAAGAAGACTAGCAATTAATCAGGCTTACATACTTTTTTCATTTTTTTTTGGGGGGGGTGGGTAAAATAGGCCTCAGAAACTGCATATATTTTATGCATTTGAAAGCAGTTTTTGTGGCTTTTTAAATGTTATATTTTGGTACATATATATATTATTTTTAATTGTGTTTTTTTCATGGGGAGTTTTTCCTATCATAGATCATGTGATTAACGATTCTTCTTTGAATCACATGATTTATACTGTAGAAAAACAGTGCAAAAAATGTATAAACAATGCAACACACATCCACTTAAAGAATAGAGGTCTATGAAGGAAAAATGGCACAAACTGTTTAAAATAAATGCCATTCTTACTGCATGCTGTTTTTGAAAAATACTGACCAAAAATATACCCAATGTAGGAAAAAATGGCACAAAAAGTAATGTATGGACTTTATAGTTTGCTAAGACAGGAAGACAGACGCGATATGGGCAAATCTATCCTAACATATTCAGCAGCTATTCTACACATGCTCAATGCCCATCATTGCCGAATGCATGTATATCATCACTGATCATAAGATATGCCACACAATAAGTGTATTAATACTGTCTTTTATCCCTGATGGATATGGAATTTATGCTACATAAACTAAATAACCAAAAAAATAAACCAACAAAAAAAAAAGGGAAAAATAAATACATAAACATAAGAAACATTAAAATATATATATGGAAAAATATATAAAACATTAAAAATATAAAGATAAAAATATAGAAAAGAATAAGAGAAAAAATACAATAAAATAAGGAAAAAAGCAAAATAATGAAAGAAAAAAAATCACATGATAAATAAATAATCCAAAATAACATGCAAATATAATGTGATTTCAAAATATATATTTTTAATAATCCAATGTATATCCATACATGTATGCAAAAAGATGATATCATGCGCTTTCACAAATATAAGAGGAAATTAACTGAAGAGGGGTGATCCCGCTCGGCTGATCCACCTAATAAGACAAAACAAAAATAATAAAAGTTTATTCATATTCACAAAAGTATAAAAACATATTGATAACGCTAATACATACAGGGGAATTTGCCAACTCACATACCATTGGTATTTAATGCACTATTCTAGCCTGATGGGTGTAATATTCTCAAATTGAAGAGCCATCTTAATTCTTTTCTGAACCTAAGTTGCGAAACTGAGTGGCCTTTTTCCATAAAATGTCTTGCCACTGGTAAATCCATCATTTTCTGCCTGATGGTACTCTTATGTTTGTTAATTCTTTCCCTAATTTCCATTGTCGTCTCTCCCACATAAATCAAACTGCATGGACAAATCATCATATAAATCACATATGTCGACCGACATATATATCTGCCATATATCCTAACAGGGAGACCTGTAAATGGATGAGAGAAGGAATCACCACATAGTAAATTGTTACAGTTACCACAACTCAAACAAGGGAAATTACCCATTTCCGGAGGGGCTAGATAAGTCTGTTTGTCACTACTGTCCTTAATTAGATCTATTTTAACCAATTTATCACGTAAATTGCTACATCTTCGATAAGCCATCATTGTTATCTACGAAAATTCAGGGATTGACGAAGGGCCTTTTTGAAGACTATGCCATTCTTTTTTTAATCACCTTGCAATTTGATTACCCAATTTGTTGTATGTAGTGACAAACGGAATCCTGCATTGTTCCTGTGTTTTCCTAGTCTCTAGTAGATTTCTCCTCTTGACAGAACTTAGTCTAGTACAATGTTTTCACAGAAGGGGTTTAGGGTAACCCCTCTAAATAAACTTATTACACATCTCCACAGTATGACCATACTCAGACACCACCCTTCTCACCCTAAGGAGCATACTCCATGAAAGTGTCTGTAGCATATATTTTGGATGAAAACTTCTATAATCCAAAATCCAAAAGATTATTCCAATCAGTTGGTTTCACAAATAGATCTGTTTCTAAATTGCCTTCCCTGATGTAAACAAGAGTATCCAGAAATTGCAATGATGTATCTTTACTACCCTTGTACACTTCAAACCTGTTCTACAACCACTGAGATACACATGTAGTGACTCTAAATATTCTAATGTTCCTGTCCAAATCATAAAAACATTGTTAATGTAGCACGACCAGCGCAGGATGTGATCCGAAAAAATTTAATTATACACAAAGTCACTCTCCATAAGGGCCATAAAGTTGTTGGCATATGTGGAGGCCACATTGAACCACATCGCCATACCTCTCCTCTGAAGAAAAAATTAGTCCCAAAAAAAGAAATAATTTCCCCTAAGGATCACCTCAAGGACAGAAAGAATGAACTGTGTGTATTTTTTTACCGGTAAGTGCCACAGAGACGGATTCCAAACCCAAATCATGTTCAATTGAGATGTACAGTGAAACTATATCAAAGGAAAAACTGTTTGGGTAGACATCCTGTAGCTTCAAAAGAAAATCAGAGGTATCCCTAAAGTAGGAGGGAGCAGACGTGGCAAAGGGACGAAATACTCTATCCCAAAAAATTGCAATCTTACTAAAAATGGAATCCCTACCCGACACAATAGGTCTCCGTGTATTTTATGGAGTATATAATCTGACAATTTATCCTCAATAATATCACAAATTGCTTTATGATCCCAGTGAGTATTTGCTTCATATCAAACTGGGTTCACAATTAAGGAGTTCATATATCTCCCTATCATTCAGTTGACGATCTCTTGTTCATATTTCTCCCTATCAATCACTATGACTGCTCTCCCCTTATCCGCTGGCTTGATAACAATTTGTCGATTATTCATCAATTCCTTCAATGTCACCCTCTCTGCATAGGATAAATTAGAACTCCGAACATGGATTCGCTCCCTCAGCTTTCCAATCTGTTTAGATGTTAATTCTATGTATGTTTCTACAACGTGATTGGTGTGAGGTGGCACCAAATCACTTTTAATCCTCAGGTCAAGATCTTTAAATGAACAGGATTTACAACATCATCTCCCTTGATACTCTGAATATCATTCACATTTTGAAGCCCATCAGGTTGTCGATCATGAAGAACAGCTTTTAAATGTAAACGTCTAAAGAAATTGTCATGTTCGCACCATCTGGCCTTTGTCGCCGGCCACGGCCGCTGCGACCATAACTGCGGCTTGGCTTTCCTGTGTGTGTACACTGCTCTTAGTCCTGGATCTTTATTGATTTCTGGCCAACGCCCTTGGCCAGGAATCCTCCAGCACTCCTAGGGGTTAATCGATTCTCTGGTGATTGACAGCTTCTGCTTCCTATCCCTTCTGCACTGCTTCCTCCCTTTCCCTACTTATAGCCACCGCTTCCTTCTTCCTGTGCCTGCTATAGCTATTCTGTACCTATAGTTAGCCTTCACCTTTTTGATTTTCTATACCTTTTGACCCTGCTTGTGTTTCTGGTTTCTCCGTGTCTTACGATTTTGTACCGCGCTGCCCGTCTTGATATCGACTTGGACCGTCCGACTACTTTTTTGTGTTTTGTGTTTGTTCGTCTCTGTCTGTTTGCACTTAGCTCAGTGCAGTGTCAGTCTTCTGATTGGGGCCGGCTTGTTAAGGAGTCGGGTTCCCCAAAAGGCAGGGACAGAGGTTGGGGCGTGTGTCAGGGCCTCACTTGTCTGTGTCTTTGGGTGCGTCCCTGACTATCCCTGACATTATAGCAGGCCCTTATTCTAAATTAATTCCCCGGCGGTTCAGGATGAATACCGACTTGTCAGTTCTGACCGCCTGGGAAAAATTTAAAACAATGCATTTTTCGGGGCATGGCGGGTTTTTATGTTTCCCCTGATCTCCTTCGGCGGAAAGCCATTTTCCTACCCCGGGCCCCCTTGATCCACTCGCCCCATCAGAAGCCGTATGGGCTCGGGCTAGGGGGGAAATTTATGAACAGCACAAACCGAATATGCGGTTTCCCCCAAATTTTTTTGAGGGTAATCCTGATGCTTTTTAAAACCCTTTTCAGGGAGTCTTTGTCGCCTGTTTTTTTCGTTTTTCCCCCTTTTTTTTCCTCAGAGGCTGAGAGGGTCACCACAGTGGTATCCCTCCTCCAGGGCCCACCTCAGGTATGGGCCTTAGGCTTACCTCCCGAGGCCCCGGAATGGAGGTCGGTGGATAAATTTTTTCTTGCACTAGGCCAGATTTATGATGTCCCCAACTGAGCAGCATTAGCAGAAACACACCTCCTATCCATCCAGCAAGGTCGCCGCTCACCTGAGGATTATTGCTCCGAATTCTACGAATGGAGTTCGGTAATTGGGTGGCCTTACCAACTCCTCAAAACTCTCTTTAGACAAGGGCTGTCTGAGGCAGTAAAGGATGCGATGGTCAGTCACCCTATTCCAGAAACTTTGGGAGATTTTATGACTTTGGCTATAACCATTGACAGAAGGTTGAGAGAGAGATGCAGGGAAAAGGCTGGGGGTCTACTGGAAAGTTCAGGTCAGACTCTCCTGTCCAACCTTTCTCTGCCGTTTCTGCTACAACTCCTCTTCCACTACCTTTGTCATCTCCCACCTGGGGTTCAGGAGAGGAACCCGTGGTATTAGGCTCTATGTCGGCGGCTATCAGAAGGAAACATCGAGTGGAAAATGCCTTGTGTTTCTACAGTGGAGAGTCCGGACATGTCCTGAGGATCTGCCCAACCAGGCCTTGTTTCCCGTGGGAGATCAACAAACGCCTGAAGAACATCAGGAGCTATAACTCAGGCGTACAGGTACCCCCTAACTTGGATAATAAGATTACCTTGCCTGTAACCTTGATTTCTGGGGCAAAGAGCTTTGCTTGCCATGCCTTGATTGATTCAGGAGCTGCTGTCAGTTTCATTAGCATGGCTGTGGCCCAAGTTTTAGGGTTAAAACTAATTCCGTTATGTTCTCCCTTTTCGGTTTCAGGCGCAGACTCTACCCCTGAGGGAAGAATAGAATATCGTACCGCTGAAATTACCTTGATCGTTGGGTGCTTGCATTTTGAACAAATGTCCTTTTTTGTCATGGAGAGGCTTGCCACGGATATTATTCTGGGTTTACCATGGTTACGCCTCCGTAATCCGGTGTTCGACTGGAGGACTATAGACCTCGTTCCGGGGGCAAAGTTGCCTAACGGTCGTATTTTCAACTTATTTACCCCGGAACGAGAATCTATGTCAATATATTAAGGAAAGCCTAGAAAAGGGTCACAATCAACCATCTATTTCGCTGGTGGGAGACGATTTTTTCTTTGTCGAGAAAAAAGATGGGGGTCTCCGTCCCTGTATTGACTATAGAGAGCGCAATAAGATAACAATAAAAGACCAGGATCCACTTCCCTTGATCCCGGAACTTTTTAATCAGGTTGTGGGCGCCCGATGGTTCTCCAAAATCGACCTTCGGGGAGCGTACAACCTAATCCGGATTAGAGAAGGGGACGAATTGAAAACGGCCTTTAATACACCTGAAGGACACTTTGAATACCTCTTTGTAATGCACCGGCTGTCTTCCAACGATTTGTTAATGACATTTTCAGGGACCTCCTGGGTCGTTTCGTAATTGTGTACCTAGAGGACAGCCTCATCTTTTCCCCAGATTATGATACCCATTGAGATCATGTGAGGGAGGTTCTCTCGAGGTTATGCCAGAATCAATTATGCGCCAAATTGTCTAAATGTCTGTTCTGAGTCCAGGAGATAGGATTCTCGGGGTATGTACTTAGTCCCAACTCTATAAGCATGGATTCACAAAAGGTTTCTGCCATCGCTGAATGGGTGAGGCATACTACCTTGAAAGAGATCCAACGTTTCTTAGGTTTTGCTAACTATTATCGCAAATTTTTAAAGAATTTTTCCCTGATTGTTAAACCCCTCACTGACCTTACTAGGAAAGGGACTGACCCTACCTCCTGGACACCAGAGGCTGAGCAAGCATTTTCTACCTTGAAAAAATGTTTTTTGTCTGCATCTGTCCTGGTCCACCCAGACCCAGAACAACCTTTTGTTGTAGAGGTGGATGCATCTGAGACAGGCGTAGGAGCCGTCCTGTCCCAAGGAACGGAACCTTATACCAATCTCCGACCCATTGCCTTCTTCTCCAGAAAATTCTCCACTGCAGAGGTCAACTATGATATTGATAACCGGAATTTTGCTAGCCATAAAATGGCTTTTGAAGAAGTGGGAGGCACCTTCTGGAGGGGGCCAAAACATAGGTTACTGTTCTTACTGATCATAAAAATCTGCTGTATCTTGACAAGGTTAAGTGGTTGAATCCCCGCCAAGCACGATGGGCTTTGTTTTTTACTAGATTCAACTTTGTGGTAACCTACCGTCCAGGGGTTAAAAATGTTAAGGCCGACGCCTTGTCCCGAAGTTTTGGTATGACTGACATCTCGGAGGAGAAACCTAAAAAAATATTCTTGCTCCGGGAGTAGTCGTTGCTACCCTCACTGCAGATTTAGTTTCTGAGATTACAAACTCACAAGGCTCAGCCCCACCCGGACTGCCCTCTGATAAACTCTTTGTTCCATGTCACCTTCGTTTGAAAATTCTGGAAGAAGTTCACTCTTCAGTCCTTTCTGGACATCCTGGTATCTTAGGCACCGGCTACCTCCTATCTCGTACCTATTGGTGGCCTTCGTGGCAGCTTGATGTCAAGGAATTTGTTACTGCTTGTGAGACTTGTGCTAGGGCGAAGGTACCCCAACATCTTCCCGAGGGATTATTGCACCCCTTTCATTGCCCAATAGGCCCTGGTCTCATATCTCTATGTATTTCATCACCGATCTTCCTCCCTCCAAGGGTAGGTCGGTGATTTGGGTGGTCGTGGATCGCTTCTCTAAAATGTGTCATCTTATTGCCTTGAAGAAGTTACCTTCAGCCAAACTCCTCGCCGATTTATTTGTTCGTAATATACTGAGACTCCATGGTATTCCCTCCAGTATTGTGTCTGACAGAGGGGTACAGTTTTTGTCGAGGTTCTGGAGAGCATTCTGTGGTAGATTGGGCATTTCTCTGTCCTTCTCCTCCGCCCTCCATTCTGAAACTAATGGGCAAACTGAGAGACTTAATCAGTCATTAGAACAATATCTCAGATGCTATGTTTCGGAGTGCCAGGAGAAGTGGAGTGAGTTTTTGCCTATGGCTGAGTTCACCCTTAACAATCTTGAGAGTTCCTCAACCAGATTGTCCTCCTTTTTCTATAATTATTGGTTTCACCCCAGATACTCCACCGCTACAGGTTGTGAATCTAAATTTTCTTCTGTAAAATCCGCTGTTAAGCGACTGTGCACAGTCTGGGCTAGGAGTCGCGAGACTCTAGAGAAAGCCCAATCTAAAAAAATTAAATATGCCAATAGGAAACATCGACCCGGACCCGAATATGTAGTCGGCGACAAGGTGTGTCTCTCAACGAAAATTCTCCACCTCCGAGTTCCATCTAAGAATTTCACCTCTCGCTTTATCGATCCTTATGTTATCACCGAAATCGTTAACCCTGTGTCTTTCAGACTCCGCCTTCTGAGTTCACTCCGTATTCATCCGGTGTTCCACAAATCCCTGCTGAAAAAGTACATTCCTGCTGTGGTCGTTAACAACTAGATTCACCTGAGCATCTACTTCTGGGAGTTCCCTCTAGTCACAGGTCCTTGTTGCTCTGACATCTCTCTGGGAAAGTTCTGCCTTCCTCCTCTTCTGTTGCAACGGTGTTTACGGCCACCCTTTCTCGATTGATACCTCTTCTTAGTGGACAATGTTCTAAACAAATCAGAGCTAGTAGACTCATCTGTTGAATCAGAATCGGCTGTAATATATCCAAATCTGGCATGTTCAAATCTCTGAAATTTCTTACTTCGTTGAAAATTGTGATACAGTAGAACACAAAATGCAAGTATACTTATGGCAGAGGTCTAATATGATTGTGGAATAAGAATTATGTTACAGAGGAGAGTTCAGTCTTGCACTGACACAGTGTACATTGGGTATGTGAGGATCCTCTTTCAGACAAACGGATTTCAATCCTGATATCTAGAGCGATGAGGTCATCCAGAGTGCTTGGTAGGTCACAACCAGCCAGCTTGTCTTTTTTTCACCCTGTGAGACCCCCCTGCCCCAAAAGGCTGCCATTAGGGCCTCATTATTCCAGGCAAGCTCAGAGGCCAATCTGCAAAACTGTATGGTGTATTGGCGAACCGTGGAAATCCCTAGTATGAAAAGAAGATGCTGCAGAGATATTGCACCCAGACTGTTCAAAAACTTAAGGCGCACAGAAATTTCTAAAGACCCACAGTCAGTGGGTCCCCTTGCTCCTAAAGGGGTAACACCCAGGTTAGGGCTTCACCTGTGAGCAGGCTGATGATGAAAGCCACCTTGGCTCAATCACACAAGAACTGATGTGCTCAATGTGGATGGTACATTGATTAATAAACCCACAACACATCTTGGGATCACCATAGTATCAGGCTTGCAGAGACAGATGCAGACTGGGACTGGTAATGCTAATGGAAGGCGGAGCTACCACAGCTGCAGGTTCAGACATCGCCTCAGCGAGACGTGTGGTAAAGGACTGGACCATCTGTAACAGTTGCTCCAGACTGGTGCCTTGTCAGGATACAATGGCTGCAATGTGCTAGATTTAAGTCAGGGTCACCTCGGCGGGATCCATGGTCAGTCTTTACTGTTACGGTCCAAAGGGTCAGTTTGTACTATTACAATGGGTCTGTCTGTACTGTTACAGATGATTGTTCAGTTTTGAACTGGCATGGTGGACACTGGGTATATGTGGATCCTCTGAGCCACTGCGAGTGAAGATGTATATGCAAACTTGGGCAGGATCTAAGGGACCCCCAATCTTTATTGGAGCCAACTGCAAGTCTGAATGGACTTTAGCTGCAGGGAATCCCTAGAACGCTACCCCTGATGTGGCTACTCGCGATGACAGCCACAGTGCAGGATGTCAGACAAGGCAGGTGCAATCGCAGACAGCTAGCAGATACCCACACTGGTAGCAAACTGGTGTAGCGGCAGGTAACAACAGTAGTATAGGAACACTGGTAACTGGACTGGTAACTGGATGTCAGGATCGCAGATACACACAGCAAACAGAGGTAAAGAGCAATGTAGATAAATCCCCAAACATCATCTAACATTATTTAACATCATCTAACTGACCTAGAGCAGAGAGAGGAAGTTCCTTAAATCACAGGTGGTGAAAGGTCATAGGCTGGTAATTAAGGTACTGTCTCTTTAAAGCTTGGTGAGCTGTCGCACGCATCCTAGGGTGAGTGCGTGCACGCACCAGACTCCACAGAACAAGCAGATGAATAGGTGAGCTGAAACTATCAATGGGAGCCCCCGTAGAGACAGGGACTGCAACAGGGGACACAGACAGAACACGGGCACGTCTCTCGTCCGAGGTAGGGACCGTGGCATAAACCGTGACAAACTAATTATGTTGGCAATAAAATATAACATAGTGGTAATCAAGGACATAGCTAAGGGCTCATGGGCCTTGCTGAATAACTTCAGCTTAGGCTTCTCTACCCCCATAAAATGGCGGTGGACCACTACTTTTTAGCAACGAGTTTCCTAATTGGCATGCCATGCCTATGGTGCAGTGTGCTGCAGAAAATAACTTTTACTTAAAGGGGTTGTCTCACTACAAAGATTAGCTTTTAAAATGTAGGGAACACTAAATGAAGACGTTTTCCAAATATATTGCATTGCCCATCTTTTTTTGTTAAGGATCTACAAGCGATTTTATCACCTTCTGAGCTCTCTCTGGTTCCCCTAGTGACCGCCCTGTGTACACTTTTCCCCCCTGCTGTGTGTTCTATCTGATGCAGGGAGTGAAGTCATCACACAGGTCCTGGCAGCACAGAGCTCAGGACAGTGACAGCTTGATTTAATCTGATCTTACAGACAAAAGACTAATTACTCTATTGTTTACTTTAACTGAGAAGCTTCAAAGGACCTTGGAGAAGGCAATTTAGCTGATAAACATAATAAACAGAGAAGGCTAAATACACTGAGTGAATATGCTAATTACATTACAGCTCAACCCTGAAGTGGCAGAGAAAGCAGCTTTATTTCATCCATGCAGCCTATGAACCTTTGACATGAGACAATCCCTTTAAAGAGTTTCCAAGATAAATCATTTGAAATGAGGCAAGGCTGCAGAAAATAAAAGAGAAAAGTCATAATTCCCCACCTGTCCCCTGCTGTTGTTGCTCCAGAAACCCCCAGGGTCCACTCCTCTTCCTCTTACAATGGACCCAAAACAACAACAAAAATTTAAGAGGAGCAGATCCATTGGAGCTCCAGACAGGTCGATAAGTATACTTTTTTTTTCCCCACCACTCTGGCAATATTTTACATTAATTTTCTTCACTTAATGGTCATAATTTGTTGGCTCTTCATTTTTTTTCCTCCCTGGCTTCCAAAACCCAGAACTTTTTATTTTTCTATCTGCATAAACATACAGTATCTCACAAAAGTGAGTACTCCCTTCACATTTTTTAAATTATTGAATTTTACCTTTTTGTGGGACAAGACTAAAGAAATGACACCTTGATCTAATCTAAAGTAGTTAGTGTATAGCTTGTATAAAAGCGTAAATTTGGTGTGCACTCAAAACAACTCAACACACAGCCATCAATGTCTAAAACATTGGCAACAAAAGTGATTACAACCCTAGTCAAAATGGACAATTTGTGCCCAAAGTGTCAATATTTTATGTGGCCACTATTAACTCTTTTGGGAATATAGTTCAGTAGAGCTCCAAAGGCTGCCATTGGAATCCTTTTCTACTCCTTCATGGTGACATCACGGAGCTCTTGGATGTTAGAGACCCAATCTATTTGAGGTTGTCCCGCGATGCTCAATCAAGTTTAGGTCTGGAGTAGAGATGGGCAAATTTCTCAAAAATTCGATTCGCCGAATTTTACAACAAAATTAGTTTCGGTCCGAATTACTTCGGGACAAATTGCATTAAAAAACAGCTATTTCCAGGCTACACAGAGCCTGTAGGCTGCTGTAGAACGTTGTGCCATGCTTAAATATGCAGAGGGAGCTTGGTTTGGTCTTCATGCAATGTTGTGTTTTAGTATGACACGCATATGACTGCCGCCGCTCTTGACAGAGCGCATAGTCTCAGATTCCACCCAGAGACAGACCAAAATAAAAATGATACAAGACAAATTTCGCAGTAGGGGTTACCCTGACAAGACTCTAGTTTCAATGGTGTTAATCTAAAAAATAAAAACTTTAAAAACGTCATAACTCAACACAATGAACACAGAATTCCATTTATTGTATAATATGACTGGTCAACAAACATTACTGAAATCCAATTTTGGGGACTTTACAAACATCCTTTTGCAGTTCGTCCTTTTTACTAGCAATGCCTGAAGAAGGAAAGTGATTTCCGAAACGTTGCAGCTGTGTGCAACATGGAGTGTTTTGGCTCCACATCATCAGCTCGGAAGAGATTGCATACCACTGACAAGTGAAATGTTGAAAATTCTGTGATTGTACCACGAAACTACTACAGCTAAGTACTGACTGCATATTGTATGTAAAGCGATAATTTGGAATATAAGGGCATGTAGCCGTCATTGATGTTCCGTACGCTAGTAAAAAGCAGCAAGATTTTAAATGCAAATTGGTTTCAGTCTGTTTGTTGCCAGTCAATTGTATTACAAGAAGAAGAGAAAACTCCGGTGCATGACTGAATAAAGGGTCAGTACTAATATAAAAAGAGATATAAAATATAGACAGCACCTTAAATGTATTGAAGCTCCCTTTGTTAATACCTATCACCCCAGGATGGTGGGTATACATAATATCTTAAGGAAACATTGGAATATCCTCAAAAGTGCCTATCCCCATCTGGAAGTCTTCCAGAAACCACCTTTGATATGCTCTAAGAGATCACAAAATACTAGAGATATGTTGGTAAAGGCGGACATAGGATCACAGAAAAAATCACTCACTCAGTCTACCTTATCATCACCCAGAAAGGAACATTTCCGTGTTTACAGTGTTGTCACTGCTCAAGTGTTATCAAGGGCAATTCTATATCACATCCCAGAACGGGTAAGAAATTTGAGCTAGGTGGCCCATTTACATGTGACAGCATGTATGTAGTATATGCTCTAAAGTGCCCGTGTGGCTTACTGTACATAGGGGAAATGGTACAATGAATGAAAGACCGTCTTTCCAGTCATAAGTCTTCTATCCGATGCAACAAAGTTTGGTTGCCAGTACCTCATCACTTTCAGGAAGCTGGGCATAACATCTCCCAGCTTCGCTTTCAGATTCTTGAACAAGTTAAGAGACCTCGTAGAGGGGGTAATCATATAAGGCTACTTAAGGAAAGGGAATTATACTGGATTTTTAGATTGAACACGTTACAGCCCTTCGGTCTAAATAGGGAATGTGACTTTCTTCTTGCTTAACCCTGTACTATATTAACCTTATTCTCCTTTTTTTTCCCTTTTAGCTACGTTAAAACAGAGAATATAATAGGGTGAGATACTACCAGACGTCTTTTCCATATTTCCCTGCGCTTGTTCCTCTCTCTCTCGTTTGTTTCTTTTTTGTTTTCTTCTTTACAGTCCTGTGTCTT
This sequence comes from Phyllomedusa bahiana, assembly GCA_025379985.1. NCBI lineage: Eukaryota > Metazoa > Chordata > Amphibia > Anura > Hylidae > Phyllomedusa > Phyllomedusa bahiana. The sequence goes on along the minus strand of JAODAL010002791.1, from coordinate 23,839 downwards.
TTTCTCCCTCTTTTCTTCCCTCCTTTTTTTCCCTCTTTCTTTCCTTTTTGTTTCTCCCCTTTTCTTTTTCCTGTACCCTCATGTGTGTTTTTGTATTTTTTTCAGTTTTATTTCCCTTTTCATATACTACTTATTTTATGTTTAATATTTATTTACCCTTTCTTTCCTTTTTATGTCTCTCTATTTTATAATATACTTGAAGTTATTTCTCCTGCTGTATCTATTCTCCGTTGCCTATCTTCCGTTTCACGTCTCTTCTACTTATTTCTTCTCTCTACATACATTCTATATCTTTCACACACTTGCGACGTAATGCGCATGCGCGAATTCCCTGTTCTGAACTACATATCCCATCTCCCTTTGCACCGGAAGTAACGTTACAGGATATCCGGACTTCTGGTTTCGCCGGCATTTGCTGCACGGAACGCTACATATTCAGGATGCTTCCCTCTTCTTGCCAGACTGGCTCCTTGTTTCATTTGGGCTACGGCCCTTGTTTATTGCACACAGATTCTACACTCTGGTAAGTCAATATATGGAGGGTATAATAGGGCCTAGTATTTGCATATATACCATGTATTGAATATGTACCTTATTGAACATACTTTGTTGGTTATACTGACTTCCAATTATATATTTTCCATTTTTCCTTGCGCTTATATATTTATGGGTTTCTACTAATATACATCTACAACTATTGTATGTTACATAGAGTCCACTCAAAATCCTTTTGTCCCCAAATATGGATACTTTATTCCCTGGCTTTGTATATATGTATATATTTGTGTATGGTTTATATCTCTGTAAATATTCTTTGTATATTTTTCTTTTATATACACTTATGCTTATTTTCTTTGTTTCACAGTGACTGTTTTGATAAAGGTCCTGCATGACCAAAACATTAACCATAGTCATGCTATTCTATAATTACATATTGTGGAGCCTGTGAATTCTAAATAAATATTTTCCTTTTTTGGCAATTATTTATGAGTGCGGTCAATTGACTTCTATGAGGTCAGACAGTGGCACAATGACAGAGTGTGTAGGTCACGGCAGCAGCCACAGCAGCAGCATGAGGTCAGACAGTGGCACAATGACATTCTGGAGGTGGCAAAAACAGGAGTAGGCCACAGAGTGGCACATTGACACAGTGTGTAGGTCACGGCAGCAGCCACAGCAGCAGCATGAGGTCAGACAGTGGCACAATGACAGAGTGTAGGTCACTGCAGCAGCCACAGCAGCATCATGAGTTCAGACAGTGGCACAATGACATTCTGGAGGTGGCAAAAACAGGAGTAGGCCACAGAGTGGCACAATGACACAGTGTGTAGGTCACGGCAGCAGCCACAGCAGCAGCATGAGGTCAGACAGTGGCACAATGACAGAGTGTGTAGGTCACGGCAGCAGCCACAGCAGCAGCATGAGGTCAGACAGTGGCAAAGTGACATTCATGAGGTAGGAAAAACAGAAGTAGGCTACAGAGTGGCACAATGACACAGTGAGGAGGTGGCAAACAGCAGTAGCAAAAAGGGCACATGAAGTGAGTCCAGGAGAAAAAAAAGAGTGGCACAATGACAGAGTGTGGAGGTGACCGCAGAAGCAACAACCGCAGCAGCAGCATGAGGTCAGAGAATGGCACAATGACACAGTGTGGATGTCACGGCACCAGCAACAGCAGCAGGAGCATGAGGTCATAGAGTGGCACAATGACAGAGTGTGGAGGTGGGTGGCAATACCGGTCCCAGGTAAAGATGGTGGTAGGCAGATGGAGAAACTGTCAGCAGATGTGTGGCATCAGACGGGTGGCGGCATCAGAATAGTGGCTGAGGCAAGTAGTTTGAATCCATACTCATTTCTCAAAGTTTTGGTAAGGCGTTATAGCTGATGTAATCTGACGCCTAAGGCATTGGTGTGTGGAAATCCTGGCTGATCCACATTTGATTCATCTTGACAAAGGTCATTCATTCCACATCTCCTGTGGACAAGCGGGTTCTCCTTGGGGTAACGCTGGCCCCCGCCGCATTGAACAACCGCTCTGATGCCACAATACTGGCCGGGCAGGACAGCTTCACCACTGCAAACTCGGCAAGTCAGTTTGGCTGCCCAGTTGTCCAGCGGATCTTCTAACTGGGGTGGCAGAGTGCTGTCTAAGTAGGCCACCACCTGTTGGTTCAGGGACTGTCCAGGTCCTGCTTCTGCTGCTGGAAACTGCCCTCCTCACTAGGCGTGAGAAGGAAGCTGCTCATCAGTGACTCCAGACTTAGGTTGCTGCTGATGGAGCTGGTACTGATCCTACGCCCCCCACCTTCCCCCTTCAGCCGCGTCAGTAGTACATGAGCGCTGAGGAACCCACCGGTCAGACCTGGCAAAGGAGGGACGATGCCGCACATAGGCAGCAGCTAACTGACTGTGGAGGATTTCCCTATAGTATTTGAGTTTTTCCTTCCTCTCAGCAGCTGGAAAAAAGGCTCCCAATTTGGACCGGATGCGAGGGTCCAATAGGTTGGAGAGCCAGAAGTCATCCCTCTGCCGGATGGTGACTATTCGGGAGTCACTAGCCAGGCAAATCAGCATGCTGCGGGCCATCTGCACAAGTGACTCCGAGGGACTTCCTGCCTCCATTTCCACTGTATACTGCTACGGTGCTTGCGGGTCATCTGCCTCGTCTTCTTCATCTCCACCTACTTCCTCCAGCTGCTCCTGCTCCTCCTCTCCTGTCACCTGAGTAGAAAATCCACTCATTTCACCAGACAATGCTTCTGCTCCAATGTCCTCCTCCTCCTCCTCCAGTTCAGTCTCCACCGGACTCATGTGGCCGCGAGATGTAGTCGCCACGTCTCCAGTCCCCTGCCCAGACAAATTTTTCAGCATCTGTTCCAGGACATGAAGCAGTGGAATGACGTTATTCATCCCGTAGTCCTGACGACTGACAAATAACGTGGCCTCCTCGAATGGCCTCAACAAACGGCAGGTCTCACGCATGAGCTGCCACTGGCTGACATCAAAGTTACACAGGGGAGTACTCCTGTCCGCCTGGATCATCAAAAAATCGTTAATGGCCTTTCTCTGTTCATATAGTCGGTGCAACATGTGCAGGCTGGAATTCTAACGGGTGGAAACATCGCATATCAGAGGGTGGTGGGGGGAGGCCATTCTGCAGCTGCCACTCGAGGAGGGTGTTCCTGGCATTGTAGGAATGGATGAAGTGCATGCACAGTTTCCTGGCAATTTTCAGAATCTTCTGAAGATCGGTGGAAGACTTCAGGTACCTTTTCACAATCAAATTGAACACGTGCGCCATGCAGGGCGCATGGACCATCTCTCCTCGGTGCAGCGCGGAAACCATGTTCCTCCCATTGTCTGTCACCATGGTTCCGATTTGCAGTTGGCAAGGAGAAAGCCAAATATCGATTTCTTGCTGCATGACGCAGAGCAGTTCCTCCCCTGTGTGACTTCGTTCGCCGAGGCAAGCCAGGTGTAGAACTGCGTGACACCGCTGTGATCTACACATGTGGTATGACGGAGCAGCACTTGTGGAGGCTGAGATGGTGGTGGTGGAGGAGGAGGAGGAGGTGGACCTTGGCGCAGGAGCAGCAGTTTGACAACTTGGAGGAGAAAGCGGTGTCTCCTGTCCAAGTTCTTGGTATGCCTGGGCAAGAAGCACATTCACCCAGTGGGCCGTAAAGGACATGTACTGGCCCTGACCGTAGTTACAGCTCCACACATCTGCACTGCCATGCACCTTGGAACAAACCGATAAGCTCAAGGACTGGCCCACCTTCTGCTCTACATATTTGTGAAGTGCTGGTACTCCTGTTTGGAAAAGAAATTACGGCTTGGAACTCTCCATCTCGGCTCGGCACAAGCCAGTAGTTCTCTGAACGGTGCAGAGTCCACCATTTGGAAAGGGAGGGACTGCAGTACCAAAAACTTGGACAGGAGCATGGTCAGCTTCTGCACCTTAGGATGGTTGGACGCATACTGTTGTCTCTTTGTAATCACCTCATTGAACGACTGCTGGTGCCATGAGTAGTGAGGAGCAGGAGCATCTGGACCGGGAGATGATGGCAAAGAGAAAAATCTCCCTTCTGCAGAGGTGGTGGAGCCTTGACTGGGCGCTGCTGCTGCGGCGGCAGGTTGGACCACCACATCTGAGTCACGTTTCTTCCAGGCCACCGGATGGTGACACTGCATGTGTTGACACAGGGCCATGGTGCCAACGTTAACTCCCTGGCCACGCTTAACTTTCTGCCCACAGATTCTACATATACCCATGTTCGGCTCCTCCGGTGTCTTAGCAAAGAACTGCCACACTGCCGAGTAGCTGATTTAACCGCCAACGCTCCGCACTGAGTGACTACTGCCGCCGCTGCCTCGCTGAGCCCCTGTGCCGCTACTTTCTTGGACCTGCGAAGTGGGTTTTCTACCCCGGGGCCGCTTGGCTCCTGACCTCTCACTGCTGCTACCCTGCTGACTCACGGGCACACAACCCACTGGCTGGCTGCACCGCTGCCTGACGCGCAAGCTGATGCCCTCTTCTCCTGACGATGATGAAGCCCTTGCTTCACCCGGCTCCCAAGTGCGATCGGCTACATCATCATCGATTTGTGTTTCATCGTCACTGCTGTCCTCATCAACGGTCTTGGTATGCAGAGGCTGACCCCTCACAACATGACCTCCCATGCCACTCTCCACATCTATACTTTGCCGCCTACTGCAAGAAGCAGAGGACATTGGCCCCATTTCTTCGCTGCCAAGTAGCTGCTGACTGCCGTCCTCAAATTGTTCATCCTCTCTGTATAGTGCCACTGAGCCCAGACCAAATAGTAGATCTCTGGCTGAGGGAACCGGATGGGACAGAGGCGGGTTGAGGACAGGTGAGGGTCGCTGACCCGCTCCCGGGCTATGCCAACTATGGGTTGTGTCTGACATTCCCACCGACTCTTGGCTGGGGTTGTCAGATGTCATCTTGGAGAAAGTGGATGACCTAGTCAACCAATCAAGAACCATTGGGTTGCTGAACAACACACGGCCGCTAGATGACACCCGCAGTTCTGGCCTCACCGAGTGACCCCTGCTGCGACGTCCCCTTGCTGTGCTGCGACCTGGTCCTGTTCCAGGAATGTTTGTGCCACTGCCCCTCGCAGGTGAAGCTACACCTCTCTTTTGACCCAAATGTTTGTTCTAAAATGTACAGACCGTTTGATGAAGAATCGTATATATAAATACCCCCTGTTTTTTTCTCCAAATAACCCACCAACAAGCTTGGGTAACCCTTGGGTATAAATTTCGCCCACAAATGGGCCCGGAAAAATTTATTTGTGGCGTTTAAAACACTGTGTATTTTCTAAAAATTAAAAGCACAAACAGGCTTAAATATCCTACACTCTCTGCTGACATATGTTTGTTCTAATGTACAGACTCTGTGATGAAAGACTTCTGTATTGATAAATACACACCCTGTTTTGTTCCAATGAACCCACCAACAAGCTTGGTTAACCCTTGGATATAAATTTCGCTCACAAAAATGGCAGAAAATTTACTTGTATGTGCTGTTTAAAAACACTGTGTATTTTACTAAATATAAAAGCACAAAAAGGCGTAAATAGTCTTCGGATATAAATTATGCTACAGAATTTCTTCTTTGGCAGTGGAAAACAACGTTTCTTTTACTGAGTACAACTGCAGAAAAATACTTAGTTAACCCTTGGATGTAAATTGCGCAAAAGAAATGTGCTGTCAACAATAACGAGCTTAGCAGCGTGTTAAAACGGCATGTATTTTACGGAACACAACAACAGAAAAATTCGTAATTAACCTTCGGATATGAATTATGCTACAGGCAAAATTTCTTCTTTGGCGTTGAAAAACACCGTTTCTTTTAGTGACCACAACAGCAGAGCAATGCTTAATTAACCCCTGGATCTAAATTGCGCAAAAGAAATGAGCAACCAAAAATAAAGTGGTATTTGGATTGTAAAAATGCTGTTTCTTTAACTGCAACAGGCTTAGATAACCCTTGGATATTCAATGGCTCAAGAACTAGCAGATAGCATGAAATGTTATATGTAGCTGAATTGGACAGCATACTGACTTCATTCCAATACCCCACAAATCAGAATTAGAACTTAAGAGAAGCAGTCTCTGAGACAAGCTGTGACACCCCCCAAAAATCGCTGTATAAAAGTTAGTTCTTTAGTATGAGATATCATGAGCAGCAGCAGTAGCAGCAGCAGCTTCCTTACACAGCACAGTGAGAGCAGTGTGAACTGCCAGCGTCGCGCCCGGACTTATATAGTGCAGTGACGCACAGAATCCCGCCGTTCTCTGATTGGCTTCATCTCTGCACATGTCATTTAGGCTACGCCCTTCTTCCTCCCAGAGTTCTGTGCCCCAGGTAACGCCCGGTGCGCGCAGCCATTGTATCAATTAAAAACATGCTTCGTTCCCGCGAATCACCCCAAACTTCGACTTCGTTCAGAATCAAAGTTTTCCTGAAATTCTAAACGAATTCCACTTCATTAGAATCAATTCGCCCATCTCTAGTCTGGAGACATGTTTGGCCAATCCAGTAGCTTTACTAACATTTTCTTTAGCAAGACAGGGGTCACCTTGGAGGTGTGTTTGAGGTTGTTATGTTAAAATATTGCCCTGAATCCCTGTTTCCGAAGGGAGTGGATCATGCTCTGCTTCAGTATGTCATAGTAAATGTAGGCATTCATGCTTCCCTCATTGAACTGTAGCCCCTCACAGCCGACAGCACTAATTTCTATTTTGAAAAGACAATCTCTGGATATGACGCTGAGCACGTGTACTCAAATTCTTTGGTCGACCATGACGAGTCCCGATCTGAGTGGAACCTATCTTGTTAAGCTCAGTTTCAGAGTGTTGGCAATCTTCTTGTAGCCAAGACCACCTTAATGTAGAGCAACAATTATTTTTTGCTTTGCCATGAGGTGACATGTTGAACTTCCAGTGAACAGTATGAGAGAGTGTAAGAGCAGTAAGACCAATTTTTTTTTTGTTTAACTGTATTTTTATTAAAGTTTTCATAAAAAACAGTACAATAAAGTTGGTTGATACAAGTGGTTATGCAATACATCATAAATCAATCTCTTTGTAACAGTATATATCAACCTGATAAAATGTTCTAACACAAAAGCAAACGTCAACAACAATCAGTTTCCCTTTAATGGACAAACTCACAATAGACAAGACCAAATCTAATACACCTGCACCCCATTTACACCTGAAACGTTGTAACATTAATGAGTCATTTGACACCATGGAGGCAAAATGGCAAATGGGGCACAATTTGTAAATTTTTACTTAGGAGTTTAGTCACTTTTGTTACCAGTGGTATAGACATTGATGGGTGTTTGTTGAGTGATTTTTAGGGCTCACCCGATTTACACTGTTATACAAGCTGATAACACTGACTACTTTACTTTATATCAAAGTGTCATATCTTCAGTGAAAAAATATAATACTTTTTTTTACAAAAATGTGAGGGGTGTACTCACTTTTGTGAGATACTTTATGAGGGCTTGTTTTTTGGCGGCACAAGATATTCTTTTTAGTAGTGCAATTAAGGGCCACATGTATGAAAACTGTCTAGGTTGCCCATAGCAACCAACCAGAGCGCCCCTAGCATTCAGAGTATGGGATAAGTGGTGTTATATTTGTATAAAATATGTGTAACTTTTTTATGTGTAAAATGGCAAAAGAGCGGGTGATTTTAATTTTTTGGTATTTAATATTATTTTTTATACTTTTAAAACATTAATTTTTTTTTTACTTTTACATTTTGTTTCCCTAGGTTACTTGACCAAAAGAGGGCTTAATTGCTTGTACACCCTTCTGTATCATGGAAATAATGCTGAAGGATGTACCAGGATGGTGTTTCTATTACTTCCTGCCAGGAAGTAATAGAGACATTGAAAGATGCGTTTTTGATGCATTTTTGTGCAGAAAGGCACAATTAATGCTGTACATTCCAGCACAAAAAACACATCCAAAACACAAAAGAAAATGCTCCGTGTTAAAGCATCCTTACTGAGTAAGCCTGCTACATAGAGCCTTACTGAAAATAGGTCATACCTATATGTCCATTGTCGGTAAGGGGTTAAGTAATCAAATCCCTTAAGTAATCAAATATAACAACTGAAGTAAGGGAGATACCTGAACATTTTACATGATACATCCAATTTTGAAGGCCTCTTCTCATGTAATTAAATCATAGTTGCCATTTAAAAACACTTAAAACACCTAATTATATGTTTACGATTGCGTTGGCTATCCGAGATCGATATCGACTAGGTCATAGTCGTCCCGCTATCGATAAGGTTTTTCGAATAAAATAGTGAGCATCTATTATGCCGCGATGACCATTAAATCATGGGAGCAGCAACAACACCTTTCATTATTACAAACCCAAACAAGCTGGAGACGCTAAATTAACATCCACAACAGTGCAAATGGGATACGTGCTACATCTTAGCAACACACTTAGGTTATACAGTCACAGAAAAAAAGTCACAGACCATTCATAGCCCTGTCTTTGTACACAGTCGGAACCTTAAACCTGCATCACCCACAAATTAAAAAGTGCCAGAAGGCAGTATGATGTTGAACATCATGTTACTTGAACTGAACATTGAATATACCCTGTCCTGGAACGCATGCATGAGCCAACCTTGCAGTGCACCCCACATTTAAAAAAGTGCCGGGAAAGGGAAGACGGGAAGGGGGGAAAGGCCGGAAAAAGGAGTCTTCAAACCACCATTTTTAGGTCACTGGACATTGACTATACCTGTCGCTGGCCACAGCATGAGCCCCAAACCTGCATGGACCCCCACATTTAAAAAGTGCCGGAAAAAGGATCTTCCAAACCCATTTTAGTTTCACTGGAATTGACTAATATCCTGTCCTGGGCCACAAGCATAGCCCCAACCTGCGTTGACCCCCACATTTAAAAGTGCCCTGAAAAGGAGTCTTTCAAACCACCATTTTTAGTTTTCACTGGACATTGACTATTCCATGTCCTGGCCACACATGAGCCCCAAACTGCATGACCCCCACATTTCAAAGTGCCGGAAAAGAGTCTTTCAACCACCAATTGTAGTTTTCACTGGACATTGACTATACCTGTCCCTGGCCACAGCAATGAGCCCCAAACCTGCATGACCCCACATTTAAGAAAGTGGCCTGGAAAAAGGAATCTTTCAACCACCATTTTAGGTTTCACTGGACATTGACGATACTGTCCTGGCCACCAGCATGAGTCCCCCCAAACCTGCATTACCCCCACATTAAAAAGTGCCGGACAAAAGAGTCTTTCAACACCACCATTTTAGTTTCACTGGAACATTGACTTCCTGTCATGGGCCACAGACATGAGCCCCAAACCTGCATGACCCCCACATTAAAAAGTCGCCGGAAAAAAGAGTCTTTCAAACCCACCATTTTAGTTGAAACTGGACATTGACTGATACCTGTCCCTGGCCACAGCATGAGCCCCAAACCGCTATGAACCCCCACATTTTAACAAGTGCCGGAAAAAGGAGTCTTTCAACCAGCCATTTTAGTTGTCATCTGGAACATTGACTATACCTGTCCCTGGGCCACAAGCATGTGCCCCAAACCTGCAGACCCCCAACATTTAAAAAGTGCCTGAAAAAGGAGTCTTTCCAACACCACCATGTAGTTTCACTGGCCATTGACTATACTGTCCTGGCCACAGCATGAGCCCCAAACCTGCATGACGCTCCCCTCCCCACAATTTCTAAAGTGCCGGAAAAAGGAGTCGTTCATGTCAACCACCATTTTAGTTTTCACTGACATTGACTATACCTGTCCTGGGCCACAAGCATGAGCCCAAACCTGCAGACCCCCACATTAAAAAGGTGCCGGAAAAAGGAGTTCTTTCAACCACCATTTTAGTTCACTGGACATTGACTATTACCTGTCCGGGCCACAGCATGAGCCCCCAAACCTGCATAATAACCCCCCACATTTAAAAATGCCGGAAAAGGAGTCTTTTCAACACCATTTAGTTTCACCTGGACATTAGATATATCCCCTGTCATGGGCCACAGCATGAGCCCAAACCTGCATGACCCCCCATTTAAAAGTGCCGGAAACAGGAGTCTTTCAACCACCATTTTAAGTTGACTGGAATTGACTAAACTGGTTCCTGGGCACAGCATGAGCCCCAACCTCATACCCCCACATTTTAAAAGAGTGCCGGAAAAAAGGAGTCTTTCAACCACCATTTTTAGTTTCCACTGACATTGACTATACCGGACCTGGGCCACAGCAAGAGCCCCAAACCTTGCATCTAAGAAAACCAAACCCCCACATTTACAAAAGTGCGAAAAAGGAGCCTCTTCAACCACCATTTTAGTTCCTCTGGACATTGACGATACCTGTCATGGCCACAGAGGAGCCCCAAACTGCATGACCCACACTTTTAAAAAACGTGCCGGAAAAAGGAGTCTTTCAATCCACCATGTTTAGTTGAACTGGACATTGGACTATACCTGTCCGGGCCACACAATGAGCCCCAAACCTGCATGAGACCCCCACAGTTAAAAAAGTGCCGAAAAAGACCTTCAAACCCCATTTAGTTTTCACTGGACATTGACTTAAACCTCTGTCGTGGGCCACAGCAAGAGCCCCACAACCTGCATGACCCCCACATTTAAAAGTGCCGGAAAAAGAGTCTTTCACCACCATTTTTTAGTTGAACTGGACATTGACTATACCTGTCCTGGCCCCAGCATGAGCCCCAAACCTGCATGACCCCCACATTTAAAAAAGTTGCCGAAAGAGTCTTTCAACACCATTTTAGTTTCAGACTGGACCATTGACTATACCTGTCTCCTGGGCCACAGCAATGAGCCCCAAACTGCATGACCCCCGACAATTAAGAAGTGCCGAAAAAGGAGTCTTCAACCACCATTTTAGTTTGAATAGGACATTGACTATTACCTGTCCTTGGCCACAGCAATGAGCCCCCAAACCTGCAATGACCCCCACACTTAAAAAGTGCCGGGAAAAAAGGAAACTTTCAACCACCATTTTAGTTTCACTGGACATTGACTATACCATGTCCGGCCACACGCATGAGCCCCAAACGCTGCAGAACCCCCAACATTTAAAAAGTGCCGGTAAAAAGGAGTCGTTCAATCCACCCATTTTAGTTTCACGTGGACATTGAGAAAACAATACCTGTCCTGGCCACAGCAGACCAGGGCCTGGAGTTACCAGTGGGTGGCGGTGAAAAGCCGGCTGGCGTCCGTCTTCCTATTAACTACGCAGGGTTAAAATACCCGATGACGCAGCAAACGTAAACTGTCGTGCTGAAGCAGAGTGCGGAAGCGGAAGTGTGAGAACTCCGCTTCCTCTTTACACAGTCAATACCCTGGGTAGCGCTTGCCCTCCGTATGAGTGTGGAACAATTGAGCTTCACTGTTCGGAAATACTGTGGTTTAACGCTCCTGTTACACCCGAGGTGCCCTTTATATCTTGGCAGTCCTTTTTCTCATGTTACTCAACGTGCTGGAGGAAAATGTCTCTGTACTTTGTTCTCTGGCCGTGCTCCATACCATGTCCTCTGAATAACCAACAATCTGGTCCCAAGGTTTTCCTGTACATCCCATGTACAATTCAGAGGATTTTTTTTAACAAGCTATTTTTTGTACATGCAAGGTTTTTAGTACTTTAATTCTAGAAAACACATTTTTTAACATAGGATGGAATCCCACCCATGTTCTTTGTTTCTCTTATTTTTCATTGTATTAAATGGGTTGTCTCATACAGGGATTGATAGCTAATTTAAAGATCTGCAAAACAAGTCATTTTGCAATATGTGTCCATTACACAGTGTCCTACCTATTTCCTGTTTCTGACAGCACCATCACCCTTGAACCCACTCTTGACCAATTGTTGAAGAACAAATGTCTGTTAGAAACAACATTATTTTAGAATAGGACCGGTAGTATGCTGCATGCACAGCAAAATGCCCAAAACTTCAAAGCATGACCCTTGAGTCCACTTTGGTCAATGTGAAAACAAATGGTCCTGTTATGAAACAACATTTTTTTATAATAGGACCTGTAGTATTGCTGCATTTTCAAAGCGGCATGTCCCAAAAAATTATAAAAATACTTCTCAGCCACAGTTTAAAATTGTGAGGGAGAAAATAGCCACTTAAGAAAGCCACATTTCTGTTACAAAGGACCATGATTATTGCTGTATTCACAGCTACGATGAACCAAAAAATATATAATATGACATCCACCACTATTAAAAATTGTGAGGAGAGAAATGCCAACGTAGAGCCACATTTTCTGTTCCAAAGGACCATAATTATAGCTGTATCTCACAGCAACATGAACCCCCAAGCAAAAATTATAAATATACTTCTCAGCCCACTATTAAAAATGTTGAGGAGAAATCCACTTAGAAGCCACATTTCTGTCCAAAGGACCATAAATTATAGCTGTATCTCACAGCAACATTCCCCCAAAAAAATATAAATTGACTTCTCAGCCACTATTAAAAAATTGTGAGGGAGAAATGCCACTTAGAACAGTCCAGCGCATTTCGTTCCAAAGGACCATGATTATTCTGGATCTCACAAGCAACATGACCTCAAAACCATTGACAATATGCGAAAACTTCTTAAGAATAAAGTGAATTAAATGGAATATGGTGGTGTCATGAAACCTTGCTGGCTTTTACATCTCCTCACAGCAAAACCAGCAAAATGAACTGTTGGTAAGAGAATAAAAATTGCAGTAAGAAATTATACATTTTAAAAAAACGTTTTCAAGAGACCATTTCGTTTGATAAGGAAGGTGAATAAGACTGTGCAACATAAGCGTGACCTCGGCAATGGGCCAGCAAACAATCATCAGAGATCCCTGCCTGATTCATCTTGATGAAAAGTCAAAACGTTCCACTTTATCTGTGGAAAGCCGATGCGTTTGTCTTAATGACTCCTCCAGCGGTGCTGAAGGTTCCGCTCAGATATGACGTCTGCTGCTGGCAGGTCAACACCTCTATGGCGTGATGAGCCAGACGCGGCCATTCGCCCATTTTGGATACCCAAATCTATTGGGTCCGGTGAAACCATGCACAAAAACATCGTTTGAGGACGCAGATAGTCGTGCACCATGATCATAAGCGGATCTCTTGTGTTGGATGTGTGCCCTGCATTGCTGCGTCGTTGAGGTGGTAAACAAAGAATTGCAAGAGGTCACCATTAGGCTTCTGCACTTGCCTGCTGCGGCCTTACATGGCAACTCTTGACTGCTGTCACGTCGGCTGATGTTGTTCCACCGTGACATTTGGGACGTGAAGGCAGACGCACCAGATGTCCCTGTTGATCAATCCAGCAAGGTCTTCCATTTCCTGCCTGCATTTTACCTCCTCTATTTTGGTGGGTGGAGGAAAGTGCTGATTTTAGTTTTGTCCGGGATCCAGGAGGGTGGCCACCAGTAACTGTTTGATCATTTTGATGGCCTTAAGGGCGAGGATCATGTTGGAGGAAATGGAGCATCCCACGGCACTCATGGAGAGATGGAGCCTTTGATTTCCCAACCTCTCTCTGGGTCGCGGGGCACTAGCAAACTGGATCTTCCCTCCATCTTCCTCATCCGCCTCCAATTCGCGCCAACGCGTCTTTCAAGGCAGGGACGGTCGGTAACATCGGTGTCTAGAATACCTCCTCCTCCTCTCCTACTCCTCCGCTGCCCTCCGGCACAACTTCAACACACCCTGGACTTGCCTCTGAGATGATGCCACCCTGAGAGCTGATTGCGCCACCTTGCACGTAGCTCGGGACCCCGAACCACTGCCTAATGAAGACCCAGATGAAATTTGTGAAACTGTCGGGCCTTGTTGATTTGACGAGATAAAAAGCTCCGTGTCCGCATCTGTGTCCGTTCTCCTCCTCCCGTCCTGCGGGAACCTGGTTTGTTTCAGAGTGTCCCCAACGATCGTTCCAAAAGTAATCACCCAATGCTCATATACTCGCGTGACAAGGGGCATTGTCCGCACGGACATTTTGTGGCTTCTTCAAAACTGCAAGATGGTGCATAGGCTCTTTCACTCCTCCACTCTCGGTGGTTCAACACCCGAGGTCCTACCGCTGCTTGTCAGGTCCATTGTGTTCACTTCGCCTGCGTAGGCATTGCGCTGGCGCCAATACAATCGCTGGAGCATGTTGGGAGGGTGGAATTCCTCCAGCGTGTTGCCAAGTCAACAAATGAGGACCGGTTGCCGGGAGCGCCGAGCTGACGCTACAGAACGCAGCCAGGCTGGACGAATCAGGGTGCGAACGGCGGAAGTGCGAACTCCAGACCTCGAGCCTTCTCAGCAGGCAGTCCAGACCCGGGTAGCTCTAGAAATTTCAGGACGACCAAGGTTCATGACATGTGCCAGGCAAGGGAGGTGCTCCTGCCTACCGATTCTTAGGGCGGCCAGCAATTTCGCCCGTTATCAGCACACCACCTTGCCTGGCACCAAGGTTCTTGTCACCCAGCCCCTGCGCTCGGCAGTCTCGTTGCATAGAGCCCGTCCACCTAGCTTCCTGACCTGTGTGTGGACGGTCTCCAAGGCTGATTAATTTCACACGGCCTGGTGTCTCGGGCACGGAGCCACCGAGAGGACCTTGGGTGAAAGAGCCCTGCACCATCCCTGCGGTTTGAAGAGCGTGCGCCGAGCCTGAAGCCACCGTCACCCCCAGAGACACCACCCAGCTCCCCAGTGAGCGGTCACAGAGATATAGCGCCACTTGCCGTGCTTACTAGTCATGTGTCGGTGGTGAGATGGACTTTTCCGCCACAGATGCAGACAACGAGCTTGAAATTATAAGATGACACGTGGCTGGCCAGGTCAGCGCTGGCTTTTCTGGCAAAGAAATGCCTGCACGGCATACTGGTAATGGGGACAAGCAGGGCCATACGTGGCGGAACCCATCTGTGTCCACCAACGAAAGGCTACATTTCCAAGGCCAAAAGCCTGGCAATGCCGACATTCAGGCTTTTTGGCTTTGGGATGGTGTTGGGTTAAATGTTTTCTTCTTCTCTGCTCCCAAACCTGGAAGAGACAGAATGCTGCGCAAGACGGCCGCGGTACGGCGGTGCATCGTCAAACCTGGCGGAAGAGAAGGGGGTAGGATGGGTCCTCTGCTGGTGCTGGGGTACTCCGGGCGACGGTGGAGGCTTGAAGCGGAGTTGATCCTGATCATGGACTCCGAGAGACAGGGCAAGCTTGAGGACGCTTGGTGGTGGCGGGGAGGAGGAGGCGAGACAGAGGGTGTGACAGTGGTTGGAGGCCCGGGTCGGTCCCTGGCCTTTTGTTTGGGCCAAGGTTTCCTCCATTTTCAACTCATGCATTCGCGTGCATGTGAATAGACATGTTTGTGGTGGTTGAACCACTTAAGGGGTCTTGCCCTCTACTTATGGCCGTTTTACGGCAAAGGGCAGATGACATCGGCTGGTGAATCAGAGGCTTGCTCAAAGAAGGCCCAGGCTTGAGAGTCCAGGACCTTTTGACGGCGATAAGCGAAGCGGGTTGCGCCTGACCGTGGGCTGGCGGAATCATGATCAGCGGACTTCTGCGACCCCCTCCTCCCTTTTTGTGGCGGGACCCGTATTGACACTACCACATCGTCTTCCTCCTCGCCACTATAAGCGCTTGCAAGCAAAATCTGCGGAAAAACCAGGATGGATTCCTCATATCGTCACAATCATCATCATCACACAGGTGACCTTGTCTCCTGACTTTCTGCATCCAGAAGCTGCGGGCTACGCAACAAGGGCACTTCAAGGCGTTGCCGACCCGCGCCGGGATTTTTGCCGATTGACCGCTTCCTTCACACCTCCTCTGATGCATCAGTAAACTGGCGTCAGAGCAGAGAAAATCATCCCTTGTGGCCCTCCTTGATCTTGTAACATCCCTTCTGACCTCCATACCGCATTTTGTCTCAAAGAGGTCTTCAGAAAATGGGGATTATCGCACAGTGTTGTACACGAGTTTACATTTGGGCTGCTTCATGTTGGACAGATGCTGATGATGGCTGATGACACATATGTGGCGTGACTGCGAGGACGAGGAGTAAGACTGCTAGATGCAGGATGCATTAACCACTGAAAGTGACAGATGGCGACGATGTTTCGTACTTAGATTCAAAGGGCCCCTGACCCAGCGATAACAGGCCCTGACCGGTCCTGCAACTGACGATCCGCTGGCATGCGTGTTGTCGCCAGCACTGAAGGAGCACCATTCTCTCGTACCTCTACCTCCATGTGCTACCCCTCTTTGCTCCGCTTACCACCTGCATTTTCGCTCATGTTCAGAATAAAAAATTTGAGAAGGTATGGAATAGTTTTGAAAAGTCTCTATTAAAAGACAGCAAATCACAGCTATCTCAATCCCTCTAGTCAAAACAAAATTGCTGTATTCAAATTGTACTGCAAGGTGTCCTATCAACAATCTGACTGGGCAAAAGTCCAAAAAACACGTATCTGTTATTTTTTGATATAATAAAAAACTGTATTTTTTGCACTCTTTCAATAATTCAACCGTGGTGAATATAGAATTTGCTGTTTAAGATTTACGTAGATGCCTGCGTCAATGAACAGTGCTGGTGCGCAAAGTCAAAAAACACGTAACTGTTATGTTTGATATAATAAACGTATTTTTTGCACCTTTCAATCACCTGTGTGAATATAGAATTGTTGTTTTAAGATTTACGTAGATGCTGCGTCAATAAAACAGGCTGGGTGCCAAAAGTAAAAAAAACACGTAACTGTTTTTTTGAAAAAATTTAACGGGAATTTTTTTGCATTTTTAAAATTCACCTGTGGTGAATATAGAATTCCCTTTTTAAGTTTTTACTAGATGTTTCCAAAAAGAACATGCTTTTTGCGAAAAAGTAAAAAAAAAAAAAAAAAAACACTTCCGGGCCCCAACCTGATGGAGGGGGGACTACCCGTCCCGCTCCGCGGGCCCACCGCTGAAAAGCTGCACTCAAAACAGCCAAAAGCCCCCAAAACGTGAATGGGAGTCAAGGAGAGGGGGCATTACCTCCCCCCCCCCACTAAACCCCCAGGCAGCAACCTTGTGAGACCGACACCCCCCGAAAGCAGGGGGATCCTTTCCCCGGCACAGGAGGGGGAAAGGGGGGTCCCCCCCCACTTTTCTCAGCTCAAAAACACGGGACGGGCCCACGGGGGGAAAGGTGCTGAAGCCCCCCTTTTTTAAAGGGAAAAGTCCAAAGAAGCGATCCAGGTTTTAAAAAAACCAACAAAGGGGTCACCGAGGGGGGGCAATTAAAAGGAAGCTAACATTTTTATCAAAAAGTCTCTAAGAGGTGAGGGGAGGGGGGGGGGGGGGGGGGGGACTAAAAGCCCCGCCAAAATTCACCCCAAAAGCACCATCCTAAACCAACTGTCAAATTCCCCAAAAAAACCTTAGTTTTAAGAGTACAAAATTTAAAACCCAAACAAGCATGATAACCAGAGCTCCCATTTGCGGGCCACAAAACTAACTACAGTGTTGTAACTCTGCACAATATCCCCACTCCCCAAAAGGACTGGCCTCAAAAACGTGTGAATCTTGTAGAGTATCCCCCTTTTTAAAAAAGTACCCTTCAAAAGCAGGGATAAAACAAATTAGGATACAGGGCCCCAAAATTCACTGGGAAAGAAAAAGCGGGACCGGCAAAGAAAAAATCCGAATATAAAAAGGGGAAACCCCCTCAAAAAGGGGGGGGGGCAAGCTCGCGAAAATTAAAGGGTTCCCCAGTTTAAAAAATCGTTTAACAAAAAATTGGCTAATGCAGGGGCAAAGAAAATTCTACCTTTCGCAAAAAACACTCTAAAAAACCAACTCTTCCCACAATGCGGGAGCGCAGACAAAAGGTGGGCGGGCAGGGGGGGGGGCGGGTGAGTTTAAACAAGACGCCAAAAAATAGGGGACGAAATTTTCCGACCTGAAACCCCCCAAAAAACGTTCTCACGAAGCAAAAAAAAAAAGCCGTCAAAAAAAGGGAAAAACTAGAAAAACCCCGGGGGGGCGTAATAATTTCGTATTAAAAAGGGCTGCCGGAGAAACCCGCGGGGAGTCTCCAAAAAAAAAAATGTAAAACCCAGATCTCCCACGCTTTTAAATGGGGACCCCAAATTCCAAAGGGGAAGGGCTCACAGATAGGTCCAAAAAAAATTGCCCAATAAAAGGGGACATTGGGGGGCCCCTAACTATCCCCGCCCAATTATACCCAAAAATTTTGGTTTTAAAATTTAAAAAGGAAAACATTAAAGAAGTTTTAAAGGGGCCCCAAAACCCCTAAAATTGGGGGCCCCCACTTTTCCCTTTATTTTCAATGACTACCAGTGGGGGTTTTTCAAGAAAAAGACGGCCCCTTCGGGCAAAAATGTTTCTGTTTTTTTATGCGAAAAAAAAAATTTCGCTCCCTACCCCAAGCCACTCTGGGGGAAACTCTCCCGGGAAGGCAAAACTGATTCCTTTACAACTTTCAACGGGCCGGATGAAAACTGCACAATATACATTTAGGTTTCAGAAGAAAAAGATCAGAAAACCCGCCATTGAATCATCGACCAATCCAGACCCCAGACAGAAATCCCAGCAAGGACCAAAACCCAAAGGGAACCCAAAGATATCCTCAAAACCCCCAAAGAGAAGGCAAAAACAAGACATAAAAGGATAGCGGGGGTTTTTTCTCTTCATACAAATTGGGGGACCTTATAACAAAATTTTTCATGAGACACTTTTCCATAATATGATAGCATCACCCCCTCTCCCCCCTCCCTTCTTTTTTTTTTTTTTTCCCCTTTTTTTTTTTCTTTTTCCTCCTCCTTTGCTTTTTTTTTTTTTTTTTTTTTACTTCTCCCTGTCCCTCCCCTCCCCCTTCCTCCCTTTCTTCCCTTTTTCTGGGAGAAGGGAGTTCAGAAAGGAAAAAACAAACAAAAAGGGGCCACTGGGGGCACAAATAGTTTTTTTAATTATGTGGGGGTCTACAAAAAGACCGAACATCAAAAAAAGAGAAGCCCCAAAAAAAAATTTGGGAAACTGGGCAACAGGGGGCCCAATTGTTAGGGATTTTTCCCATTTTTACGAAAAGGTTGGGGTTTATTTTAAAGGGTTTTCCCTCCAGTTTAACCCGGGAAATACAGTTTACAAAACCCAGGGTTTGGAGGTGTTGGTTTCAAAAGGGAAAATTTGACTTTAACTGCAACTCTTCATTTTTTAAATCCCCCATAAACAAGGCTTTAAAAAAAAATTTAGGGAATGAAAAGGTTTTAAAGTCCCCCGCAAAGCGCTCTTTAATCCCTTAGAAAATTTGGGGAAAAAATGAAGCCCGATGTGGCTCTTTGCAAGAGCCCGCCCTTTTGATGCCCCCAATTTTTTTTCAAAAAGGGGAAAAGTATTGGGGGAAGGGCTCGACCCCAATAAATAAGAAAAAGGGAGTGCTGATTTTTTTTAAGGGAAAAACCCGTATATAATATCCAAAGCAACAAAAAGGGAAAAGGGAAAGGAAATGGAAATAAAGGTACACCTAAAAATCCCCAAAGCGGGGAGACATATGTATAATAAAATGGAAAGGCCAAATGGAAGGAACGGATTTTTCCCGAGAGTTGGGAGTTCATATACTCTCGAAAACAGCACGCTCATAATAGGGGGGGGAATCCCCCCACAAAACAAAATTATAATTATGCGGGCCTCA
Organism: Phyllomedusa bahiana; assembly: GCA_025379985.1. Classification (NCBI taxonomy): domain Eukaryota; kingdom Metazoa; phylum Chordata; class Amphibia; order Anura; family Hylidae; genus Phyllomedusa; species Phyllomedusa bahiana. The sequence goes on along the minus strand of JAODAL010002791.1, from coordinate 4,080 downwards.
GGGTTTTGCAGAGAGTGTGGGACCAAGTTTTTTTGGGAGGCTCACACACCCGGACACAGGGAGTTTACCTTTTTTTCGAATGCCACCAATAAAAGGCCCGCAAAGATAACTTCCTCACGACCAGAAAACTAAATAACAAGTTTCTTGAGGGGGACTTTTCGCCGGCCCTCCTCATTTCTGACCATGCCCCATAGTGTTTGGGGGGAAATGGAGGGTTTCCCCAAAGGGGGACATGATTTGTTTTTCCTTTCCCACAGCTTTAAATCGGGAAAACTCCCAAATTTAAAGAAAATGATCAGGGGTGGGGTTTGGAGTTTTTATCCACAAATAAAATCATAAAATAACCCCCTTTTGCTGGGGGAGACCCCCAGGCAGTCCCAAAGGGAAGGGAAATTACCTTTTCCCCAATTTACAAGAAGTTGGTAAAAAAAAAGAAATTTGGGAATTTTGGGTAAAATCCGGGGTTTCCTTACTCTGCCTTTTTAAGAGATGCATCCTAAAATAAATAAAAGCGCTGGCAAGAACAAAAAAAATTTTTGAAATTTGGCTAGAGAGGAGGGAAAAAAAATTGTACGGGAAACAAAGTTTGGGGCAGACTTTTTCGATTCGGTAAACAAATCGGCGGGTTTAACTACCCAAGACTGGCGAACTGGGGATGTCGCAAAATTGGGGCTTTAAAAGGGGGGGAGGGGACTTTAGTTAAGGGACCCAAAAAAAATCAATACTCTTTTTGGGATTTTTTAATAAAAAATTATTAAAGAAAGGGAAAGGGGGGCCCGGGGCAGATTCGGGGAACCCCTTTAAACCCTGTCATTTGCCTGAAAACTCTGGGGAACAAGGAAATTTGAATCCCCCCAAAACCCCCAAAGGAGGTACGGGAAATAAAATTTAAAAGGCGTTGGACCCGGGAAAGGGGGCCTGGCCCGGGAGGGTTTTTCCACAAAATTTTATAAGATTCCCCAAAACCCCAGTTATCGCCAAAATTGCCCCCTTTATTAACCGTCTCTGCTATTTTGGGAGACCACCCGGGAAATAAAGGCCAACCGGGCCCTACATAAAATCTACCAAAACCCGGGGGGATATGTCTAAAGGGGAATCTTTTGGGCCCTATATGGGCTTATTAACCGGGTAAAAAACTCATATCCAATTAAAAGGCTAAAGACTAGAAAAGCTTCTACCCGATTAAAAGGGAGAAGCACAGGTGGGCTTTGAAAAGGCGGGTGCTTACCAAATTTTCAGGGGGTTCGGGGAGTAATAAAACGCACTCAGAGAAAAAGGGGAAAAAAAGGTGGCCAGGGCTTTGGGTGTCTTTTAGCCCAGGGAAAAAGTTTTTGAAAGTTCGCTGGTCATGCTGATTTGGGTTAGACAATTTGGAAAAAGGGGGAAAAATCCAAATTTCTTTAAATATTATACAGAAATCCAAGGGCGAAAGTGTATACACCAGCTTCCGATCAACATTTTTTAGTCTCCCAAAAGGGGAAACAAAAAAGGGATGCCCTCTGCCCCTTATTTTTTAAATTCTTACATTTAACCCATTGTTTACGGCTGCTAGACCAGCCCCAGATTTAAGAAGCTAAAAAAAATTGGACAGAGAGGGGTTAAAAAAACTGCTTTTGGGCCAAAGATTTTCCTTGTTCAGGGGCGTTTCCGGGCTCACATTTCCCCAAAAGTAGGGGAACGCTCAATTTGTTTTGGGCTTCTCGGGGAATCACATTAATCGTGAAAAAGTGTAAAGTTTTTAGGGATAGGGGAAGGGATTTAACGATACTGGGAAATTAGAACATCGGGAAATTTAAAAAAATTGCTAAAGAGTCCCTAAAATATCGGGGAAAAAAAAATAGGTCACCCCCCTTTCCCGACACTCTATAAACAAAATTTATAGCCCACTTTTAAAAAAACCCAAAGGGGAAATCCAGGGCTTGGGAGGCTGCCTTTATCCCTTCTAGGATGAGTGCATTTGTTAAAAGAACTCTTTTTCGCGTCTGTTGACCATTTCAAACGAAACCCCATCCTTTACATCATTAAAAATATCAACCCTATTTTAAAAAATTGGGTTTTCAAAATTTTATAGGAAAGGAAAAAAGAAACCCCGAAAAAAAAAAAAAAAAAATTAAAAAAAGAAAAAAAAAAAAAAAAAAAAAAGCTAAATTAAAAGTCCCATGATCTTAATAGGGCCCCAATCTACCAAACTTGAGGGGCTATAATTTTAGGGTGCTTAACCAGGCCCTAATTTTAAATTTGGGGCATTAAAACAAATTTTTTTTCAATTGCGACTTTTGAAAAAGTCCACTGGGGAAAAACAAAACCACATTAACACTTACAGCTATCAAAAGGGGACCAGTTTTTTGTAAAACGGCAGTTTTTTTTTTTAAAAACACGATTGGTTTCCCCAAAGAGCTAAGGAAAAGGATGGGCCCAGCATAAAGAATTTCCAAATATTTACCTATTTGGGGGTCAAGGAGAGTCCCGTCAGAAAGGGAAAACAAATTGGGTTTAAGACATGGAGAGATAAGGGGGTAAAATCAGTAAGTCACAAATCCATTTAACGGGAAAATAGGGAAAAGGTTTGAGGGAAATTTAAAAAGGGGAATTTTTAAAATTCCACTTTCCCCAAAATTAAATATTGCAAAAATTTAAAACATTCTGCCACAAACTAAGGGTGTGAAAAGGGAAAAGGGGTGGGAATGATTTTGATAGGGTTTGGGGCACAATGGGAAAGGAAATTTTAAACCTGAAATTTTAAAAGCCCAAAAAAAGGGAAAATACATAATTTTGACTCAGCGGGGGGCTTAAGAAAGGAATAGGGTTTGGGGATAGGGAAACCAAACGGGGGAAATTACCTCCGGGTGGGAAACCCATTTGCAAGCACCACATTAATGAAAAATGGGTGAAACTTATTTTTTAAAAAAGCCACGCGCAATTTTTTGCGTTTGAAAAACCCCCCCAAAGCCAGGCTTACCCAAAAAGGGGGAAACAGCTTTCCCAAAAAAGTGCCGAGCCAAAGACAAATCTTTAAACCCTGGCTGGGGGATTGCCCCTAGTGCAAGCATTTTGGAAATACATAGAAAACCCTGTTTGGGACACTGGGGTTTCCAAACGGGAAAAAAGCTCTCCAATAGTGTTCCTGTTACATGGGCCCGGAACAATTGAAATTTTTGACCTTGCGCAAAACCCGGGCAAAGGGGGCACCCAAACTCCATATAAACTAATGGCGGAAAAAAGAGGGTTTTCTGCCAGGGGTTGGGAAACCCGGGATGCCGGGTCTGAAAAGTGATTGGGGAAATTACTTTAAGGGCCCATCCCCCAAATTTTTAAAGTTGAACGTCAAAGGATAATCAAAAAAATTTTTTCAAAAATGGGGAAACCCTTCTAGAAAAAAATTTTTCACCAAAAAGAAATAAATAAATTAAAAGAATTTTTCAAATACAAATTGGTTTTTTAGGGGAATCTAAAGGGAAAAAAAGGGGAAACCTTTGGGGGGGCTGCCAAAACCCCCCAATGCTTTTCATGGGGGTAGGAGGGGGAAAAATTTTTTTTTTTGAATCCAATGAAAAACCCCCCTTTATTTTAAAGTCTTGGGTTTTTATCAAAGGTAATATTTTCCCATAACCAAACTGGGTTTAGATGTTCAATTTTTTTTTTTCTGTTTTTTTTTTTTTTTGTTTTTGGTTATTTCTTATCACTGCAAGACCCTAAATCTGTAAAATTAGAAAAATCTATTAGCAACACACATCTTTATGCTTTAAAAAATTTCACGCAAAAATTTTTATCACTTTTTTAAATTTTTTATTGTTTCCCGAACATTGTGCAAATCTGAAACGGTTTTTCTTGTTTTCTAGGAAATATAAAATTTTTGGTAAAAATTTTGGGATATTTGGGCCCAATAAAGTGTTTACTTTTTCCCTTTATTAAAGAAGTACCTAATAAAATTAAAATTTTAAAAAAAAAAAAAAATCAAAAAAAAACGGGAACTGTTTTGTTTTGGGTAAAAAAACGGAATTTTTTTTGACCTTTTAATTCCCGTGGTGAAATATAGAAATTTCTGTTTTAAGAATTTTCTTAAACCGCGTCAATGAAAAA